>CM023101.1:9710876-10310876 GCA_013103745.1 Gardenia jasminoides
TTATCCTTTCAGCACCCAAAATCTTGCTGCTCTCCCACTTCATCCCAAAGATAATCGGTGATCTACACTTTCTCCAGATAACGCCTCATACTGAGCCATCCTGAATGGAAGAATGGTAGCTGCTGTTATAGCAAATTCCACTAAGGTCAAGTGTTGATCCCAACTACCTCCAAATCCATGATACATGCCCCTCAACATGTCTTCTAGGGTTTGTATGGTCCTTTCTGCATTGTCCATCTGCTTGAGGGTGATAAGTCAGATCAGATTTAACTTGGTTCCTAAGGCACTTTGAATCGGCCGCCACAGCTGGAAATAAAACGGGATCTCTGTCTGACACTATACTTTACGGTACCCATGAAGCTCAACAATTTCATCCATATAAATTCTCCATCCGATATTTCATATTAATCAGAAATGGGTCGATTTCGCCAACCCATCCACTATCACCCAAATAGCATCATAACCCTCGACGGGTAAGGGGTAATCCAAGGACAAAATCCATGGTAACTGGTCCCATTTCCACTCAAAATTCCTAATGATCAGAATAAATCAAGGTCTCGATGTTCGATTTAACTTGTTGACACGTTAGACAGAGTATACAAACCGAAAGTGTCCCTTTTCATATTATTCCACCTAAAATTTCTTTACATCCCGATACATCTTGTTTCTTCCAGTGGTGGATAGTATATTTGACTTATGTGCATCAGCCATATTCTCTCTTCAGCTCATCCTCATCGCACTACCAATCGGTTTTGATATCTCAAGATCCCATCACTCCCCAAATTGAAATTAGGCAACTTCCTTCTTTCACTTTTATTTACCCACTCAGACAAGTTCTTGCTTGAGTCTCTTTAATACGCCGCATGGAGGAATTTAAGGTCACACTTCCCAAAATCACTTTCATCGCATTAACGTGGGTTCCAAGTAATCGACCTTCTAACATTTTCCATTCCTAACCATTAATCCGTAAATCTGAACTTTCTCGCTTAAGGCATCCGCTACCTTATTAGCCTTCCCGGTTGATACTTAATGGTACATCTATAATCTTCTAGGAATTCCATCCATCGGCGCTTGCCTCAAATTCAGTTCTTTTGGGAAAACAAGTACTTAAGACTTGATGATCGGTGTAAACCTCAAAACCACACCATATAAATAGTGCCTCCATTTCTTCAAGGCTAACACTATATGCCAATTCAAGATCATGGGTGGATAATTCTGTTCATGAGGTTTCAGCTTCCGAGGCGTAGCCACTTTACCTCTTGCATTAAAACACATCCCAATCCTTCCTAGATGCATCAAGATAAACCGTGAAACTCTCCTTTTCATTTGGCAATGTCAACATGTGGGTTTGAATGACTCTAAGCTCTTGAAAGCTATTCTCGATTTTGAATCCCAAACTAAACGACCGTTCTTTCTAGTCAAATTGGTCAAAGGGCTAAGTTTGGAAAATCCAATGAACCTTCTCGTAATATCCAGCCAACCCTAGAAACTACTGACTCCTGGATTCTCGCTGCTTCCAATCTACCACCGCTAACCTTAGCTGGATCCATAGCATTCCTTTTCGTGAGATCACATGACCTAAAAAAGATACTCTCACCAAAATTTGCTTTTGCTAAATTTAGCATACGCCTTGTGCTCCTTTAGTTTGCAAACTAACCTCTGATGTCGCTCATGATCTTCCTTGACTTTGAATAAATTAAGATGTCATCTATGAAAATTACTACGTTGGTCAGTTACATTGCTAAAACCCTATGCATTAAAATCCATAAAATGCCGCCGGGCATTGGTTAATCCAAATGGCATGACCAGAATTCATCAATGCCCACGTACTCGAGAATTAAAGGCAGTTTTGGAGCGTCTTATTTCTAATCCTCAATTGATAATAACCTTGTCTAAGGTCAATCTTAGAAAACACTACTACGCCTTTGCGGTTGGTCAAATAATTCATCAATGTGGGGCAATGGATATTTATTCTTAACGGTGACTTCATTTAATCCTCATAATCAATACAAAGTCTCAATCTCCGTCTTTCTTTTCTAAATATCAGGGCTACGAGACTCACTTGACTTTATAAATCCTTTTTTTAACAAATCTTGCAGTTGTAACCTCAGTTCCTTTAATTTCGGGTGCCATTCGATAGGGGTCTTGGAAATAGGGTTTGCTCAAGTGTGAGTTCAATCTTAAATTCAACATCTGGTTTAGGAGGTAAGGACTCTAATTCCTCGGGAGATACTTACGGAACTCACTCAGCTGATTTGTCCTCTAATTTCAATTTATCTTCTTGAGGGTTTATTAAGAAAGCTAAATATCCCGAGCTCCCTTACTCAACATTTTCCGAGCTTGGAATCGAAACAAGTGCGGTAGAGGCTAATCCTTGTCGAACATCAAATCTTAAGGTAGGTTCCCCAGATGTGAAATTCAACCACCTTCGTTTTCCAATTGTGCATGAAGTGGAGCTAGACTATCCATTCCAGAATAATATCATATCCCTTAATGGGCAAGGCAATCCAGTGCGCTAGGATTTCCTCTCACCTACCCACAATTCAGGTTCTTATAGACCTCATTAGCAATTAAACAAGAATCTTTCAGAGTTTGCCGCGATTAGGTCATAAGACAAAAGTGAGCTTGACATCCACACCATATAAAATTTAGGGTTGACAAGAGTGACTAGCAGGTCAATTAAAATCTTAGCCAATCTATGAAAGGGGAAATAGTATTACCACCACCCAGGTGCAGTATCTCGATCGTTAAGGGGAATAAATCCGCAAGCTGGGCGATTGCCTCTGTCGGTTGAGGGTTTTGGGTTTGGGCGTCCTAGTGCTTGTACCCTGATTCTTGAGTCCAGGCGGGCAGGGCAATTGTTGATCACGTGCTCGGTGCTTCCACATTACCATTTCCGCTTCCTCCAACAGTCATTTTCATGGTGGTTTGCCTTACCCGCGGTACCCAAGGATTGACGAGTTGGCCGGAGGTTGTCTTGCCCAGGGGCGGGCCACTTTCGTCCGTCCCCGACTGTGACCACTTGTTCTCCTCGGATCCTCTTACAGGCTTTTGCAGGCGATTGACTTAGTTGACCACCTATCTGTTTCCCAAGACTAGGGTTTGATGGGGCTGGTGGTTTCACATTACTGAAAGGCCTTGACTTGATCCTTAGTACTTTCTACCACTTAGCTTTCTCTGGGGCATCGGTGAATGTAGGTGTGTGGCAGGTGCTAAGGCTGCAATTTCTACATTGAGGCCTTGGATGAAAGCGAGCGCCTACTGAGGCTCGGTAGCAATCAATTACGGTGCAAATTTAAGATGCTTAAAGAGGTAAACTGGCCATACTCGACCGCAAAAGCTCCAGCCTTAACCCGTGTATGACTCATCTTCTCTCTGAACCATGGGGAAGATATTTTCATTAAATTCCTGGTGAAATTAACCGCGTCCACGGGGTTTGATTCCTAACCCATTTTTCTCTTATTACGTTCCATACTCCGTGCACTGGCCTGAAGCGAAAGTCACTTGCCGAACTTCCGTTATACCAGGGTCCCAAAATGTTCACCATGGTTTCTAGCTTGTTCACTATGTCTGGATTGGGTCCTCCAGACAAACTTAGGTGGAAGAATCTCTAAACCTCTACAATGCTCTATCATCTCCTAACTTTCTACGGTCCCTTGGTTGACCTGGGTCCACTGGTCTGACGGTCCATCACCGTTCAACAAATTCGTCATCCACATTTGGGGCTTACGCTATAGGGGTCCCTAAATCGACCTTGCTCTCGATTAAGGTGGGCGGTGGTCACCTGCCACGCTTCCCTTGGCCTTGAGCACGCCTAAGTGGTCTTCCTCTTCCTCTACCCCTCCGCCCATTTTCCTTTATCTATACACACATTTATCTATAAGTAATTATAAAGAAATAAAGAAGGTATTTTGCAACATAGTAAAACCACCAAATAAGCTTACATTAATCATAAAAACATCATACATCAAGTTCTTACACAACATAACATGGTGATCATAACATCCATGAAATAAAACACAACATCAGTCTAATACAATCATCCAATCAAAAGCAAAAGGGACCTCATTGGGAATTCAATCTCAACCCTAACTCATGGGGAGGTAGGAAAATCAGGGTCCTCAGAGGGAAGCCTCCCTATCTCCCTGATAATCAACATTCTCCATGTGTCACGAAGACACTTCGTCTAACGCTTAGAGCTCTCCACCGCCCTCAGAATGTATCTACAATATCCTCAATCATGGCCTCTGGTGGCCATGATACTAGCAGGTCAGCGAGCCGTGTCGGAAACTAAACGATCGACTACCCTCGAGCTCTTGAATCCTAGCATAACCTCTCGCTTTTCCGTTAACTCCTCAATCTCAGCATTTGCCCTCTCAACCGTGCGGGCTAAAGTCTTCCTCTCCCCGACCGCAAACACCACATGGTTGGGGTATGCATAGTCCCTCGAGCACTACAAGGGTTAGCCCCTCGAGGGGCTCCAGTAAAGGTAGGGCCTCCCATCAAGGTGATGCTCGCACCTTAGGCATGGGCCCCTAGGCGGGACCTCCACTAGCTCCCGCGATCCAGCCATAACCTACAACCACAACCAATCTAGTAAGGCTGCTTATATAATTTATAACCACAAGTATTACTTCTACCTTTCCAAATTTAGGCCCTATAACCTTACGGACAAATTTCTAACCTAGCTCGATACCACTAAATGTAGCATTACGACACTTAAGCTGAACCGAGAACCAGCGACCACCGGCGACTAGCTCCGCATGGACTTCAATCGATCGGTTTAGTCAAATCAAATATTTCTCAATGCCGCTATATAGCTCAAACTAAAATTCAACATCAACCATCTAGGATACACGATTCCTAGGCAATGTTAACAAAGGGATTTCAACATCATTAGTCTTAACAAGGGTAAAGGTTACAACCAACAAAATCCAACAGTCTCAAATCCTGCCGAGTCAAACCTGAAATCGGGAGGAAAATATATGGGTGAGCTACAAGCCCAATGAGAATCAACACATAACAATTATTACATTTGTAAAGCATGCTTTCATTTAATCAACCATATAAGGAAAAATTTTCACAACAGCATTTTCCTTCAAAATTGCATGAAACATTGAATTTCAATATCACATTGGAAAGCATCAAAACATTCATTGTGGAAGGATACATTGCTTCCATGTTGTTCAATAGCACTTCTTTGACTACTTCCCTCTCAACCCTTACCGACCGGACCCGACATCCAACATTCATTGGGTGGTGTACACTCGAGGTAACCTTTCATTTCATTCCAGTGGTCCGTCGTGGTACCGACGTAAGGCTAATTACCCATTTCCGGGCTCGAATAGGCGACTACCTCTGGAGTTTGGGATCGGCCGAGAACCAATTCGCGGCACATTCAAAGGCTTATCACTCATGCACATTTAGCGGCACATACACAATTATGGTATTTCTCAAATCATTTGTAAAATGAGGAGGTCACGATAAGTACACATCTACGATCTCCTCCTTTTGATCAATGGTTTTGAATAATTCAACTCATGGCATTATATACTATTCAACATTAACACGTTAATTGGCAAATAACACTGAGTAATTACGTGCTTCAATCAACGAGTAACATTTAACAACAAATACAATTCCCACATGTGGCACATTTCAATAAAACATTTAACAACAATTTGGAACCCTCACCTTAACTAGGGCAAGGTTGTGTCGAAGGTTTCGATGTCAACGCGTCCTCGACTTGGTCACCGACGATCACGAGGTAAATGTAATTTAACTTTTAATCATTAAAATCAATTTTGACCAATTCACTTCTGTTATAAATAAGAAAGTAGTTTTATATAATTAACGGTAATTATTATATCACTACGGCGATATGAACCTTGGTAATTGAAGTTCTGAAAAGATATATATTTTAGGTCAAAACACGTAAGTGTGAAAACTTGGAAATTCTGAGGATTTGAAATAGGTTTGAAGAAAATAAACTATCTTTCAAAGATTTCAATAATGGAAGGTATCAAGATGGAAAAATTGCGGTAGGGTTTTGAGGTCGTTTGTTGTCGAAAGATATTTTTCGTGAGGTTCGTTTTAGAAGATCACGACTTTGAAATTTGCTCGTTTGGGTCTTGTGTGGGTACAATTCCCTTACGGGATTTTTTTTTTGTAAAACGAGTCAAGTTTTAGAAAAAAAAGGAATCAAGTTTGTTCGAACAGTTAATTTCCAGATCGAGGGTTTTCAAAAGGTTTGCATGAGAAACTCTAATGTTCTCGGTTTTTGCACAAGTTAAGTTGGAAATCTTGTTTGTGAATTTGTACGGTTTCATAACAATAGGAAAGCGAAATTTTCTTTCAGAAAACATTAAAACTTCGTTTGGTTCAAAATCAACAAACTTGTCCTTTAAAAGTTCGAACTCAATTCCAGAATTTTCAGGTTGGATTTTCAGCGATTTTCATTTGCTTACTATGACGTCTAGAAAATGAACTACGGCGCGTACGATATACCAAATCGAAGCCCTATGAGTCTAGTTTTGAATGCCTGAAGTGGCTCACGATTTGAGGTTATAAATCGAGAGATATGAACATTCTGTTCTGGTTGGTTTTAAGTTTTTGGTTTCTTGTTAAAATTTCTGGTTTTGGGTATTTTGAAAACAGCTTTATTTGCACATGGTTAGGTGTTTGAATTCAATTCCAGCAAGCTAATCAAGCTCATAAGCAGCTAGTGCATCCATTGAAAGCTCACGGTTACATGCACATGATAAAAGCTGATCAAAAGTTTAAATCAAGCAATGCTCAAGTTAAGAAGTCACCAAGAACCGGTTCTATTCTCCTCATTTTTCTTTCTTGTTGCAATATTATTTTTCCATCCAAAATCTAAGTTTTAAGTCATTACAAATTCTTAATCACACACCATAACATGCACGCAACATTAAGTATTTACACATTACTCAAAACAGAGATATATCAAACTTTAAGTTCATCAACTTAAAATTCCAGCTTATGGTCAGCGATTCAAGTTCATCAATCATTCATGAAAGTTGAAGACATGCAAGGCAGTTTTAAATAGACTATCAAGCAGCATTTTTAACACGATTCTTGAATAAAATAAGGCTCAAGATTTTCGATCATGATGACCATTTTCGGCATAGGTGCTCAAGAGCTTCAACAGCATTTTCAAGGCCCTTAGTCACGCACAACTTCAACTATTACATACAAAGTTCATTGAGCAGCACAAGTGAATGTTTAACCATTCTCAAGGATCATGCATGCAATAAATAAAATGAAACTATCGATTGGAGGTTTCGGGAAGCTTAGAAAGATCAAGAATGAGGCTTCTTGTTGGCCAATCAAATTTCCAGCAAGGTTTAAGAGGATGCATGCATAACATGACAAGATTCAAAGTTATTTATCACATGTATGAGCATTTCATCCTTCAAGTTGATATGTTTTGAAGAAAAACTATTTCTTTGAGCTAAGGAAATATGGAATAAATCATACCCTTCTAGCCTTAGGGGACGAAATCAAGTGGCTAGGTTGAGTTGAGCAGCTTCGGCTTTCAGCTGTAAGAAGAAAACAAGTTTAAGAATAGCAACGATTTTCTTAGGCTGCCAATGGAACTTATGTGAAGCTAACTCTACCTCAAACTTGGGACAAGAAATGGAAGTAGAACAAGGCAGCCTCTTTTCCTTCCAAGTTTCCAGCTTGGATTCGGCAGCTTGCTTCCAAGAAATAAGCTTCGAACAAGGCTTAGAAATGGAAGATGTGAGCTGTGGTTGAAACTTGAGGATAGAAGAAGAAGGGCTTGGTTGGGAGCTTGAGAGAATGAGAGAAATTTTACTAGTGATAACTAGTGTGAGAGTGTGAGAATGAGGAAGAATTGGGTGAGTTTTCTGATGAGGTTTCGGACAGCAAAGGAAAGGAAGAAAACCTGAAGTTTGCTTGTTCAAATGAACATAGTTTGGCTGAAATAATTGCCAAGTGTTCTAACCTCTTTCATGCATTGGGCATGGTTGAAGGTGGATCATCATTTGCTGCCTAACAAAGTTGAGAATCCCTTGCTTGAACCAAGCATGCTGCCGGTTATGGGGAGGGAGAAGAGAGCATGCTTGCTGCCAGAAATTTCAGCTTCATCTTGACAATTGGCAGCCGTTAGAAGAGAGAGCGCTGAATTCTTGCTGGAGTTTTGGAAGATTTTGCAGATGATTTTGGAGGGAATTCCTGGTGGTTTAAAGCTGTGAATTTTGGTCCAATTGAGCTGAAGTGAAACGGCTCAATGGTGATTCAATTTGGTGGTTCATGAAATGGTTCAAGAGTGACAAAACTTCTAAGCTGGAAAATTTTGTTAAAGTCCTAAATCTGGCTTGGATTTTAACATAATCAAATTTCCTTTCTTTTTTTTTTTTAAGAAACATCAATCGAATTTAATTGAAGAAGGATGTAGTTAAGTCTAGTATAACTAATGATAGTGAGTCTTATTGCAATTAGTCTAGGGTTTTCATGATGGAATCCTACATTAGTTAAACTCCGAGAAAATTCGAATCGTTCACCTTCATAATTCGATTATGTGATTAGGGTTTTCCAAATTAGGTGTTTTGTAAATTTTTTTTTTAAAAGTCAACTAGGGTTTCGAAATTCTAAGTACAACCTCAAGCAACAAAATTAATCACACAAAAATCATTCAACCCATTGTTAAGACAAAATTCTACGGCCCTTACAATGGCTTACCAATCTCAAATGCTTCATAGATAGTATTTTGAATGTGCATCACTCGAGAACTCACCAAAAGAGATGTTGTGAGAATTTCCTGGCAAATAATGCCTTTAGAATCTATACACTCCTCAAGAGTATTAAGTATACATCATTCATACTTGCCTCTTAAGTTTTAAAGTTAGTTCCAAAGGTATTATCATGTGAAATGAACATTTCATCATTAAGGCTCATATTATATGCATCATTGTCAACAAATGCAATTTACTTTCATATGTGACATTGCAGTCATTCATGTTAGGTCATTTTGTGTGTCATTGGATGAAATAAGTTTGCGTATAAAATATGCAAACGTTCTTGTATTCTCTCATGGCACAAAGTCAATTCATACATTTATTCTACAATCCTATTTATTGCAACATCATGTAACTAAAAATGGTTGGGAATCACATTAGTTGGCTTGTCTAAATTTAGAATCAACTTATTAGCTATCTTTTCTAAATCCGACTAAACTTTATTACCTACAATTTCTAGATTCGGATCGAATTTGTTATCTTGCTTCCAAGATTGTTTAGAACCATTAGCTAGCTTTTCATGTCTCTAGACAAATTCTCTATGTTTCTTATTGAGGCTTCAATCATAGTCTCAAACATCAAAAGTCAGTTACATCATACTAAATTTTGCTTATGAAATTGCATCCATCATTTGTGCTAAATTTTTTAATTCAAAGTGTTTTTTGTTTATTCACTTCAATATTGTAATTGGTAAAACCACCGGGGCCCTTTTTTTGTATTATTTGTGTGATATAAGATCAACTTACTTGCAGAGCTTAAAACCAATTGTTTTTGCACTTAATTGTTTATTGTTTTGGTGACTGGTTCATGAAATAGAAGTACTTCACTGGCTATCTATTCTTCGTCCTGGACTTGAGGATGCTTGAAAACATCTTTTTGTTGTGACTTGCTCATGGCTATGTGTACTATTAAAAAATCAGTTTTTATCCTGACAAAATTCCACTTGTACACAGATTTGATTTCTGTTCTAATATGACTTTTTTAACTTCCCTACAAATTTGATTTCCATTCTAATATGACTTCTCATTAAGGTTTCAGTCAAAATCTCAAGCATGCACGAGTTATACTATAGATCCTACTGGATTTTCCCATTGAAACTGCATCCATCATTTGTTATTCTTTATTTCTTTTCTGAATTTCCCTTCTGAATCACGATATTTGAAAATCAATCTTTATAGAATGTGATTGGTGAAGCATGTTAGATTGTTCTTTATTTCAGTATCTTGTAACTTTATCTCTTCTTCTAATTTTAACAGCTTTTTAATTTTTACTAAAGAATTCCAAATTTATTACTTGCATATGATTATAAATGATTACAAGTGAACTTAAAAATGCCTCCAATTACGCATTATGGTAGGCCAACCTATTCAACTCTAAATGGGAATAGTTCATTATCATCCTAAGAAGTGGGTGACACGATGCTGTCTCCTATACCTCGTGAGAGTGAAGGTAACGATAATTTTTATTACTTATAAATATTTAGATAAGCATTTAAGTCATATTTATGTTTATTTAACATATTATATCATCTTTTTTTATATGTAGATTCCATATCAAGGACCAAGGATCACAGTATAACATGAGGATCAAGACTTAATGAGTTAAATAAGGCTACAAAAAGCAAGTTAGCTGCCTGCATTTCATTGGACAGAGGGGGACCAAGTTGATAGAGTCCAATTTGCTAAGCTATCTAGCGAACTTGGAATTATAGCGCATGACCACATCCCGATTCATGTTTGTGACAGCCCACCTCTCCCAAGGGCGAACCCAAGGGTATAGCAGGTTGCCTGCCCAGCTCTCGCCAGGACTCACTACAAAATCCACAATATAATTGCAAGAATTCATTCCTAAAACCCTATTTAGCATTCAACCAAAGTACTAATTAACTTACAAGAGTAAATCCTCAAAATTACAATTATATAAACTTCAAATAAAATCGTCCATCAACTTCACAATACATGTCAATTCCAGATGGAAGTATAGAAACCCTACAGAAGTAACTAAAATCTCGGTCTACGATCCCCACTCCAAAACCTGTTAAGGAAAACAAACTGGGGTGAGCTAACGCTCAGTGAGGCCAAGAAAAGGCATGCAAGCACGTAATCAAGCAAGTAGGAAAGCCAGTAAGTTCAGATATAAAAGCGTGTAAATCAATCAATCACTTGCACTATTGCAATTTTCACTAGGAGACCGTATTCCCAAGGAATCACTACTCAAGGGCTCACATTAGACAAGAGTCTTGGAGTTGGGTTCGGAGAACCCTCTTCGAGCCTCTCTATCTACAGTGAATATGCGCAAGTACAGTGAACAGTGCTCATATAGGAAAAATACACAGAAATAGGTAAGGATACGGGGCTCTCAGGAGCCAATTTCCACGGTCAAGCAGTTGAGTCCATTCCATTCCAAGTGTTGACTCTCCGTCAACTTAGCAAAGGTAAAATCCGTAGAATCTCCACATAGTACAACCTCCGACCAACAGTTCACCCTCTCGGGCCCGAAACCAAACAGGTAAGTAAAAGGGTAAAGCTACAACGAGCAATACCGAGCAAGACCTCTCCAATAGATCAAGCTCAAATAACACTACCTAAGGTTCACCAAGTTTCCCGACCAAGCCTTTGCTGGCTCGGGTCCCAAGGATCCCCAAAAGGTTTGGGCGTCCCCAATTATAACTTTTAAGTCGATGAATCTTTTCAATCGACATTTAGTTCCAGTCAAGTCAAGTAACAAGTCATGTTCATGTGAGTCAAGTAGAGGAGGACGAGTGCGGTAAAGTACACTCTCGCCTCAACAGTTCATATTCAAGTAAACATGTCAGGTAATTCAACAATTCATGCACTTGACACTCACCGACAAAGTAGGGGTCGGAATCCAAGTTTTGATCAACAGTAAATCAGCCCTTCGTCCTAAAATAATTAAAAGAGAACAGAAATAAGTTTTTCTAATTCACCGATCACATTTAGCTCAAAAGAAAATAAGTTCGTCAATGTCCTAATTTGAGCTGAAATTTTTGAAAAATCGTAACTTGAGTTGTACAAGTCCTAATTCATGAAATTGGTACCGTTGGAAACCTCTTGAAAAGTTCTAAAACTTTGTAGAAGACATCCAGTTAAAATTCTGGGTAGATTTTGCCCAGATTTTTGAAAAAGGAAATGCTACAGTACTGAATCAGGGCAGAACAGGTTGGGCGATCAGCCCACTTTGAAAATTCGCCAAAAGTTACAGAAAATTAATTGGCCTCTAAAATTTATAAAATTTAAAGTACTACATAAGAAGTTTCAAACGCCACTGACGGAACTCAATTCTGACAATCGAGCATGAAATTAAAGCAGTTCAAACAGAGGGGGTTAAAATTCCTGAAATTTCTGATTTCCAGTTTGACAGGGCACAGTTCGTGGCTTCGTTTGAGTGGCTAATACTTCATCAAAAATTACTAAATTTGGTACACCAATACTTCCATATATAGGCTAAGTTCATAACAAAATTCAACCACAAATTCGAATGGGAAGGCAGTTTTCTACGTGCCCAAAGTTCGCTCATCGAAACTTCTCAAACCAGGAAAGTTGAATTCCTCTTCTTCTATTCTTTCATAATCATCATATGCTAGTACCATTTGACCTAAATTCTGACCCTAAGCTGGAATTAGTCTTCCTTAACCTAATGAGGGTCAAAAATGGTCACAACTTTTATCAAAAATTATCACAAAACAATCCCATAAAATCGGGCAGCATGCTGCCCCAAATTTCCAGTTTTTCCTAGTTCCCAACAACCTTCAATTTTGCTCATTCTTTAACGAAATTTGTGTGAGACAATTCAACACCTTAATTCAACATACAAGCCTCATATTAAGCCTTCAAATTAGCCAAAAATCTCAGCCACTAAATTAGGGAAAAAAAATTTGAAAATCTCAAGCCCTAATTTCCCTCTCTCTTGCTGATTTTCCTTGAGGCTTGTCTTCCAACTTTTAACAACAAATTCAAGTATCATGCACATATATATCACCATTTAACCAACTAGTAAACAATTTCACACATTTAGTGGGAGTTCCAAGAGCCCACAATTCTCCATAATCATCAAATTACAAAAATAATAAAGCTAACACTTCCAACTACCTAATCAACATCAAGCAAGGTTCTAGGGACATATCAACCATCCAAACCCTAATTTCATGGTTGGAGTTTAAAGAAAATGGACAAGGGGCAAGTTATTAGAACATTACCTCCCTTAAGATTAGCAAGACACCAAGACAAATGCAAACTTGAGCCAACCACAACTTCTTCCTCCACTCCTTGTTCAAGCCCCAAGCTTAAGCTTTAACTTAATGGAAGATTGGTGGAGTTTTTAGTGAAAAGGAATGAAGAAAATTTTGATGGAAAAAAAGAGAAGGAAGAAGAGAGGAAGTCGGGTGAGAGAGAGTGAGAAATGAAGAGATTTTAAGTGAATTTTGAAGAGTAAATGGGAAAAAGAAAGACAAGACTTAATGCTTATCCTTTAATCCCAAAAAGTCCAACTTTAAATAGTAAACTTAATTAACTATTTGGAGGGAAAATTAATTACCTCATTTGGCTTGAAATTAAAGAGGTTTTAGAACATTAAATGAGGTTTCCAACAGTACCAAGCTTACAAAATTTTGACTTATACAACTCAAGTTATGATATTTCAAATATTTCTGCTCAAATTGGAAGTTATCGAACTTAATTTTTCTTGAACGAGATTTAATCGGTGAACTAGAAAACTTAATTCCATTGTTCTTTAATTGTTTTAGGAAGTGGTGCTATTTTGCAAAGCGATCAAAACTTGAACTCCGAGACCTACTTTGTTGGTGAGTTTCCAAAGCATGTTATTCGCTTTGATTGAATGTTTTGTGTGAACGTGTTAATGCTTGAAATTTGAAAGTGTTAAACCACTCACTTAAGGAGGGTATACTTTATTACTTTCTTTTAAGTAGAGTAGGTGACCTAAATGTTTTGCATGAATATACACACACTAGTGGAGAAAGTGTGTATAAAGTGTTTATAAAACTACTCTTAGCCACGTTCCTTGAGTAGTAAGTGTTAAGTGTTAGGATTGTGGGCCCGGTAAAGGGGGATGTTCGGTGGAAGGAAAAGGTGGTAAAGAGTCGTCTACATGGATTGGAAAGTCGACGGAGTGTCGAATACGTGAATTCAACGTGCGAAGTGGACCTAAGCTCCTGAGAGTTCCCGTATCCTACTTGTGTGTTTTGTGTTTCATTTACTTGTTTTAAATATGTTATTTATTCCACTTTATGCCTGTGCATGTTCTTTTGGAAATTCACGAGCTTTTAACTCACCTCCGTTCCCATTTTGTTTTTCCTTAACAGGTGACAAGAATTCAGGGGACTAGATAGGTCTAGTACTTGATTTTTGGTATTTTGTCCCGAGCGTGGAAGAGGAATTGTATATTCTTATGGTTTTGTATATTTTAACTCATGGGGGTGTATTAGATTATGAATCGAAGCCTTAGGTGCTTTTGAAGTTAACAATTGTATTTCAAACTTAAATGTCAAATTTTTGAGTTTCTTATCTCTCTCCTAATGTGGGCTTTAGAATTATCCTTTAGAGTTAATATTTTCGAATGCTTGAGTCCTGACGAGAGCCAGGCAGGCAGCCCGCCAACCCTTTGGTTAGTCTTAGGGGGAAGTGGGGCTGTCACAACCCTTCTAATTGCTATGACTAGATTGTCATTAGCAATTAGTTGCAGTTCTCATCCTTCATTCTGAGCAATGTCTTTCCAGAAGGTGATTAGTATAGTGTCAAACATAAAAAGCAGAAATTTAAATTATGAGTATATTGTACACCACAATATTCATTAGATGATATTGTATACAATATTTAAAGATGATTAGTTATTTTACTTGTCATTCATTAGATGGATTTTTCTTTTATAAGAAAACTCTCTAGTTTGTTGTTTTTTTATTGGTTAGCGGTCAGTGACCTTGATGACAAATCCTAAGACATCTGCATTGACATTTTAAAAATAATAAAAAATAAATACAACATTTATTTAACATGTGTTCTGTAAAATAAGAATTGAGTTACCAAGAATTGTTTTGCTTTCATTAATGCTCAATGTTGATTTCTCCCATTTTTGTGAAATTGAATGGGATAGTACCTAGAGTTGTATTCTCTTAAAGCTGTTTCATTGTCATACATTGCTCCAGTTGTATTTCAAAAATTGGATGGCTTGATCCATATTTGGTATTTGCTTGATGAATGATGGACTTTGAAATAATGTATGTGTTGTTGTAGGAGAACATTTCTTGAAACATTTGAAAGACATTGTTGAATATGACTACTCTATTATCCATGCCCTATATGAGATAAAATAATTATTAAACATTAGAATGCATTGTTTATATTTTTAGAGGAAGGGATATTATGTAATGAAGAAATTGAATAATAGGTACACAGTGATTTTGATAATGTGAAGATGAGAACTTAAGTAGGGAAAAAAAAAAGATAGAGCTTTCCCAATTATTATAGTTGCATTTGCTGACTTCTTCATTCTCTTTACTTTAAGAATTTTTTGTACATCATTAATTATGATTGTCTATGAAATGCTCTCCACAATTTTTTTAATTTGTTATTAGTGCGCAAGAAGTTAAATCATGGATATAAAAATAGTAGTGCGTACCATGAAGCAGTAATTATATTTAGGAATTATGGTGATAAAACTATACTATATACATGTATAACAAACACCAATGCTTTAAGAAAAACATGACAGAAGATAAAAGATAGGTTAATTTCAGGTAATACCTTGTTGACACAAACTAACTTATAAACAAACAAAACAATAAGCTCAACTTTCATGATCAACTTAGAGGTAATCACACGATTCGTGGTTACACAATTGACAAGGAAATACTGATAGACATAAAATAGTATTACCTCTTTGTCCATGCATATCATTCTTCTTATTCCTTTTTTGGTCTCAGTTAAAAAGCCTTGTGGTATTCCAGGACGCAAAACTGTCAACTTGAGTGTCGCAAATGTGGGTGTGATAGTAATATCCAAAGAGTTGATTATTGTTATTGCCTCAATTTGAATAATCCTATTAGATATGAATATAGATGGGCAGTACATCAGAAATGTTTAACAAAATTTCTAAATAATTGATGAAAGTACTTAATAATTAATAATTAAGATGTGAATATAGATGGATAGTAAATCACAAGTGTTTAACAAAATTTCTAAATAATTGATAAAAGTACTTAATAATCAACAATTAAGATGTGAATATACATGGCAGTGAAACACAAGTGTTTAACAAAATATCTAAATAATTGATGAATGTGAGGACCCAAAAATTTATTTTATTGACCTATTTATTTATTTGCCCTAATTAATTTATTTTAATCGTTGTAATTCCATTTGCATTGTACATTATCTTAATTTATTTCTTAAAAATGTTTACTCTTAAATTTAATTTTTCTATTGCTCAAATAGTGAAATCTGGAGAAAGCACTTTTTTCGAGGCAAACATTTGTTCTGAGAGTGAAGCAATCTTAGAGGGTAAGGATGATAATTTGTAGATTAAGAAAAGCTAATTGAGAGATTAGAAGTATGTGATTAGAATTAAGCTCAATTAGGAGCATTAATGGGTCACTAATCAAAGTTGATTTTTGCACCTTTAAAAGCAGCTTTATGTCTCTTCTTTCTTTCACTTTTTCATTTCACCAAAAAGCTCTCAAAACCCTCTCTCTCTCTCCCTCTCTCCTCTTGTCTTGGCCGAATTTCCCCCTCCCCATTTCCCTTGGCTTTGAGCTTCAATTTCATCCTCCAAATCTTGCTCAAATCTTGCTTCCATTCTTCATCAAACCTTGGATCATCTTCAAGTTTGGAAGAAAGCTTGGTGGAAGGAAGAATCTTGGGGATTTAGTGCTTGGTTTCTAGAGATCTTGGTTGAAATTTGGGGAAGAAGGTAAAACTCTTTAAAGCTTCAATCTTGATTTCATTTTTAGTTAGATCTTAGCAAAACAAGATTCGGTTGTCGATGGGTTCTATAAACCTTGACATTAGGTAGAGGTCTTGAGGATTTTACTTGCTTTCTTGGCTTGCTCTTAGGTAGAGGCCTTGAGGAGAATTCTAGGTAGAGGACTTGAGGAGTTTCTTGTGATTCTTGATGGCTGCAAATGTGTATGAAATTCTTGTTTTGGTAGAGAAAGATTTGGTTGGAGAAATTTGAGAGAAATCCTAGTAGGATGGCCGATTTTCTGCTATTTATTTTTCCAGCTTTGATTTCAAAATTTTGGTTATATTTTGATGCTATGAGACTTGTATTATGTTGGGCTATATGTGTGTGGAATATCTATTGAATATCATGTCATTTGGATGAAAAACTTTGGAGCTAAATGAAGTTGATGAAATCTGAAAATTTCTTTGTTTTGGGAAACGAAATGAGGAGCCTATTTTCAACTATGATTTTCAAAATTTTCGGGGAAAACTCTGCCCAATAACCTTTGTTATATGTTAATCTTTGAATGTGTGGGTGAGTTGAGTAAGAATTCTTCATTTTTAGAAGTGAGAAGGGGAAAATTTTGAACCCCTGTTTTGCTGGAAAATTCTGGACAGCTTACTATCTGAATTTTGGATTAATTTTGGAGTTTGATTTTCAAAATTTCATGTTGATTTAAAGCTAAATCTTGTTAAAATACTGTATAAGAGTTTAAAATTAAAGTGTATATTGGATTAGAACCAAAATCATGATGTTTTAGTGGTAAAAATTTCATATCTCCAGGTTGTAGTAAACCTGGAAATTTTCGCAGGCTTCACTAAGTAGGTTTCAAAAACAGCTTTTGGAAAACTGTTATATCTTGGTGTAGAAAAATCCAAATCAAGTTCCATTTGCTGCTTTTCAAACTAGACCTGAAGTTCTTTCAGTGATATAAATTTCAGGGGCTAGTTCGATTTCTATGAATTTTGGTGAATTTTCAAATTTGATTGAAACTCAAGACTGTTATGTCTTGTTTTTCCTGTAGCAGCAGCTTAGAATGAATATTTGACTGGATTCTGATTTGAATCTTGTAAAAGTGTCTTCCAGAGAGCTTTAGTTCACTGAGTCTATTTTCCAACGGTATAAAATTCACAATTTTTGGACTTATAGAACTCAAGTTATGACTTTCAAAATATGTGGCAAAAACTGAAAATTCTTCTAAGGAAGTGGCAAAAGCTTAGAAGTGCCTTGAAAACATTTCTTGGTTTTCAAGCCTAACCTTTTTTATTATTTGCACATTATTCCATACTTGGGAAATGGATTTTTCAATGACATGAGATTTCTCTCAACTTGGATCGGGAAACTTAATTGATTGAAAATTGGCATTGGTTGAATACCTAGGTAACTTTGATTATGCATGTCTCAGGTGATCACGTGGACACCGATTTATGGGGACGTCCAAACCCCTCGGTTAGTCAATTGACTCGCAGTCAGGCATGAGATCCTGGTCGAGGAGATTTGACGAGCCTTGGGTCCTTACTTGTTTTGTCGGTTGGAATGCGCTCACCGACTACTTGCCTGGGTATACTCAAGTATTACCAAATTACCTGTTTTGACTTGCTAGTTAGTCCTGGCGAGAGCCGGGTAGAAGACCCACTGATACCCTAGGGTTCGCCCTAAGGAGAAGTGGGGTCGTCACAGTTGGTATTAGAGTTTAGGTTTTAGATCTCTGTAGTGTATCCTACGTTTAAAGTTTAGGATATCGGACTGTGGGACTCATTTGAATTGTTTAAGAGTTATTTCCAATATGATGGTGGAAAGACGAAATTGAGGAATTATGTAATATTGTATTGAAGTGAAACATTATGTGAAAGACTAGTAGTGAAAGATTGAGTAAGGCTTGAACTATCATTGTACTTGTAGGAATGGAAGGAATACGCTATGGGAGATGAGAAACGGAGGATTGTTAATTAACTTCTTATATGATGGCTTTGAGCCAAAACAAAAGAGTTTTCAAATGAACTAAATGCATTTTTACACCTATTTACTTGCTGGAAAATTTCCCGCTTCAAAGTTTAAAAGAAAATTGAGATGTACTAGTTCTATGTTCAAAATGATAGTTGGAAATGACATATATGTGATCCAAATGCTTTATAACATGTCAATCTTTACATGTATATGAATTCTACTGGATTCTTAAATTAGAAATTGGTGAGCAATTGGTGAGTTTTGCTGGATTTTTGTATGCCGGATAAGTTAAAGTTTTCCAATTGTAAACTCATATATTTTTGCACATAAATTTGCCCATAATTGAAACAAGAAACCCTTGAGGCTTTGGCGGAACTACGAACTTGCATTTTAATAATGTAAATCTTGAATTTGATGAGATTTTGTTACTTCAATCGTTATTCTTACGTTTTTAAAAGCTTATTTTGGGGTTTGTAAATGAAATTCCTGGTTTTCAAGAAGAGAACTTATCTCTAGATACAAGAACTGGGAGGACATTGAGGATGTAAAGTGATCATATCTGAGAGCTTGAAGTTAGAGTAATTGAGGAGCAAGAGTGGACCAATGATTTCGTGAATAGTTCTAGGAGTCTAGTAACTGCATTGACTAAAAGGAAAGACAACTAAGGAATAATATGGAGAGGCTAAAGTGTAATGATGAAAGTCATGACATGGAGGATTTGAGTGTTGAATCCAAGTCTGATCAAATTGAAGAAATTGGAATTATGAGGATTGTTATGGCCTAGACTAGTAAAGCCTTGGTTAAGGTTTCTATTGATGGTGTTTCGATTTGAAATTAAATGCATGTCTTGAATGTGTATTGTACTAACATTGCAGACTTGTTTAATTTTTGATATATTTTAACTTGTTATATGATTACTTGTGTTCGTTGTGATCACATGTATTTATCTTGTGAAATCTGATAATTGTTTTTTGGATTATGATTGATTAGTATTGCATCTATGATTAAGTGATTCTCGTCCTTTTATACCTATATTGCCTTAGACTCGTGTGAGAAATAGGAACCGAAGAATGATGTTGAGGATATAGATAGTATAGGAGTATGAATTAAAGATATATGCTGAATACATTGCTGTCTGGTCATGATGTGAGTTAGTCATGTTTAGCTTGTGAAGTAAATTGATGGTTTGCTTTGGTTCATGAGACAGCTAGATATTAGTAATGATGACTTGATATTTGATCTATGCTTGAGCATAGTTGTGTGTGTAAAGACAATCATGGTTTAAGAATTGTAAACTTTTATTTGTATGATGGTGAAAGATTTTTGTCCTATGATTAGTAGTTAAGGTTCAACGATCCAGGAATAGAGGGAATGTAAAATGGTTCTTCGAGTTTTAGATATAAGCTAAATAGCTTATGGGAAGAAATTTAATCTACTTTTGATAATGGAACCTGTTGTGCTTGACTGTGGAAAAAATACTCAGTGTTTCATGTTTAAACCTCATACTCTAGTTTTATCTATTACGTGTGAAGTTTAACTCAAAGAATGAACTCAAAAGTTTTCAATTCAATATTTTATTTCTTCAACTTTCTAGATATAGATATTTAGATTTGATATAAATGTATTTTGGAAGCAATTTAGTATTTGCAACATTGTTTTTCTTGTTTAAGTTTTTGGATATTTCTTGTTTACGGTGTTCTTGTGAAACTTGAGTTATTAGAGTGATTCCTTTAAAAAGAGAGAGAGAGAGAGAGAAAAAAAATTTTAGGGGCTAGACTTGTTTACTTTGTTCTCGTGAAACTCGAGTTCCATTTGTTGCGTTTCAAACTAGACTTGAAGTTCTTTAAGTGATATGAATTTTAGGGGCTAGTTCAATTTCTATGAATTTTGGTGAATTTTCAAATTTAACTGAAATTCAAGACTATTATGTCCTATTTTTCCTATAGCAGCAGTTTAGAATGAAAATTTGACTAGTTCTTCTAGAGAGTTTTAGTTCACTGAGTCTATTTTCCAACGGTATAAGATTCACAATTTTTAGACTTATAGAACTCAAGTTATGATTTTTCAAAATATGTCGCAAAAACTGAAAATTCTTCTAAGGAAGTGTCGAAAGTTTAGAAGTGCCTTGAAAATATTTCCTGATTTTCAAGCCTAACCCTTTTGATTATTTACACATTATTCCACACTCAGGAAATGAATTTTTCAACCACATGAGATTTCTCTCAACTTTGATCGGGAAACTTAATTGTTTGACAATTGGCCTTGGTTGAATACCTAGGTAACTTTGATTTTGCATGTCTCAGGTGATCACATGGACACCGAGGAGTTTGATTGACTTCTTAATTTGCTCTCGCTTGCTCTTGACTATTGGTGAGTGTCAAGTGCATGATTTGTTAACTTATTTGAACTTGTTATATGGTTGAATTAAACGTATTATTGGACTTGTCGAGACGGATGTGTACTTTATCTCGTCCAACCTCTCTTACTCGACCTGAACTTGCTTGCTTGTACTTGCTCGTACTTGAAATTACTTGTTTGAACATGTACTTGCTTGTCGATTGAGAATTTTCTCGTCGACTTACCAGTGATTTATGGGGATGCCCAAAACCCTCGGTTAGTCAATTGACTTGCAGCCAGGCATGAAGTCCCGGTTGAGGAGATTTGACGAGTCTTGGGTCCTTACCTGTTTTGTCGGTTGGAATCTGTTCGTCGACTACTTGCCTGGGTATAATCGAGTATTACCAAATTACTTGTTTTGACTAGCGGATCCGGTTTGGGGGTTGAAACGGTGGACGGAGATGGTTGATGCTGGGTTCTAGGATTACTCTTGTTATGTTGTGAGTGTCAACTCAACCGCAAATCTTGATCAAGCAAATGGACTAGCTCCCAGATCTCCGATCCTTTATTGAATATGTAATTAATTTTCTTATTTGCATTCTTACTTGAGAGTTCCGGTTACTTATCTTGCTCAATGAAAGTGTATATCACTTGATCTTGCATGCTTGCATGTTCTTATTGTTAGGTTTTGGGGCAGCAGACACAGCGGAAAACAAAAAATTTTAACCCCAACAACCCACCAGGAATCACCCTAGGTTACATATGACTTGTAGAGAAGAGGAGGATTACCTTAATCCTAGAAAGACCTTCTTGTTGCGGTAGAGAGTGATCAGCCCCTTCGCCAGCTTCAAGCGCCCCTCTACCAATCCACGCCAGAGAGAAGTCTGATCTTCTTTGAATCGCCTCTACAATCCTAGATGTGTGTGTATGAAAGTGTAGAAAAGGTGCAAGCCTATTCTCTCTTCTTTGGAATTTCTCTCACGTAGGTTTTCTCAAAAACCTAACCTCTCTATTCACAACCGTTGTATGTTATTGTACACGTATCACATAGTCTTGTCTATTTATAGAGAGGTAGAGAAAAGATAGGGTCTTGTTTGATCCAAATCAAAACAAATATAGGATAACTATTTTATCCTATTTGCTCAAATAGCCCCGGAATCCTTTATTCCTTATAATTAGACCCCATAAGGTTTTATTTCCAAATCTTCATTTGGATACATAATTTTAATCCAGAATTCAATCTCTAAGCATGTGATCCAATAGGTTCCAAATACACTGGCAATAATTATGAATTATAATTCTCAAGAAGAATTAGATAAAATAAACAACTTTATCTTATCATTAATCACAATAATTAATTCATTCATAATTATAGATTGTGAGCGGTGTCTAGCAACACATCACAACCACCCAGGTATTTGGAATTAGTCAAGGGAATTTTGACCAAACCTTTCCATGAAAAAATTACTATGTAATTATTATCCTTTCACCATAGATATCCAATTAGTCAGGGAATGAGGAATAAGTGCCAATTCCCTAATGACTAATTAATTTTCTAGTTCCCGGAATTAACCCTAGATTAGGTTAACTTGAAGACATTCTTCAATTAATCTAATGTAGTCAACTATTAAGGTTAAATTCCAACTAGTGGCCTTTCTGGATATCAACTCCCACTATCGGAGTGGTGAATCCTCTCTTGATCACTCACTATCTTTCCATGCTTCACACTACCCCCAATTTCTATTCTTTAAGTCACTCTTGGTGAGCAACAAGTAATAGAATCAAAAGGCAGTGATTCACACTCAAGATACTATGGTGATCTCAAGTCTAGGATCATTTACATAATTTTCCATAAGAGATTCAACCATTGGCACTTGATAGATATCCCAATGGGATCTCTCGTGGATCACTTCAATGAATTGCACTTACAATTCATCTACACATTAGCCTAGGTATCACTATACCTTGGTTGATGAGAACAATCACTACTTACATTAAGTAGACTTGTACTAGTCTTTCCAGATAATGATGCCCCGCCTAATTAATACTACTACTAGAATTTTAAGAATATTTATTATAAATGTGATTGATATCTCATAGTCATCAACTCTTGTGACTACCATCACATTAATAAATATTCTAAGGACTTTATCACTATATCAAATATTTAAGATAAAATGGAAATTCATAAAATACAAAACTTAATTAGGAATGTATATAAACAAAATCATTGTTTTAGGGCATACATTCCAACACTTATTAGCCTCACTGAGCGTCTGCTGACCCCATTATATTTGTTATTCCTTAATAGGATTGTGGAGCGAAGTGGCCTTGGAAGAGTAGAATCATCTCTTTTGCATAAGCTTTTATTTTTTTGTAAATTTTGACAAGTGTAAGTGTGAATGTGAAATGTATTTTGGAAGTACTTGAATTGCATTTGGGTTGTAATAGAAGTAGGATTTGGAACTTGTGTAATTGTGATTGGTAGGTGGTTTTATGAGATGGGACTTAGTTGGTTAATCTTAGTTATTTTGCTTGAATTGCTAGTTAGTCCTGATGAGAGTGGCATGCCAAATATCCTAGGGTTCTTTAAGGAGAAGTCGCTACAACGAAAAGTACTCAGAATTAATAATCAATGGAGAGTTAGTCCGATATTTATACGTCTGATGTTTATATTAGTAAAGCTTTCTGGATAAAGGTACCCAATTTTTATGAGAATCAGAATATCATCCTATCTAGTTTCGATTTGATTATTTTTTATCTAATATGTATGCAATTATTTACTGAAAATGACTTGTAGAATAAGTGTTTTAACATAATACAAATGGTTAATATATGAATGAGTAACTGGTTTTAGACATTTAAGTGATATCTAAATTTCATGTTGGTGTTTTTGCAAATTAATGTAGATTAGTTTCTGAAGTCTAACTAACAGTTGAAAAAGTTAAAACGTTGAATTCTCTATTTTAAAAGATAAAGCTTTAGATTTGCAAGAGTAGGCATAACGTCATTTTTCACAGTTTGGAACAAAAACGTAGAATAAACTCTTTAAAAAGAACAAAAGAAAAGGAGAATAAGCCGTATTTTCTTCTTCCTTTTCCTGTTCTTTTCCTTTTCTAAACAAAATTCCTTTGTTTAGGAATTAATTGAAGTCTAGAAACCTGCCAAATTTCTAAATTGTGATTCTAAAGTACGAAAAAGGTACCTTAACTTCAAACTCCAATTATTTTTGTCAAATCTCAAAGCTTACAATCCAGAAAAGTTCTGCTTTTCTTTATAATTCAGAAGATTGAGTCTTGAATTTTTGATTTCTTCTGATGCTTTTCTTCAAAATTCAGAAAATTGAGTCTTGAATTTTTGGAATTTTTCCAAATTCAGAAGATTGAGTTTTGATTGGTTAGATTTTTGGTGGGATCGGTTTGAAGAAGAGTGGTTGATGAAATTTTGGTGCCTTAGGTAAGTTTTTTCTGTTTTTATGGACCATGTATGTTGATTTACATTCATATGATTGTATAGCATATATATCTCATTCGTAGAATTATTTTATTCTAATTGTTCTATCTTCCAAGAAGGTGTTTGCTTTGTAGTGGGTCACTAATTTTAATACTTTTCGTGCATTTGAGTTTGAGTCTAAATCATTTTGACATCTGAAGATGAGTTAGAAGTGAAAGATAGGCATGAAAATACTTTATTGAGCTTGTATGTATTTTTCAGCCGTCATACAAATTTTGTTGCATAGTATTGTTGAAAAGATCCTCATTTATCAATCAATCCATTTCTGACATTGCTTTTCAGCTTCTAGGTAGTCCAAAAACATGTCTAATTGATCCATTAAGTAACAAAGAACCGGTATTTTTAAGATGATCACATAGTGAACGCAAACTCATCTATGATACCTAATTTTTTTGTTTCGGCATTTTAACAATATATTTACATTAATCCTAAACTTGAAACGAGAAAAATTTTTGAATCATTAATGTGTTAACCACTATTCTCACTGAGACACTATAGGTTTTCAGTTAGGATGTTATACCTTTCTCTAGAAACCTACATTTAGGGAGTACTCACAATAATACCAATTCTCATAAAAACTAAAATACGTTTATGTGTACTTGTAGGCATCTACTTGTATCAAAGTTTAAAAATCCATCTACGAGAATACACTATCTTATAATTTCTAAAAATTAGGTAATGTTGTTCATAATCTATATTGTGATTTTTTATTAAATTCTAGTAGGATTCTTCTTTGCATAGTAGTACTACTGTTATTAGGTTTTATACTTTGTCCTTGCAAATGTTCAACTAGAATAATCATACAATCTTTTGTTAACAAACTTGGACGTAATCATACATATGATGACATATGATGGTAGGGAATCGAGTTTAGAATTAAAACCTAAAAATAGCTGAATTTAGTACCAATTTGGTTGTAATCACACATATAATGACAAGAAATCAAGGTCCACAATAAAACCTGAAAATATCTTAATTTAATATTCATAATTTATAGCTTGTTGCTTGTCGTAAAAGTTGGAAAAATCTGTAGAGTAGTACTCTCTTCTCTTCTGCGTAGATTGTGATTCAGGAACAACAATAAGAATACTCAAAACAATAAGTATATTAGCTCTTGAACAGGTAATAAAGGCTATATAAGACAGCATTTTCTCATTGGAGTGTGCATAGCATTATGTAACATAAACTTTAAAATTCTGAATGGAAAAATATTCCGTATTCATAGTCAAGTGAGCTTAATTTACCAAGATGCTAAGCATCATACTCACTGGAAGTTTCTGAATGGTTCCCGCGTCCGGGTGGGGGGCTGGGGCGCATTTGTTCTAAAGTTGTTCCTATAGTGTAATGAAATATCAAACTGATAGCTGCTGAATGCCAAACCTTGACAAGGTGCCTTCATTTTTTTTTCCCTTTCTTCTGTTATTTTCTAACAACTCCAAATTCAAATAAAAGAAAATGCTTTTCAAGAGATCTTTTTAATATGTGAAATTACATTTTTATTAATTTTAATGTAGAGGAAATTTTACAGTGGTTTGCACCAAGTTGATAGTTGACATTGCTCTTCAAAGGAATCCCTCTTGAACATTTTCAATTAAAGTTTAAGTGAGTGCTTGTGGGTTTTCATGAAAAGATGGATCTTGACACTTTGATGCTCAATTTACGCACAAGATTCAAATGATCTGTATAAATTGATCAGCTTAAAAGGAAGATCTCAATCAAGATTTGACTTGAAAAGATTAAATAATAAACCTTGAGGGAATGCCCAATTGTAAAATTATACTAATTTAAATGGGAATAAATAAATGAAAAATGTCAATCCTCTGGATTCTTCATTCATTCTTCATGGGCCAAAATTAAAAGATAATTGTTAAAAAGAAAAAAGAAGGACCAGAAAAATAAGACAAATAGAGCAAGATTAAGTATTGCTACTTGTTAAAGAAATTAAACGTGTCACATAATCATGAATTGTAGACTCCAAGTGCCACAGTGTACTACCATGTGCACGTGCCCAAAATTCCACCTATTGTCACACTTCATCAATAAGGAGTATAAGGTATAGCTAATCCGGCCATGGCACTGCCGTGTCATTGATCAGTTGCCTTAGCTATCTTCATTTTCTTCTACAGAAAAGTTGCATTTCTGAGAATTTTTGTTGCATTTTGTTCAGTATACATTACTGATTGTGCAATTAGAATTACCTCATGAACATTTTTTTGTGATCTTCATAAGGAAAATAGCCCACGAAATATAATGTGATCAAATAAATGCAATATACTAATAGAGGTAGCCAAGGAAATATTCTCATTTGAGAATATGTTTGCCTTCCATCTAGGAACTTATCTATCCATTTTTTCAAATTGTCAGTGCATTCGGGATTGATGGAATCACACGAATAATATTTTCATGCAAATTTTTCAGATTATTGAATTTGTTGCATGTTGGAGAAGAATAAAAAATGTCTCTACATATCGAAAAGGCTCAGGGAAAGTGGGGAAAATCCTTCAACCATCTGACATGATCCCCAATGCTAGTAGTAGGGGTGGGCAAAAAAACCCGCCAACCCGAAAACCCGCCTAACTGTCCACCATCCAAATTTAGTACCCGATCCCATTTTTTCTCATCGGATCATATTAGGTCGGTACCCGTAAATATCGGTATATGGGTCGGGAAAATAAAACCCGCTGGTACCCACCCGACCAGTAGGTATATTGTATAAATATTAAAAAATTAGGGTCATATATTATTTAATATGTTTTAAGTTTTAACCTAATTGAGCACCCAAACGTAGTAGTACATTCTGATTCTTATCTTCACTCCGCCTCCAACCCAAACCTCCATATTTTTCTCTCCAAAATATCGACCAATGACCACCGCTGAAATTCTAGTAAAAGTTCAACCTATTATCCTCCTATTTCTTCAACTTTTCTATCAAGTGTACCAAGAAAATGTTGCTTAAGATAATTCAACTTTTCTATCAAGTGTAACAAGAAAATGTTGCTTAAGGTAATTTATCCTCTACTATTCTCTACTTGGGGGTTAGCTCATAATTTTGTTATTACTATTGGTTTCAGGGACATTTTTATTTTTTTAAATTATCATATTAGCAATTCATTTTTATAAACTAGTAATAGTGGTAGTATATACTAGGTTAGTGTGGTTGTTTGACTTTTTCTCTGTAATTAAGCACCTACAATCAAAACTTTTCAGCTTAAATTGTATTAAAAAATGTAATGAAACTTTATTTTGTCTATTAGATATTGTAACTTTAATTTGTATTGGATACTTGAGAGTTGAGAGACTGGTTTGATTGTTGGATGAAATGTGTGATAGAATATTGATGTGTTGATTTTGAATTGTTAAATCTTTGATGAAATGTGTTGGATCTTGGATTTTGAAACAATTGGTTTTAGACTGTAAATCTTTAATAAAATGTGGTCATTTATCAATAGTAAATTGAAAGTTAGGGTAAAAAATAAAAAAATAAAAATTTGAAAGTTGTTGACCCTTTTTTCCTGCACCCAGGATCGAGTACCAAAAAAAGGGTCTGTTAGGTCGGAAATTTGCTGATAGGTTAGGGTCGGGTCAATAAATTCCTAGCGGGTACCCACCCGCGTCTACACCCCTAGCTAGTAGTCATTGGATGAGATCCAGATTGCACACTATTTGATCAAGTCTAGTAACTTGCTTCAATGGTTACTAGAGAATCACCCATTTTTGGCATCAGATTTATATACAAAATAAGGAATTACAACAGCATGTAATAGAAACACTATTATCAAACTCAATATGTTTGCCACACAAATTAAAATTGATAAATACACAGCTTTGACTCCTTATATTGGACCACAATTGGTCCAGCACTTAACCCCATTTTTTGAAGTTCACAAGCATGAATATCACAAATCATGTTTATGAATGCCTTTACGATCTTAAAAGCAAAAGTAATCTTGATAGATAATACTTCAATTTTGATAATAGGTTTTTACCCCTTTTGTGACCAGATATTGCCATTTTGCATGACTTGACAAGTGCTAGAAAAAGCCGCAATTGTGAGGGCCCCAAAATTTATTTTAAATATTGTTAATATCCACTATTTTAAATAAATATATTATTGTTATTAATTAGTTCAATTATTTTAAAATTACATTTAAACAAATTTTTAGAAAATTTAAATGAAAATTCAATTTATTTATTTATTTATTTGATTAATTTATTTCATTTTGAGAAAAACTTAATTTAGCTCTATATTAATTTTTCAGGTAAATTTTCAACATTCCATCTATCTTATTTTAAAATTTGCTCTTTTGTATCAATTAAACGTAAATGAGAAAACACATTTTTTTGAGATAAAACTCAAAATGTAGGAGAAGTAGTGCTGGAGAGTAGGATGATCACCTGTAGATTAGGAATGCAACCCAAGTGACTAGAAGTGAATTAAGAGTGAATATAATTAGGTTTTGAAACCTTAGTTAAAGTTGGATTAATTTCCCAAAACTAGGATTTTAATTCATGCATTGTTTTATCCATTTAATTTCCTCCAATTCATTTTAATTCCTCTTTTCTTTCTCCTCTTAACCAAGATTACCCTTTAATCTTCTAGCTAAATTAGTCATTCCATTCCCTCCAAAATCAAGTTGCAAGACATGGAAATTTAGATAAGATAATAACCAATGAATTTGGTTTTATGTCTTGTCAAATTTATGACCAACCAACCCAATTTTCTCTTCTTCCCTCCATTTCAGCCGATCACTCTCTCCCATTTTCTCAACAAAAAAATGGTCTTCATCCCTCTCCTCAAGCTCTCTCAGCTGGCTTTCAACCTCCATTTTCCTTCTCAAAGAAAACCCCACTTCCTTGCAAAACACTTTAGAAGACTTGAAGCTTGGGAGCTCTTGAAGGAGAGGGCTGACCAATCTTGAGGTGGAAAGAGGAGCTCTTGGTGATGGATTTTGGTCATCTTAATCTTGCTCAAACAACTAGAAGAAGAGGTAATCTTTCTACACCAAAGATAAAAGCTTTGAGTTTGATTCTTGAGTTGTAGTGTTAGAGTTGCAATGGTTGTATTTGTTGGCTATGTTTGATGTGTGGGCTCTTGACCCCACAAAGATGTGTAAATGTCTACTAGCTTGATAAATGATGAGATGTGTGTGATTATATTGGAAATTGTTGGTTTGATTTCAAAGAAAACCTCCAAGGGAAAACCGAGAGCAAGAGAGGAAAATGAGGTTAAGAATGGTTGTTTGCTTTTAAAATTTCGTGCACTTATTTAAGCTTAGAGGCTGGTTTTAATGCTTAATTGATGAGCTCTAAGTTGGTAATTTTTTCCCACAAAAGTCTTCAAGAGTTATAGGAAGAATGACTTGAGGAAAATTCTGTTTTGGGGCTGAGGGATGGCTGAATACCTGGTGTTTTTTCCGAATTGTAGCTGAGTTTTGCATGCTTTGAAGGCTAAAGGTGAGGCTTAAATGTTGGTGTTGTTGTTAAATTTTCCCACAAAAGCTCTTTAAAAGTCATAGCAAGAATGAGTGTTGAGTTGAAGCTAAAACTGGAAAATTTGGGGCATTATGCTGTCCAATCTTTATGGGATTATTTCGAGATAATTTTGCTAAAAGTTGTGGCCATTTTTGATCATATTTAGGTTAAGGAAGACTAATACCAGCTTAGGGTCGAAATTTAGGTCAAATGGTTTTAGTATATGTTGATTATGAAAGAATAGAAGAAGAGGAATTCAACTTCACTGGTTTGAAAAGTTTCGATGAGCAAACTTTGGGCACGTAGAAAACTGCATTCCCATTCGAATTTTTGGTTGAATTTTGGTATGAACTTAGAATATATATGGAAGTATTAGTGTACCAAATTTGGTGATTTTTGGCTAAGAATTAGCCACTCAAACGAAGCTGTGAATTATGCCCTGTCAAACTGAAACCCAGAAATTTCAGAAATTTGAACCCCCTCTGTTTGAACTGTTATAATTACATGCTCAGGTATCGGAATTGATTTCCGTCAGTGGATGTTGAAACTCCTTATGTATTACTATATTGTATATGAATTTCAGAGGCTAACTAATTTTCTGTAATTTATGGAGAATTTTCAAAGTAGCCTGGATGGCCAGCCTGATATGTCCCAGCTCCATCAGAAGCTGTTGAACGAAAATCTGGGCAGTTTTCGCCTAGAATTTTAACTAGGTGCCTTCTACAAAGTTTTAGAACTTTAAAATAGGTTTCCAACGGCACCAAATTTGTGAAATTTCAATTTTTATAACTCAAGTTATGATTTTTCAAAGTTTTCAGCTCAAAATGGAAAGTTATCGAGTTTACTTTCTTCCGAATGAAATTTGGAGAGTGAACTAGGAAAACTTATTTTCACTCTCTTTTCATTATTTTAGGGCACAGTGTTGATTTGCCACTTGGCCAAAATTTGGATTCTGACCCCTACTTTGTCGGTGAGTTTTCAATGCCTGTTAAATGTTTTCATTTAAATGCTTTGTGAATGTATGTGTACCATGACATGTTGCTTGATTTGACCTGAAAAATCGAACTTGATAAACCACTCACTCTAAAGGAGAGTATACTTTATTGCTCCCTTTTGTAGAGTTGGTAAATTAAATATTTTGCATGTGTCAAATTTGGAGATGGAGAAGTAGTACCCCCCCACTCCTTGGCCGTCTTGAGTGGCCCACCCGCTTATTGTTCAATGTTTAAATGTTTAGCTGCAAGGGTCCGGGGAGTTTGGTGGTTGGAGTTTGCGAAGAGTCATCTACTTGATTGAAAGTCCACGAGTGTCAACTACTATAAATGCTCAGAAATGTGGAATTTGGCTCCTGAGCCCCAGATCCCCAATATGTGTGAATTTGATTTGTCTATGTGTTTTATTTATTCACTTTTAATTTTACCATTTTAAGTGCATGTGCATGAATTTTGGAAACTCACGAGTTTTTTAGTTCACCCCCATTCCCCTTTGTTTTTCCTTAACAGGTGATGAGAATCCAGAAGCCTAAATAGGGCTCTTGTCCTTTTGACTTTTATCTCGAATTTGGAGAAATGTTTTGTATATTCTTTGGTAATGTATATTTTAGAATTATGGATATGTACTAAAATCTGCCGAAATTTAAGTATTTTGAGTGGGAACCTGTAATTCTAAGATTTGATGATTGTACAATTTTAATATTAATGTTGCTAAGATTACGGTTTTACTCGTAGTTTCTTTTCATGCTGAGTCCCATGAGAGTCAGTGCCCAACCTCCTGCTAGCCTTAGGGGACAGTAAATTCTTAGTACATACCAGTGAGTGTTCTTTTACATTGCATGGATTTGTTGTTTCCCAGTCCTATTTAGCTGATTCTCCTCATCTTTTGTCTAAAATGAATTTCTTCCCAAACCACACTGTTTTGAGGAATTTATAGCCACTCATTTCACATTCTTGGCTTTTCCTTATTTTTGGTAAGTGATATTATTATTTTTCAGTTTTAATTCACTTGTCATTATGATATCAAAAGAATCATATTCAACAATTAAAAAAAATTGAAACTTTTGAAAGTTAAAGGTCCTAGTGGCTTACATATATAATCATGCTTTTAATTAGTAATTAGATGCTTACATTTTTTTTCTTGAAATATGTTTGGAGGCACTTTACATAAGGTGGATCTTAAAACATTTGCGCTCTTGAAAAAGAGAAATGAAATAATGTTGAATGTTTCCTAGTCTTCTAAAATCCTGGACTTCATTTCTTTAAAACATAGTTCAAACTTCTTGTCATTAATATTTCAAAAGAGATTTGAGTTGTACATATTGACTGACAGTTCTAAAACCTTCAAGATTATATTGGCCTATTTGATGACATAATATTATTTTCAGTTTTAATTCACTTGTCATTATGGTATCAAAAGGATCATATTCAACAATTAAGAAAATTAAAACTTTTGCAAGTTAAAGGTCTTGGTGTCTAATATTTGTAATCATGCCTTTAATTAGTAATCAGATGCTTAGATTTTTTTTCCTGAAATATATTTGGAAGTACGTACATAATGTGGATTTTCAAACTTTTGAGCTCTTGAAAATGAGGAAAGAAATAATGCTGAATGTTTCCTAGTCTTCCAAAATTCTGGACTTCATTTCTTTAACTTCGAAGTACTATTTTGTTAATGGAGTTCAAGCTTCTCTGGTCCATGGTTCTAGGCCTGTCAACAAGCCGGGTTCAGATCCGGACCTGACCCCAACCCGCTAGCTTTTTTCGAGTACGGAACTAGGCATAATTCCTTCTATTCGTACTTGGACTCAGACTTGGACCCATTTTTTTCAATAAAAAAGGTCCGGATACGGAATATGGAATTCCGACCTGGATCCATTTTCTGACGCCCCCACCTCTCCCTAGGGCGTACCCTAGGATAGCAGCAGAACGCCTGCCCAACTCTTGCCAGGACTCACTACAAAATTAAATATAAGTACAAGCATTCACTCTTAAAACCCTAATTGAGATCCAATAAAATTACTAGCTAACTTACAAGAGTACAACCTCAATAATTTTATCAAAATTACAACAATAATAACTTCAAATGCTACAATCCATCAAGTTCACCAGTTGTTTAAATCTTATACAAAAGTGTGGAAAATTCTACAGAAGAACTAAGTTCCTCGAATTTCGAGCTCCACTTCAAAACCAAGGAAAACAAAGCTTAAGAGCAAATCTCAAGAGGTCAAGAAAACATGCAGTGCAAAATAAAGCTGAGAAATAAGTAAATAAAGCAGTAAAGAGAGTAGATCAATTTAGCAAGAAGACATTTAAACAAGATAAGTTGAAGGATACATGCCGGCCCACATTTCCACAATCAGAATTACCTTTTCCACTTCACAAGTATCAATTTCTGGTCATACGTTGACACTCTGTCAACCACTCACTCTTACAATCCATATTCACCACTTAATCCCTCTCCCGTCTACTTACACCCCCTTGACCGGGCCCAAATTCCAAAATTTAAACAGTGATTGGCAACCCACTATGAGTATGCCATAATAGGTAGATTCATTCCGACCGATATAATTTAAACAGTAATAACCCATGGTTCACCCATCCCTTGCCCTAACCCCTGTTGCTGGACAAGGTGAAGGAATTCCCAATGGAGTTTGAGCGTCCCCATAGTTATAAGCAAAACAAACAGTTCAAGCAGTCAACCAATTAACAATTTAAACAGTTGAACTCACTTAGAGGCAATTCCAATAAGGTGAGCGCGATAAAGTACACGCTCACCGAGGCACACAAGCATGCTTTTCAAATCATTTACATTATTTAAAACATTAATTAACATGCACTTGAACACTTACCGTGGTTTGGTTAAACAAACAAGCTAGCAGGGAGATCAAAATTCGATAGTCGGATCACCCTCGATGAAATCTGGATCACTTGAGCCAAAATCCAACTAGTACACACTAGCCAAGATAACTAAGGTTTAAGAATTTAACTTCACTACTAACATTCACCAAAACCACACTGCCCCAACTTTTGTTCACACCATATCTTAAGCTACACTCATCGGAATTAGGCAAGGCCTATGGCTATGGAAACTGACCTAGAGTACAATTCACTAGAAGGCTCGGCCGAGATTCACGATGTAAGATAGGCTAAAGTGCGTGACAATATGACATGAAAGATTAAAATCAGGTTATCAGTCTTGAAAATCAGCCATATTCTCAGATTTTTTTGGGATTGATAGGAAATGAATTAGCATGCAAGCCATATACCGTTGGAAAGCCCTTGAATTCTAGTTTCAAACACCACCAATAGCGCTCGATTTTGACCCCCGAGTAAGAAAATATAGCCATTTGAACTTAGGTCAGTAAGCTGTTCTGACATCATGGTTTTTTCCAGTTTTGAAGAGTCAGTTTTGGAGCATCATTTGGACAATGAAAAGATACTATAAAAATACCAAATTTTTCAAGCATAAACCTCAGTATGTGAACTACGTTCAAATAAAATTTAGCCAAAACTATATGGAAGGGAGGTAGTGATCCATCCGCCCAAAGTTGACTGAAAATTTGAAGTTCAAATCTACCATACCAAATTCTTTTCCTTTACAATCTTTAGTTCATCCAAAACAACCCTCATTCCATTCCATTTTCAAAACCAAGACTCTAACAACATTTCTTGATCAAATGGAGGTTACATGATAGCAAAATTTTGGACCAAAATCACACTAGAACAAAACAGCAAATGTGGACAGAATTGAAAGCAGATTTCCAAGTTTTTTTATCTTTATTTCATGCACTTTTAAAACACCAATTGAGAGAGTTTCTTTGCTAGGAAAATGACCACTTAAATCCTAACATTCCAACTCCCAAAACCACCAAACACTCCATGAAATGCTGCTGCCAAAACAAGGAAAAATTTTCTGAAATCAAACTGCAGCAACTCCCTCAATCCACCTGATTTTCCCTCATTCATTATCTCCTAGTTCTCTAGCTTCAACATTTCATCCCAAACACATTCCATTACATGTATATATCTTATAAGAGCCAATCATCAAGATTGGTGGAATTCATAGAGCCACCATAACATCTAAAACCAACAAAATCATCAACAAAACCCACCAAATCTTCACAACTCTACAATGGAAACAAGAGATTAGGGTTTCGGGTAGCCATTTTACCTCAAGAACTCAAGGAAAATTTAGCTTGGGATGTCTAAGATCCCTTCCTTCCCAAGCTCCTAACTGGTTCTACCTCCCCTTGATGCCCTCAAGCCCAAGTGTAGAGTATGGAAGACCACTCAAGCTCCCTGGATGCTTGATGAGTTTTGGAGTTGATTGGTGAAGGTTTGATGGAGGTTTTGAAGATGAAATGAAGGGAAATTGGGGAAGGACAGCTGCTAAGAGGGGAGAGAGAGAGGTTTGTGTGTTTTGGGAAGTGAAATGATGAAATGAAGAGAATGACACAAAGCCTGCTTTATGCAAAAAAGTCAACTTGAATTTGTGGCCAAAAATGCTCCAATTGGGTTTAATTCCAAGCACTCACTTCTAATCTCAATTAGCTTTTCTTGTCTACTAATGATCATTCTTATTCTAAACTTATGTCACTCTCAGTCAAATGTTTGTCTCAAAATGCATTTCTGCGTTTTTCACAATTGAGCAATAGAAAAATTAAATTAAAGGTTAAACAAGGTTTTAAAAATAAAATGAGGTAATATGGTGTAATTAAAAAATGATTTAAATCAATTATTCAAAGAAAAAAATAATTAATTAATTAAATAGTTAGATAAAAATAAATTTTGAGGTCCTTACACATTTTAAATACATTAATAAATATAAAATATATATATAATAATAATATTCTTACAAGTTTAATATTAATATTCTTACATTGATTACTATATACACACACACACATGTTAATACTCTCACAAGTATAAAATATTTATATATATTAATATTTTTACAATTATAAAATATCTATATATATTAATAATATATATATATATATATATATCACATAGTAAAATTTTTTCGCCGGATAGACTCGACCTAGATCTGAGCTTGATCAAATCCGGATCCAGACCGCTACTATGGATCCGGACCCATTGGGTATAAGTGTGGTCTGAACATAATATAAAGCGGTCCAAATTGAAATATTCAATTTCGACCCGGACCCGACCCATTGATAGGTCTATATGGTTCAAACTTCTGTCATTTTGCCAAATTCATAGTGGTGATTTTGTATCATGAATTTTGATAGGGCCATGGCAGTAAGTTTTTCAGTTGAAGTACTATTCATTATGTTTCATTCTTTATATTAGAGTCATCATTATGTTGCATTCTTTATATAAGATATAATGCAAATTTGTACAATGAACTTTGTTCAAACTAAATTAATGAACATTAGAGTTAAAAGAATAAATATTTGTCCATGTAACTTAACTAATTTTGATTTGCAAGAAAATAGGGATTTATGTAATTTTGCTCCATTTAATGTAATTTTAAATTGAAAAAAAATCAGTTGAAATTGTCTAGACTTTATGCTATTAATGCACTTGGTATTCTGTGAAAGTTGGAAAATGATTTCAAACACCATTCTTGTTTGTTGATATAGTCAATATATAGAAGGTAATGCATGTTTTTATAAGTAATCAAATATGGGTATAATGTAGAAAATTACATTACCTGTATCATATGAAATGGACATGCTTTTTATTTGTCAGATGACCTATCGATGTCGATTGTATCTTTTGCTGTATTGTTTTGAAAGAAAGACAAAAAATAATCAGTAGGTTGGTTGTTAAGTATCGTTTTTATATGAAATACAATATTTATATGTACCTGCATTAAAACCTACCTAGGGGACTATATCAAAACTTTGGGTTTTGAAAGAGGCTTTGGGTTTGATCAAAACCTTTTGTACTAGACATTGATATTCCTCAAGACAAAGTGACATATAACTATCCATGTGAAAATATAGGTTGGGGTAGAGACTCAACATATGGAATTGTTTGTTCTTGTACTTTGTTAATAGTCATTGTAAAGCAAAGACGTACTTGGGAATTGTTTTCTAATTAACTGAAATGGGTAGCGTTGATTCTCTATTAAAGAAAGTGGTATCCATGGAATTAATACATGCTTCCTAGCATGTTGGCTATAGTAATTTCAGCATATGTAACTTTGTAAAATCCTCTGTAGACCATTCTCATTCCACTGCATAATCCTTTTGATGGATCAAATTCCTCAACAAAATAATTGGACTTTTGTTTTAAGATTCAACATGTGGAGGCAAAACCATTTGGTGTCAAAGAATTTAGAAATTCATCCTCATAATAGTTGTTGACATCATCAACTGCTTCATCAAAACTAATAAAGTTTTGATTTCTCTAGAAAAATTGAAATTAACTTTTCATTTAGCCTGTCCACATTCTCGTTAGTTGTTGCTAGTGGCACGATTTGACATGTATGTGGTCGAAGTTTATTTACTTGCAAGATGGAAATATAGCATTGATAAGGCGATCTTTTGATTCTTCATCTTTGTCCTAAGGAATAACCATTTCCTTCAGAACTTGTATACTACTTTTCATAGTAGAAACTGAAACTAAGATTTGCACTTGCTCTCATATTTTTCGATAAAGTCAATCTTTCCATATATGACCAAAGATATGATTTCACCAAACTTGTTTCTTTCACTGTTTGTTGTATTGTTCCCTTGATACCACAGGAAAGAACTGTCTAAAATCCCTACTGGACACAACAACTTTTCCTCCAAATAATTCTGTGGTATCCATGATGTCTTTCATACTTCTATCAAGTGTTTCAATAGCCCAACACTTAGCAATGGGTGCCTCATCCCATATGATTAAGCTTGCTTTTCGTATTAATTCTGCATTACTACTATGAATGGGTATATAACATATACTTAATTCATTAGCAACTATTAGTATCTTAAATGGTGAATGTGCAGTCTGTCTTCCTGGCATAATTGCAACTGCTACTCCAGATGTTGCTGTTGCTAATGCTATCTTACCCCTAGAACGTAGATTGGCAAGTAATACTTTATATAAGTACTTGTACCTCCTGGGCCATTAACAAAAAATATTCCAGGTGTTCCCTCATTCATTCTATTGAGTATGGTTGAAAATGTAACATGCTGTATAGGATTCAGGTTTAATTAGGCAGAATAATCATTTTGTCAAACTTTTATGGACATCAGAATAATCATTGTGTGAAACTTTTATGGACATCTCATCACGAATTTCTCTTGGATAGACAACTTTAGAATTATCTTCTTCAGTAGGTATAGATGGCGAATCATAATGCCTTAGGTTCTTTTCCATGCTCTCCAAAAAAAAAATTATACTTTTCAAGCACTTTGCAATGCACTATTATGTTGAAATTCCATTTTCTCTTTTAAAATCCTCTGGTATTGCTATATTTTTCCTACAAAATCAGAACATTTGTTGGTGCACAATAAATCAAAATAGTTGCAAAAAAACTTTGTAATGCATGGGGCATTTGAAAGTTATTGCTTCATTTAGAAATTTAAAAAATGCTTTGATCTGAATCAATAATCCATGTTTTCTAGGTTGCTTTGAAATTTTGCATCATATACAATTAACACTCAACAAATCATCAAATGAAATTGGGCCACGTATGTGATTTAGCAACAATCTTAGATAGTATCCTTCATCTTCTACCGGATTAGCTCTATTGATTCTGCCAATAACCTCTCTTTGCTTTCTTTCAGTCCATGTTCTGAGTTTAGTGCCCCATACATAGTGTTCTAGAAATTCAATACAAAGGAGTTTTTTGGCTGGATGAGAATTCTTGTACACCTTAAAATACTAGAAGGTGAAGTATATAATTTCTTAATATAATAGATTTATTCATCAAATGAAATAGAAAACATTTAAAACAATGAATAGACATTTACAGAATTATACTTATTTCAGCCGTAAGCATGTGTAGAAACAATTCTAACATGTACCATTGACTTATTAATAGGAAACGTAAAAGAGACATGATACTAAAACATTTTTCTTATTTGAATTATATTTCAACAACATTGGATAATAATTTCCTATGTACTACAATCACATTTGTTTCTAAATTATGTCTCGAAAAATATGAAAAGTATATATCGATTCTATATCATACTTTTGGCTTAACATAAATAAATGATGATAAGCATATATGAGATGTTTCTTTTTGAATTGTTCACCTGAAAAAATATTCTATTAACATTATTTTGATAAATCTTCATCTTGAAGAAGGTTGTAGAAAGTGTAACGTACGCTAAAATCAATAACTTCTAGGGTTTAATATACACTTAACTATATATGTAATGATAAATGACATTTTATATATTGATTACTAATATATTTATTTATATATAGTGATAAAATCCTTAAAATAAACATAATCGATGAAATCATAAAGAGTTATGATGAGATTCATTCAATTATAAATAAGGATTATTCTTAAACATCTCTAGTCAAAGTATGAACAAGAAAAAGGCATTGTTAATATAGGGTAGACCAACATATTCTATACTTTTATATACCAAGAAGCGAGTTGATATCTATTATGGTATGCGAAATAGCTAAACTAGTACATGGGTGCTTGATGGTATGATCAAATTCACCAAATTAATCCGTAGAGATATTCTTTAAGTGCCAATGGATTAATCTCTAAGTAACGTTGTGTAAATGATCCTTGACTTAAGGTTATTATGGTACATTTGTGACAGCCCCACCTCCCCCTAGGGTGAAAAGGGTTGGGATGGCCGCCTAACTCTCACCGGACTCACTCACGAACACCCAAATATCGATCCAAACATTCATTCATAAAGTCATCATTAAAATTACTAATAAACTCTCACAAAATACACACCCCAAAATTCATTAAAATTACATTGATAATAACTCCAAAGTACCATAAACCTTCAAATTCATCTATTAGTTTCAATCTTATACAAAATGAGGAAAAGAATCCTACTAAAGTACTAATTTTAGATTCACGGCTCACCTCAAACGCATTGGGAAAACAAATTGGGTGAGCTAAAAAAGTTGAGGCCAAGAAAACATGACAACTCAAAGCATTTAAATAAATTAATAAGACAATAAAGAAAACAAAGATTTAGCTTAATAAAGCTTTTAAACAATACAATTTAAAGGATCAGAAGTTGCCCTCCACGTGCAATTCTCTGCAGTCATTTTTCTTCACCGACATCAATTCACCGGTGACCAACCACTCCCTCACAATATCCATATTCATCACTTTTCTCTCCTTTACTTACCCCTTGACCGCCCCAACTCCCAAATTTGAATAGTGTTTGTGGCAACCCACTGAGTATGCCAAGTCGGTGGACTCATTCCAACCAATGTACTTAAAGATGCCCAGTTCTGCCAACCCCTTGCCCCATTTTGGAACAAGGTGGAAGGGATCCCCAATGGGGCCCCGCGATTATAAACAATATAAACAGTTCAAGTCAAACAATTCAACAAGTAACCATTTAAACGGTTAAGCTCATTTTGAGATAATCAAGAATGTGAGCGACCAAAGCGGTTACACTTTCTGGCCGGGAACACAAACATTTTCAATTTATTTACATCATTTAAAGTAATTAAACATGCACTTGAACACTCACCAAGATCAAAAGAGCAAGTAATTGTTCACTTGTGGTGATTACTTCCGTCCTTATACTCGAGGAAACTTTGATCACTGAGGACAAATTTTAATCACTAACCAGCGGAGTCGGTATGCTAGCAAGTGCATTTGAAGTTTAGATAACTAGTTCCACTAATTAGCACTTTCAAAGAAAATTTATAACTAAAGTTTTACACATCGGAATTGGTGAGGAGGGCTTGAGGTGGGAAACTAGATTCAACCCTCTAAAGTCATGAGAAAAAATCAAATACAAATCACCAAAGGAAGTAAATTTTGAGATTAAATGGCTCTTTGAGACAAAATCCAGGAAAACAGGCAGAATTTTCAGTCATCTTTCAAGAATAACTGTAGCTTGTAGGAATGGATTTAGTGTGCAAGGGTTATACCATTAGAAATATCTTCGAGTCTATTTCAAATTCCGGATAACTTGAATTTCCGACTCGAAGCCGAAATGACAGTTAGAAGAACAGGACAGGATGAGCTGCGACAAAAGCAGATTTCCAGATTCAGGGGCCGACTTTGGTAAATCATTTGGAGGTCGAATACACATTGGATTGACACCAAATTTCGTACACATACTCTTATATATATATACTATAATCATATCAAGTTTCAGCCATAGAATCCCACGGGAAGGTCAGTTTCCAAGTGTATAAAGTGTCCAGGTTTTCAAGTTCAAATCTGGAAATTTGTTCAACTTCCTATTTGAGTAGAAATCTTTGAAAAATCGTAACTTGAGTTATATAAGTCCAAATTTTACTCACTTGATACTGTTTGAAACCTCTTTGAAAGTTCTAAAACTTTGAAGAAGACATCCAGTTAAAATTCTGGGCAGAAATTGCCCATATTTTTGAGAAAATAACTGCTACAGTACCAAAACAGGGCACGTCAGGTTGGTCGACCAGCCCACTTTGAAAATTCACCAAAATTTGTAGAAAAATAATCAGCCTCTGAAATTCATACATTATATATTCATACATAAGGAGTTTAAAACTCCACCAATTTCACTCAATTCCGACACTTGAACAAGAAATTATAGCAGTTCAAACATGGTAGGTTCACAAAACTGAATTTTCTGGAATCTGAATTTACAGGGCAGAATTCTAAGCCTTGTTTGAGTAACGGTTTCTTGTCCAAAAATTACCAAATTTGGTACACCAATACTACCTTATAAAGTTTAGGTTCACACCAAATTTCAGCCATAAATTCAAATAAATGAATGTCAAACCGAAATGAATTCAAACAGTGCTCAAAGCTGGGGAAAATTTTCCAGATTAAAGAGGCAGATTTGAAACATCATTTGAGTAACGAAATGGTACTGGAAAAATACCAAATTTTTCAGGAAACAACCTCAGTATATGAGCTACATTTGTACCAAAATTTAGCTAAAATTCGCATGGGAAGGCAGTGTTCAATGAGACCAAAACAGGGCATAAAATCAGAAAATAAACCGACAAATAACATTTCCTTCTTCCTTTCTTCTAGCTTTCCAACTTCCATGAATTCATCCAAATTCATTCCATCACACACACACACACCACACTGGTCCAATAACAAGAAAGGTGGGAGTTCATAGAGCCCTGGACCAAGCAACTCAACAAACCCAACATCAGCCTTCCAAGAGGCTTCAGATTTATCATCCAAGAGAGAAATCAAGGACTAGATCGTCTTCTAGATTGGGGTTTACCTTGTGCCTAGTGTTTCAAGTCTAAAGCCTCCCAGAGTCATCACCAAGGCTCTTCCTCCTCAAGATTTTGGCTAGCCTTGGTGAGAGGAGTGAGTTCCTCAAGCTTCAAGTCAAGGTTGGAGGAGGAGGAGTTGGATCAAACTTGAGAGAAGAAAAAGGGATGGGTGACCTTGGGAGAAGAAATGGAGAGAGTTTGTGTTGTTGGTGAAGTTGATTTTCTTGAGGGAGAAATGGAGAGGAGGTGGCAGTTGTGGGAGAAAAGTGGAGAGTGAGGAAAAATAAAATGGAAGAAATTAAGAAGAAACCATAGCCATACATTTTTGGTCCAAAGTCAACTAAGGAATAATAGCTCATTTGTGCTCTTAATTGAGCTTAACTCTAATCATTTACTGCTAATTTCTTAATTTACTTTTCTTAAGTTACAAATGATCGTTCTTATTCTCAAACTTACGTCACTCTATAGAAGGTTTGTCTCAAAAAAATGTGCCTTTTCCCGTTTTCACAATTGAGTGTGAGAAAAATTAAATTGAAGGCTAAACATAGTTTTTAAAAATAAAATGAGGTACTATATGGTGTAATTGTAATTAAAATAATCTAAGTCAATTATTCAAAGAAAATAAATAATTAAATAAATAAATAAGTCAAATAAAAATAAAATTTTCGGGTCCTCACAACATTAAGTATGGATGGGTATATCTTATGTTATTTGTTTGCTTCCGCAAAAGGGATTACTCAAAGCATTAACATATAGGTATGTACTTGAAGTACAGAAAGGTAGTGAATACAAGAGAGTTGTCATACTGAGTCACTTGTAGAAATATAACTCAAATCTTAGTGCTTAAGTAGGAGAGTCTCACAAAGAGTTTCTAAGTACTTCTTCATTGGAATTATATTTTGGTACAAGAAAGAGCATTAATCACATAATGGAATGGGCGACTTATTTCAAAATTAATGTGAGATAAGTGTGATAAAAGGATATTAGTTACATGATAAATGTTCACTAAAAGATGAAGTCATCCACATAATTTTTCTCATTTACAGGTGAATCAAGGCGGTATTGTTAGATGCCAATCTTGATCTATAAGAATGAGTTAATTGATTAGCTAAATCAATGATAAATTAAGAGGAGATTTAATTTATCCAGGTTGTTTTAATTAAGACCTAAACAAATTCTTATTTCTAATGTGATTAGGAACCTCACTAGCCAGCATATTAAGAACTTCTTTAGCTAGATTAAATGAATTTGAATGTGGACTTGATAGATAAGTTTTTATAACTTATGGTTTAATTTGTGAGTCAAATTAAACTTGGATGACTTATAGTGCAAATAAGTTTAAGTCTTCCAAATACAAGAGTTGTATTAGAATAAGGAAACTAAATCTTATTAGAAACTCATTTCAAGTTTGCATAAGGATTTGACAACTTATTTGTCTATAAATACTCACTAAATTTTTGCTAGAAAGATGAATCGTCACACAAATTATCTTGTGGGATTTTTAAGAAAAATTGTGAGAGAAAAATACCCGAAATTCATCCAAGAAAATAAGGAAAAAATGGCATCTCTTATTTCTCATATTGGGACAAAATTTTCATGGTGAGAAACTAGGGTTTTTCTCAATCTAGGGTTTTTCTCAACCTGTTTGTATGTGGTTGTCTTAGCAATAGTTAGCACTAATCTAACTCAAGCTGATTCGACTTTGGAGATTCTAGTTAAAGAGGTTCATGTGGATTACCGTTAAAGTTTGGACACTTGTGCAGTTACGTGGATCTATTCACCATCCAGGCATCAAATCTCACCAAGTCAAGGAGGTCTTCATGGATTGAGATAATCTTCTTAAACTAATTCTATGTTACATGGATTTAATTAAGGACAATCTACTAAAGGGAATCAAAATTTTAAATTTTCGCTGCATTTATCTCTGTGATTCCTTACAAGTTGGCCAAATTCTAGCATTTCATAAGAAATGAACTGCATTTATCCGACAAATGGAGTTGTAGATTTGTGACATAGGTACATCTCATTCATGTTAAATCTAAATGTCTTCCAAATCACTTTTGGCTGACAACCATCGCCATCTTAAAATTGTTGGACTTCATCAATCATATTATCTCCATCATTATGAGCAATGTATTCAGCTACTTCGGTCCTTATCCACTTATATTTGTAAAGATACTTTACTGCCTATACTCACGAAGAAACTTCAACATTTATGTGACAATTATATCTTGACAGAAAATATGGGTTGTATGGGATAACACATTGATTATTCAACATTGCCCTTCTAACCTTCACTCTTCTTCCATCATTCCTTCTTTTGTAAATTGGATAGCCATCTTTTCCTTATATCTTCCTATTGCAAAATTTTTCTTGAGGATAATGGTACTTGCATTTTTCATTTACCATGCAAGTATTCTGTACATTTTTTTCTACCACATGAACTGTGTAGCATGTGTTTTACAACCAAATTATATAGCTCAGGATATTTATCTTTGTCGGGAAGTTCCACACAAACAAATCTATCGAAGTCAATTGGAGTGATAATTTTGTACTCTAACTTGAGTATAATTAACTTGTGTGCATGAGGCAAGCCTCTCTTTTGAAACTCAATAACCGGTACATGAGCAGCTACTTGTCAAAAAATTTCTTTTTTGAACAATTGGTCTTTGAGGTCTTCTAACTTGGCTCGAAAAACTCTTGATGTAAGATCAGCTGCTTGAGGTTGTTGTCCTTTGTGCAATAGTTTCTATATTTCCTTCCATTCACATTTGCAAGTCATTATAATAAACTGGTCGGGTTTTCAAATTTGTGTACCAAAACCATGGCATCAAGATATCTATGTCACATATCTGGGTCCTAAATGTTGTTGGAAGCACAATTCTCTTTTTGACTTTGCAGCCTCTTGTTTTCTCTCTACCACACTACTTGTACTACTCCTTGAGTAAAACTCGTTCTCATTTCATCTTGATACCTTCAATATTATTCCAATCTAGAGTTTGAGTTTGACACACATGTCCACAACATATTGTTTGGAACAATGTTCTGCAGAAGCAATGTTTATTGCCTTGGTTGTCTAATTGGAATTTATACCTATAATATTCTCGACATGATACTTTCTTACTAGATTTTCCATGTTCTTCAACCTCAATTTAGTACTGAATGGATTATTATTAAAATTAATAAGCAATTTTAAGACATATGAATTCAAGAACAAACAAAAATATGAACTTAATAAGGTGAAAGCAATATTTTTTTAGCTCACGATTGATGACTTCTTGAGCAGATGTGAGATCTTACGGACGTGTTTGCATTCTTTTAAAAAGCACCATTTTCATTCTCAACCACTTTTCAATATTTGGTGTCATCCAACTTCACCATCGGGGAGCAGGGGTGGATTTTGCAAAGGATCACAGCATCAAAGTGGTACTTGATATCTATTGCCACAATGTGAGTCGTAACAATATCCTTTGAAGCGGAATATCTGGATTATTTTGCTTCAATTCAAATTGCAACACCTTAATCTGCTATAGGAGGTTGTAAACTCGCTGGTCTAAGTTTACATCTTTGTGATGTGAATTTGAACATTCTTCATTGAAGGAAAATCTTTTAATTTTGGAAGAACTTTGCATATGGATTTGCTAAATCTTCATCGCTTCTCTACAATTTCTTCCCAAACATTTCCATTTAGAAACATTTTCATTCTATTTTGAATTCATTTTCTATATCAAAAATAGAGTGGAAATACATGGGACCATTTTCATTAGGTTCTAAACACGGAAGGTTGTGACAGACCCACTCAGGGCAAACCCTAGGTATCGACCAGCCCAGCCTCCTCATGCGGGACTCACTACATTCCACATATCTTTAGAAACAAATACTCAAAATCCATTCTCGATAACATAACTTGAAGGTACTTATAACAACATTTACATATCTCCCAAAGTAATTACATAAACTCATTGGACCAAAAGGTCGGTTTAGAATTCAACTTAAGTACATTCGCCTCTCCCAGTAAAGAGGATTCTGGGATAGATATACCAATCAAACAAACCTAAAATCCCAAAATGATCTAATGTTATCCTTGAGCCCTTTTGCCTCGAATCACTGTTAAGGGAAAACAAATACGTGGTATGAGCTTACGCCCGGTAAGTATTCCGAAATCAAGCAAAACATGAGCAATTCCAAATTCAACATGTTAACATCGTAATCAAGAAGCACGCTCAAGTATAACCATAACCAAATTTAGGAATCAAGAGAATAAAGTTAGGTACATAGTGAGCGATAAGCGATGCATTGTTTGAGATAAACAATTATTCATTCAAGTAAATCAAATAATGAATAATAAATGAGATCTCAAAGGATGCAGGACTCATTAGGGCCATTTCCACCTTATAACTTCCAATAAACAATCCCTACATTTTCCCACCTTATAACCTCGAACTCCAACCTTATGACCTCCAAAGCGATAAACAATCCCGAAATTTACAAAAGCTTTCGCCTTATCACCTCCAAAGCGATAAACAATCCCCAAAATTTAACATTCGATATTACACTCAGCCTTTGGTGAAGAGTTTTGAGCTTACTTAACATTAGTAAGTTATTACCCAAAAGCTGTCCAGTGATCCGATCTCGCGATGGCGGGTCAGGATAGCTTTGCTTACCGGACCTCCGCGATGGCGGATCAAGGATAGGGTTCGGTAAGAGTAAGCTTCGATTCGATCGATGCGATAAAGTACACATCGGCCTACATTTATACACATTTAACATTCAACTATGCATTGTGAACAAGCAATTGTGAAAATCAATTAAATTAACAAATCAAGGGGATCACAATAACATGGCCTCATTAGTATGCTAATCAAGAGGCTTTAAAATAATAGCATTTACTCAAGTATCATGCATCGTCAAGAAACATGCATTGGAACACTTACAAGTTAGCAAAATAACCTCAGGCGTTAGCTCCCCAAATCTCCTTTATTTCCTCCTTCCAAGTCTAATGGCAAATGAAATGAAAACATTTAGGATTGACTACCCCAAACAAGAGAGACCAAATGCATACACTAGTTGTTTCTTTGTTTGATAACAATTCATTTGGATGCACAAAATCATAAGAGGTCTAATCAAAGCATGAGTGTAAACAAATGAGGAATCTTATAAACATAGTAAAATCATGAGTTAAGTAGGTTGGAACTCAGCAAAGGTGAATATGAGTCAAAAGGAATTAAAGAAGCCATTATAGAAAGGAAATGAAAATTGACAGGTTTGCCACCCTTCAGTATTTTGATCATAACTGTGGCTGTGGTTATCGGATTGGGGTGCATTTTATGGCGTTTTGAAGATAAGACATAGACCTACAACTTTTATGAAGAGGTCAGATATCAATTCATGTTTAATAACAGTCAAAATGGCAAATATCAGAGAAGCAAGAAAACTGTCGGAATAATTTCAGGCTGGTGAACAGTCTTGAAAACAGTCATACTTCGGCATTAGAAAAATCCAAAATCAAGTCTTCAGGCGTTTAAAACTAAGTTCACAGGGTTTCTAGCGGTGCCATAAGGCTGGATGCTAATTCATTTTCTACGGAAACAGTAACCTCGGGAAGTGGGCTGTTTTTCATTCCTGTTTTCTGAGAAAATTTCCAGCTTTGAAGCAACTTCTTCAATCAACCCCTTAAGGTTATTTCCATCATTTGCCAAGGTGTTTAAAAAGCTAAAACAGTAATTAAATCCATCATAAACATCACAAGTCATTAAGCATTTCATCAAACACATGGTAACCAAAATGAAAACCCTAAGTTCTAGTTTTCAAACTCAGATTTCCTTCCATAATGTTTCCTTCTAATCAACCCCAAACACCTTAAACTTAACTATCATGCATCCTTTTTGAATTTAAACATAACTAAAGCAAAGTTAAGTGTCTAGTTACCTTGAGAGTTAGGAGAAAACCACCCAAAAAGCTCCAATTCTTCCAACCAAGTTTGATGATCAAGCAACAATTTAAGCTAGGGTTTCACTTGAACATGTTTTCCTCACCTAAAATTGCTAGAATCAAGCTTGGGTTTAGTGTTTTCTTGCTTGAGGAGTTCGACCAGAGGAGAGAGGGAGGAGTTTTGGTTCAAAATTTTGAAAATGAGAGGTTAAATAGAATGGCTTAAGTCAAGACTTGTTGGATGGTTGACAAGTGGAAATGTCTTGGCCATGAATTGGGTTAAAATTCTAGACAATTAGCTTCTAATCCTTCAATTAGAATGTAACCTACTTAATGCCACACAAATTTTATGCATTTAGCTACATAAAACATGTAAGATGCAATTCCAAATTTGTGTCATGCTATGCATACAAAATAAAGTACTTAAAATAAAATAATGCACTTAATGCTTTCATGGTGCAATCAAGCCATTTTTTTTTCATTTTCTTTTTTTTTTCCTCTGGGTTCTCACAAAGGTCATGGTAGATTTGGCCTTGAACTCAAAATGTATAAATTTGTTTGTTGCTAGTGGCCAAACTTTTAGCTGATTTCACTCCAAATAATATGAAAGAAAAGACACTGTTATAAGCACAAATGTTTCTTCAAAATTTGATTGACTCTTCAGATTAAGAAGTCAATAAATCATGCAATTCTTCTGGAATTTTAGGACATAGGAGCTTTATTTTTCCATTATCACAATAGAATGTAGCTGATTCTTTCTCAAACTTTTTAGCTCCACAATGCATACAGGTATGCATTTCATTGGTCCATTGATTACTCTGAGGCAAACCTAGGCTCATATGTTGCTTCACCTATTCAATAATAATAGTGAAAGATAATAAATTGACAAGAAACATAGTTTAATCATTCCAAAACTTTTTGATATTTATTACTAACCTTGAGAATCTGTTGAGCTCATTTTATGGAGTAATCTACCGGTGACTGCTATTTGAGTGAAGAACCATTAAAATTTGTAGCACTTCATTTTTCCTCGCATATGAATTTTTTTGTATCTTTTCTTCTGTTCCTGCTTGCATATTTCAGTTTCATCATGTCTGATTTGCATTTCCAAGCTCCATATAATTTTTTTGAACTACTCAATATAGAAGTAGATGTGAAAAAAATCAATAAAATAAAGAACGTAAACACATTAAAACCAAAGATATAGACCGTGGATTCCATCCTTTCATTTTGTTGTTGAATTGTCCTTGAATAAACTAAGGTGTAGATGTGCAAATTTAAATTGTCTCTACTAAGTTTCCTATTTTGTTTCCTACTAAAGGATGGCATCCTACTAAATTGAAATGTATTTTGTGTCCTCCAGCTTAATAAATGAGAATGCATTGGTGTGACATCAATGATTTGAGATGGAACCAACTATGTGTTAGTGTATATGCCCTAAAGTCAATCAACTTCTAGGGTTTATTATACACTTTAACTATTTATGTAATAATAAATGACATCTTTATCATATTGACTGCTTATATTTTCATATAAGTATGATAAAACCCTTAGAATAAGGCTAATCGATGAAATCATAAGAGTTATGATGGTGAGGTTCATTCGATTATAAATAAGGTTTATTCTTAAACATCTCTAGTCATAGTATTAACAAGAAAGGGTATTGTTAATACGGTTAGACTAGCATATACTATACGCTTCTATATGAGAAGTAGTAGACCTCATCTACAAGGTACATGTGAGACACCTAAGCAAGTATATATGGGTGCTTGATGGTATGATCAAGTTCACTAGATTGATCCACATAGAAACATCCTTTAAGTGCCAAAGGATTAATCTCTAAGTGACGTTTATGTAAATGATTCTTAGACTTAAGGTTATCATGATATCTTGAATATGGATAGTTATACTTTCTTTGTTATATGATTGCTCTGTAAAGGGAATGCTCACATCATTAGCAAATGGGTGTATCTTTGAAGTATGGAAAGATGGTAGATAACCTATAAGGATTTACCCCTCTTATGTGAGAGGAGTTATCTCATGTTTGACCACTTGTAGAAGTATAACTTCAGAATCTTAGCTAAGTGGGAAAGTCTTTGAAAGTGTTTCTAAGAACTTCTTCATTGGAGTTATATTTTGGTACAAGAGAAAAGAGCATTAATCACACAATGGAATAGGCACAACTTATTCCAAGATTAATGTGATAAGTGTGGTAAAGGATATTAGTTACATTATAGCGTTTGCTTGAAAGGTGAAGTCATCCACTTGACTTTTCTCATTACTTGGGTGGTCATGATGTATTGCTAGATACCAATCTTGATCTATAAGTATGAGTGATTGATTAGTGGAATCGTGATAAATTAAAGGAGTTTTAATTTATCCAGTTCTTATTTATTAAGAATGTATAGCTCATACTTATTGCCAACGTATATGAGAACCTAATGGGTCACACACATTAAGAACTTTCTTTGCTAGATTAAATGAATTTCAAGTAGGACTTGATAGATAAGTTTTATAACTTATAGTTTGATTTGTGAGACAAATTAAACTTGAGAGACTTATGGTGCAAATAAGTTTTAGTCTTCCAAATACAAGAGTTGTATTAGAATTAGAAAGCTAAATCTTATTGGAAACTGATTTCAGGTTTCCATAAGGATTTGACAACTTATTTGTCTATAAATACTCACTAAGCTTTTGCTAGCAAGTTGAATCAACACACAAAATTGTCTTGTGAGATTTTTGAGAAAAATCTTGAGAGAAAAAAATACCCAAAATTCGTCCAAGAAAATAAGGGAAAATTGCATCTCTTATTTCTTATCTTGGGATGAATTTTTCATGGTGAAAAATTGGAATTATCTCAATAGACTTGTGTGTGGTTGTCTTGGCAATAGCTAGCACTAATCTAGCTTAAGCTAATTCGCCGTTGGAGTGTAACGGCCTCAAAATTTTATTTTTATATTATTACAACTTAATATTTTTAAATAATGTTATTATTATTATTACTTTGTTTAATTATTTTAAAATTACATTTAAACGAATTTTTAGAAAATTTAAATGACAATTCAATTTATTTATTTATTTATTTGTTTAATTTATTTCATTTTGAGAAAAACTTAATTTAGCTCTATATTAATTTTTTTCAAGTATATTTTCAACATTTCATTCATCTTATTTTAAAATTTGCCCTTTTTGTATTAATTAGACAGAAAATGAGAAAACACGTTTTTCAAGGTAAAAGTGGGCGTGAGTGGCGTGGCGATGGAATGTGGGATAATCACCGTGGGTTAGAAATGTTATCCAGTGACTAGAGGTGAGATTAAGTAGGGTTTTGGAACCTTAAGACCTAGTTGGACCAATTTCCAAAATTAAGATTTTAACACGTGATTGTTTATCCATTTGATGTCCTCCAAATCACCTTAATTTTTCCTCTTCCTTTCTCTCCGAGATAACCCCCCCCCCCCATTAAACTTCTAGCTAAAGTTGTCCACCCATTCTCTCCAAATTAAGTTGCAAGACATGGAAATTTAGATAAGATAATAACCCATGAATTTGGGGCTTTATGTCTTGTCAAATTTTTATGACCAAACAACCCAATTTTCTCTTCTTTTCCCCTCCACTTCAGCCGATCACTCTCTCCCCTTTTCTCAACAAAAAAATTGCTCTTCATCCTCCCCTCAAGCTCTCCATTTTCAGCCGATCCTCCCTCTCATCTCCATAGCCAAAACCCAAGCTTCACTTCCACTTCCTCCTTTCTTGCTACTCCAGAGAGAGAGAGAGGGAGAGAGCTGTGAACCGTGGGAGAGAATGAAAAGAGACAAGGAAGCTTCTTCATCTAGCCTTCAACCACTCCAAGAAGCTCAAGCAAGACAACCCAAGCCATCACCTCCATCACCTCCATTTTCTTGAGCAAACCGAGAGCTTGAAGGAGGGAGAGGGAGAAAACAAGAAGGGTTGTTGGGTGGAGGCTGGCCGACTCAAACTTGGGCAGAGGAGAGGTGGTTGATTGCTGCCATTTCCAATTGGAGGAAGGAAATCAACCAAGGCAGCTCTAGGAAGCAAGAGCTACTTGGGAAGTTGACTTGAGGTGAACCTTGGAGCATTTCTTGGGATTTTTGAGCTAGAGTTTGATTGTTTGTAAGGTAAACTCTTCATCTCAACCCTAAATTTCGAATTTCAGCTTTAATTAGGTTCCTTGTTTGAGGTTTGTGGTACATTTGTGGAAGTGTTGGGTATTTGTTTGATGATTGAAGTCATGGAATTTTATTGCCCTTTTGATGCTTTGGAACTTATTTTGGAAAGATGGATGATGTTGTGAGTGGGCTCTTGGAACTCCCACAAATATGTGAATTTGCTTCTTAGCATGAAAATGGTGATATGTGTGTGTGTGGATGTTGGAATTTGTGGTTGGAATTTGAAGAAGAAACCTCAAGGAAAAACCGGATGGAGAGAGGAAATGGGGCTGAAAATTTGCTGTTTTTTCCTTGAATTTCCATTGGCTGTATTTTTGGCTAGTTTAGAGGCTGAATTTGATGTTTAAGTGATGAATGCTAAGCTGCTATTTTGTTTCACAAAGAGTACTTCAAGAGCTGATGTTATGTGGTGGGTTAAGTTGCATTGTGGAAGCTGGAAATTACAGGGGTAGTGCTGTCCGAATTTTGAGGCTTTATTTTGTGATATTCTTGCCAAAAGATGTGACCATTTTTTATCATCAATAGGCTTAGGAAGTTCAATACTAGCTTTGTTTCGAAAATTAGGCAAATTGGTAGTGATTTGAGGCATGAACTAGATGATACAAGTGAGGAGAAAATTTTCCAGTTTTGAATGCATGAATTGGACGAAATTGAGGCATAGAAAACTGCCTTCCCGGTGGTATTTTAAGTTGAAATTTGGTGAGAATCTAGTTGGTATATGGAAGTGTTAGTGTGCCAAATTTAACAATTTTGGACTTGAATTCGTCACTCAAATAACCTCTTGAAAGCTGTGTACTTTTCAAAAATCCCAGAACTGCAGAATTTTGAGTGGCCTCTGTTTGCACTGTTGTAATTTCATGCTCGGATGTCAGAATTGAGTTCCGTCAGTGGCTGTTGAAACTTCATATGCAGGACTATATTTTTTATAAATTTCAGAGGTTAATTAATTTTCTGTAATTTTTGGCGGATTTTCAAAATGTGCTGGATAACCAGCCTGACGGACACTGTTGACTTACTGTAGCTGAATGTTCAACTGAAATCTGGGTGAATTTCGTCCATAATTTTAATTTGATGTCTTCTGAAAATTTTAGATATTTTAAAGAGGTTTCCAACGGTACCAAATGAGCATAATTCCGAATTTGTAAAACTTGAGTTATGATTTTTCAAAATTTTCAGCTCAATTAGGAAAATTGTCGAACTTTCGACTTTAAACTTTAAACTTCCATCCAGTAAGAAAACTCATTTTGATCTCTTTTAATCATTTTAGGTCAAAGTGCTGATTTTACAGTGATCCAAACTCGAACTCGAGACCTACTTTGTCGGTGAGTTTTCAATGCATGTTAAGCGCTGAACTGCTTGATGCATATATAATGCGTTTCTTGACCAAAGTGCTTGGAATGTGAAACTGAGAATTTAATGGACCGCCACTCAAAGGAGAGTATACTTTACCCCTTTTAGGTAGATTCGAAACTTGATTTTGCATGTGTTGAACTCGGGAAATGAAAAAACATGAAATGTACTTACTCTTGGCCGCTTCCCTGAGTACTTCCCCTCAATTTGTATAATATTGAGTTATGTAGGCGCAGGTCCCAGGGGAGTAAGGTGGTTGGGTTAGGCGGAAGAGTCGCTACTTGGTTTTTGAAAGTCGAATGAGGTGTCGACTACTATACTTGCTCGTGACAATGGGAATTGGCTCCACGAGAGCCCCTGTATCCTCCCCCCTGTGTTAATTGTATTTATTTATGTGCTTTAATTATTTACTTGCAATTTTACGCTTTTAATTGCCTCTGTGCATGAATTTTGAAAACTCACGAGCTTTTTTTAGCTCACCCCGCTTCCGTTTGTTTTTCCTGTGACGAACTCAGACGTAGCTAGGGGCTAGCGCTTGATCTTTTGACTGTTGGTCTCGAGTACGAAGAAATATTTTGTAGATTTGTTTGGTGTTGAGTACTTTAAGCTTATGGAAGTGTATGAGCTTTGGCTCGAGGATTGTGAATATTTTAAATGGATGACTGTAATTTTAAGTTTAAATGCCCTTTTCAGTTTTAGTATTAATGTTGAGAGATTTGGGGAAATTGCATGTTTAAGTTAGAATTGATTTGAATGCTTGAGTCCCAGGATGCATGTACCCGCCAACCCCTCCTGGATTAGCCTTTAGGGGAGGTGGGGCACATGTACATGGAGGTTCTAACTAAGGAGGTTCGTGGATCACCATTAGAGGCGGACACATGTACAGGCTACATGGATCTCTTTGCCATCCTCTGCATCAAATCTCCACCAAGTTCAAGAAGGTCTTCATGGATTGAGGTAATTTTCTTGAACTATCTCTATGTTACATGGATTTAATCAAAGGACGATCTATTAAAGGAATCAAAAATTTTAAATTTCCGCTGTGTTTATCTCCTTAATTCCTTACACTATGGAAATGTGAGTTTCTTTCCCTGAAGTTTCACGAGATTTAACAGCATATTAATCAACTTCCAGAAAAATAGCAGTGGCTTAAATTATCAATCTTGTTATTAGTGCTATAATAGTTTCATTTTTCTTCACATGGTGGACTTTTGAAACTTATCATAAGTGATTCCTTGGGACTAAAATTTGGACTCAAAAAAATTTTAGGAGTTGGTTTGAGTAGAGGATCCCCTAATAGTTATAGCATTGCTTTTTTTTTTGTCCCCTTGCTTCTAAAACGTTTTGTATCTTTTTATGCCATTCTTCCTTACTTAAATTTATATATTTCATTTTTATCATGTCCAATTTGCACTTTCGAGCTCCACCTATTATTTGTTTAAACTATTCAGCATAAAAGAAGAGGTAAAAAAATGAATAAAGTAAAGAAGGTAAACACATTAAAAACCTGACAGATAGATATATAGATTCCATCCTTTCATTTTTCTGTTCTAGATAATTATCTAGAATCAAATAAAGATATGTTTATTAGAAATTGATGATAAAAATTATGAATCTGAATGTTGCTGAGTTTATTATTGAACCCGCAATATTGTCACCATCAGCTTTTAACTTCATTTCTAATATATAATACATTATCTACATTTAATTATTGAACCCTGAATATTATCACTATCAGCCTTTAACATTCCCAATTTACCGAAACCTGAAGTGTTTTTTGAATGGTTCTAATTTCTAATGGCATGGCTCCTGAATACAAATTGCATGGCCTGTTCTTTGTATGGTCAAATGTAGTCAATTTTGCTGATGTAGACTTAAAATTGTAAATGGCAAGAAGAACATTCGGTTCTACTAAGTCAGTTTTAGAAAATTAGTTGTGATATCATCACTTGCAATACATGTTGCAGGCTTCTAAACAACTATTAATATACGTATCAATAAGGACCTTCAACTCATTTCCTATTCTAAGTTGTTTCTTTTGAGCAACTATTAATGTGTCAAATTTGGTGTTATCTATTTGATATAAAACGTTTTTATGAGCTATCTCAAGAGTGATCAGTAGTTGGTTGTTTTAAATATTCGACATTTACTTATAATGTACTTTATGGTTTTGTTATAGGAATTGTTGACATATTAAATTAAGCCTTAAAAATAGAAATTTTTATATTATTATTTAGCAGTGTTTCAGCCAAATTAAGTTTTTGGTAATCCTAATGGAGTCAAGTTATGGTAGTATTAGTATTTTGGAATTAATTATTGATTAGGAAGTTTGTTGTGGTTGTAAGACTTATTTACCAATTTATCTACTCTATAAATAGGGAATCTTATTATTGTTGTCAGTTGAGAAAAGTGAAAATTTGACACCTTGTTTTTATATGTGATTATTGATATATATTATTGATATTATTCCTCTTCTCCGACACATACTTGTATGTGTGTAAATTGTCTTCCCATGTATATCTCCATATATATTGATCTTGTTACATGTTGTTGATATTATTCCTCTTCTCCGACACATACTTGTATGTTTGTAAATTGTCTTCCAATGTATATCTCCATATATATTGATCTTGTTAAATTTATCTCGTACAACATTTTGGTGGAATTTCTTTTTTGGATTCTACATTTAGTATCAGAGCCCTAGGTTCAAGAAATTGATCCTGAGGTCCTGGGGAACCTGTGAATATTGAAAAATTAACTTGACTGTGAGATTAGTTATGAATGTGTGTGTAAATTGCCTCCCTCTCTCTCCAAATACATTAGTTTACATTGCTTTTATGAAATATATCTCCTCTATCTTTTTGTGAAATTTTTGGGTTTTATATCTGGATCAGAGTCCTAGGTTTATGAATTTTATCCTGGGGTGTCTGTGAACGTTAAAGAATTGGCCCAACTACAATAGGCATGGATGTTTTCTACTATCAAAGTTAGAGTATAATGTTTGCTCAGAAAAAATCAGTTGATTGAATTAGACCACGAGATTGGTCCTAAAATGTGCAATTAATGAAGATTGGAGACCATAAGATTGGTCTAAGAGAATTGTTAAATTGATTCAAGGTTGCGATAGAGATCGAAAAAGAATTCTATCAGTTGAGTCGTGATTATCAAATCACGAAGCAATAAATTGTTAATGAATTGACATCAAAATTGAACGATGAAAATAGTGTATTCAAGTATGTGGATTATTAGAACAAGGGAAGTGTTTGATGATGAAGAACCAATACAAAGTGATGTTGGCTAAATTTGCAAGGGAGATATTGATCGTGATTGTGTTGGACCCAATTTGAGAGAATTTGATTTAAGGGAGGCAATGTTGGCATATTAAATGAAGGCTCAAAAATAGAAATTTCTATATTATTATATAGCAGTGTTTTAATCAAATTAGGTTTTTGGTAATTCTAATGGAGTCAAATTATGGTAGTATTAGTATTTTGGAATTGATTATTGATTAGGAAGTTTGTTGTGGTTGTAAGGCTTATTTACCAAATTATCTACTCTACAAATGGGGAGTCTGATTATTGTTGTCAGTTGAGAAGAGTGAGAATTTGACAGACTTGTTGTTATGTGTGATGATTAATATATATTATTGATATTATTTCTCTTCTCTCACACATACTAGTATATGTGTAGATTGGCTCCCCATATGCCTTGGTTCTGTTAAATTGACTCTCTCTCCTCATGTATATTGGTTTCATAAATTTTATCTCCTATACATTTTTTATGAATTTTTTGGGTTCTATAGGAATGCTTATATTGCCTGCATTCTCTGAAGTGGTTTTTAACAAAGTTAGTGACAGGTGCCGAAGCAATGCAATAATAAATATTAAAAATCTCAATTACCACCACAATTAATTACAGAGTAATTCTGAGTACTGGAGTAGGGACTCCGAATATGCAATGGGTTACTGGCTTCACCCTGATTCCAAGGAGTACGCTAAACCCGATATACCAGAATTATCTTTGAGAAAATATTAACCTGTAGTAGTGGCAAATAGGGTCGTCTCCTCAGGGAACAGTAGGAAATAATTTCTTTCTAAATCACAGGAAAATGGGTGGGTTTGGATGGGATAGAACTAGAAATAAAATAAACCAAAATTAGAAAATGAAAAATGAAAATACCAATTAAATAGATCACCAGAGAATAATGTAATAGAAATAGCAATTAATAAAAGACTACCCAAAGGAACTTCTCGCACGGTCCAATCAAATGATGAGAGATATTTCATTCATTTGTCACTCGCAGTAGTTATAGCTGCCAACAAGCTCCTACAACCAACTTTTCCTTACTTTTTTGACAGTGCAATAACTATTTCTAACGGATAATAACCTAGGTATGACCATAGAGTTTAATTACCCGATTGCATTAAAAGTTAGAAAACCTAACCCCAACCAATGAACACGCCAAGAGGGTTCATTTAAGTTAGATCTTATGTTTCCCAACATAAAACCAATTATGGTGGTCGCCACTAGTTATTAACTAAATGAACAATTACGGATTCAATTCATTAATTTGACAAAGAGGCTATTAAGTTAAATTAAATATCCGCCGTTGACATTCAATGCAATAACCATAAACAATTAATCCGAGGAAATGTACGAATAGTAACCAAATTAAAAGAAATAATAAAATTGATTAGATCTCACAAATGTTATGGACCGCGCCTTGAAGTTGCCCTTTCGGTAGGCGAGAGATTTAGCCGCCTCATCACCTTCCCGTGATTTGATTGATTTAATTTGCATGCCGTGACCACGTTGGAATTGAATGTGAATATGATTGGAATTTTAGATGAGAAGACGACCAAGACGTCGAAGTGAAGAAGAAATGAACATTAATGGAAAAAAAATAGGAAAATAAACAAAAGCAAGGACGGAACCTTTTTCCTTCTTTTTACTTTGCAGAAGGAACTACCAATACTACGATGAGGAGAAACTACGAAGGAGGAAAAGTAAAGGAAGAAAGGCTCAAAAACGAAAACAAAGAAAACGTCTTTTAAAATCTATTCTAAGCCTATCAATGATGATCCGCAAGTCTGCGCACAAGGTTAGATAAAAAATAGCGATGCTTGCTTTCGCTTCCTACCACATTAGGGCTCCCAAAAGAGTTCTAATCCTAATTGGAGTCTACTTGCTAAATAACAATAAAAAAGTAAATAAGGAAACCAATTACAACTTCCTAAACAAAAGTGTCTTTTAAGCAATTCCCAAAAGTAAAATAAAATCTTCAATCCAAAGATGACAAATATCAGGCGTAGGATTTTTTCTTCACGAAGTCCTTCTTCACAGTCCAATACAGCGCGCCAACGCCTTATCAGGAATTGTCTTCTGGAATTTCCATTCAATTGCACCTTTTAATTCCCAATTTATTTCCAATGACCTAAATCAATGCCAAAAACCAAATATGAGTAGAATCAAGCAATTAATACAATATTTAGGCCATAATTAAGGGGAAATATCCACAAATAATGTGCACAATTGAGGACTTACTTCCAAGATGTTATAGGAACTCTGTTCATATATTACGGATGCATTCTTCTATGTTTTAAGCTATTCTTCATGCTAATTCATGTTTTTTGCATCTTTCCTGTAATCTGTAGAAGGGAAGGAAGAAGATAATGAGAATTGTTGAGTTCAAATCTATAGATCATAAGCCGTTTTCCAGAAATTGAAGCATTTTGCCAAGTTTAGAAAACCGGTATTAAATGGAGTAAGTTTTGGTGTTTAGTGGATAGTAACCCCAAAATCCATAGTTCTCACTCAAAACTAAAGATATATATGTATGGATCAGATATGAGGTGTTACCAAATTCCAAAATCTATGAGAGAAGGGAACTTGATGACATACTTTTATCTCCATATAATCAACCTAATAGTATGTAAATGAAACTAATTATACAAACATGGACATATACAAACCTGATAATAGTTGAATTCTTCTTATTGCTTTGTTGCCCGTTCGCGTGGATAGTAGACGCAAAATCCATCAAATGCTATAAGTTCCACAGAAAAGTAAAAGACAAGTGTGTGTATTAGACATCAGGTTTTACGAAATTCCAAAATCTATGAGAGAAGGGAACTTAATGATATACTTTTATCTCCATATAACCGGCCTAATAGTATGTAAATGAAACCAATTATACAAACTTGGACGTATACAAACCTGATAACAGTTGAATTCTTCTTATTCCTTTGTTGGCTGTTCGCTTCTTGTAGACGGTGGGAAAAAGCTACTGATCCTCCCTTTTTTTTTTCTTTTTTTTTTTGCTTTTCCAAAATCTATGAGAGGAGGGAACTTTTTTTTATTTTTGCTTTTTGTTCAAAAGATCAAAAACTATGAATTTGGTTGTGGTTGGTCTAACGTGTTTTTTGATGGGCATGTTGAAGTGGGACTTAGAAGAAGGATTAGGTCCAAAAATTGTAATCATGTTAGACTCAAAAAGAAGGATTTGAAAGATTAAATTAGATAAGAGTTATGAAAAAGGGTACTTTAGGCATTACAAAAAAAGGAAGAAATGATTATATAAGATAGTATATGTTGTATAATAGATAGATTGTAGTTTGCATATTTAACATGACTTTTATTAACCATAAATCCTGACATTCAACCTTCGGAGCCAAATGGAATGCATAACCATGTGAAACACATCGTATCTCTTGGGAGGATAATTTATCATAAAATGCCTCTGTACTTGCTTAACTGTCTCATGCAATCTTCTATATTTACTTTCTGAAATTCCCATCAAAATCTTCTTCAGGTTTGGCAATTCACTCACTGAAACTTGAATGGAGAAATAGTTCCAATCAAGAACATCACTAAAAGGAAGAATATAGTCCTGTGAGATCAATACTGGGACACATTCTGCATAGATCGCCTCTACAATTCTTGGACTAGCAACTTCATGACCACTTGGGCATAGACAATACTTGCTCTTCTTCATCATTTCATGATAAGATAACTTTCCTGGCAGTTTTTCATAGACTTGTATGTCCTCGTCTTTATTCTTCCAGTGCTGGAAAAGTGCAGACCTAATTCTTCCATGATATCCACCTGAAAAAAATGCCAGAATTGTTCGATTCGAAGGGGAAAATCCTCCAGTAAGTCCTGCAATATCTCCACTCTGGAGATTAATTTCAGGGAAGGATACATCTTTCCGGGGGTTGAAGAACTCAGAAGTATTGGCATTGCATAGAGCTCGAATGGAAGCGAAGTATAACTGATGTACATACCATGTAGCACGAGGCCCCTACATGTCCATGATCAGACCAGTAATGAATTGCACGATGACATTCTGATTTAAAGCTTGTTGTCCAAATTCAGAAATTTAACCTCTCTGAACTTTAGAGCTGTTTTGAGCTGTTTTCCTATCTTAAATTTCTGTTTAGCTCGTTTAAATCTTTGTTATCATCCACTTTCTTCAGAACTAGTAAAACTCCAATTTCTCTTTTTTCTGAGTACATGGTTTAATTACTTTAATCGAGGGAATAATACAGTTTTTCACAGGAAGCAATGCAGGATTGATTAGAGTCAAATCCTGACTTAATGTTCAGGAACAGATTAGCTTCAAAATAGTATCAGTCCTTGCTCACTTGGCCTTTTGTTTTATAAAATCCATGAATCTCGTTCTTAAACTAGCTTCAAGAAAACAAAGAGACAAGGACCACACACTCTTTAAGCAAAAAACAAGGACTAAAGGAGAAAGGTTATCTACTATGGGGAAGAATATGTACCCAATCATGGCATGAAAGCATCAAATGATCAGCTCCGAGGCTTCTATTCCAGTATGGATATTTGGTAGATATAATACGAACATAATCACCAATTACACGTTCTAGGACAGCCTTATCACGCCTAATTGGATGGAAGAGGTGCTCAAGGATCTTTACTACACTGAAAGGAAGGAAGTATACATGAGCTTCATCAGGATTATAGGTCCGGAATCGTGTGTTTTTCTCTATTAAGCCTAACAATATCCCTTCCAATGAGTATATGTCCCTGCAAGGTCCATAGTGAAACAAGGGAGGTTCCCCCTCTTCATATACGAATATTTTGAACAGACTCTCCATGAGCTTGTAACTCCTGCAACATTTGTATTTTCTTCTGTAAAGGCTTTGAAATTGAATCTAATATAAAGATGAAGAACAGTAGTTAACAACTGTAGATTGTAGATAGCAATGATTTAGTTCTGTTTTAAAATGGACTAGTGTGTAGTTGAAATTCAAGTTTCAATATTGAGCTGATCATTTCTGTTTCGTTTTCCTCAATTTAAGAAATAATGTTCGTCCTGGAAATTGGAAAAGAACTTCTTTTCATATCTACCTGTCTTCCAAAAGAATGCAGGAAAACACACGGGCTTAGCAATGATCAGGACTGCTGAAGTCGATCAAGTTTACAATCCTTTCAAAAGAAGCAAGAAAGCAAATGGGATTCACAATGACAAGGCCGCTCAAGTCGATCAAGTTTACAGCAATCAGTGCAGAGATATAAAATACTAATTCCGTGTAAATGTGTTAATTTTCTGCTGCTGACTCTAAAGGGCTATTCCTAATTTTGCGTATGCAGCTAATGGTTAGAAAAGGCAATGAAAAAGCAGAAAATACATGATATGAAATCCTTCTCATCCTATGGAGCCCCTGATCAGATGGGAATGGATTACACCATGCTGAAAGGAAAACAAGAACTTGCAGCATAACAATGTAGCTCACTAAACAATTCAAGTTCCCCATTTTGCTTATTACCCATATTGAAAGGCAGAAATTTATCATAATATGAATCATTCATGAAAATTTTGTAAATATCAGTCCTTTATTCAGTCAACCTTTTCCTTTACGACCAAATAGTAAAATTCTGCTTGATTAACTGACCTACTAGACGAAAGTATTAAGTGTGCTCCATTAGCTGTCTTATATATTTATTTTTTTTAGATTCCACATATAAGACTGAAAACTACTAATCTAATTCGAGAATGAGTTAATTACCTGTGAAATACTAAAGGATTCCTGTAAATTTCTCCTTGAGGAATGTAATCTGCATCATGAAGAGGCAATTGCTGGCTGCCATTCACTATGGCCTGTCTAATCAAAGCTCTAGCTCTAGCAAGACTCGCCTCAATCTTCTCCATTTTCCCATCCCTTGGTTTCCCTCTTCTCCTCAAGCTTTCGGCATCCAAATCTTTGATGAGCTTATCCACCACTTTTTGCATTTTTGGATTCTACATCATGAAATGGAACATATAGATAATGAAATGTTACACAATAAAAAGATACAAAATGAATAATAGATAGCATTAGATTGTTTACAAGTCAATTAATATGTCATGGAACAAGGTTTTAAAAAATGTGTTAGAGAGACTACACTGAAGTGAGGGTAAAGAGAAGGTTTAGGGTTTGGCAGCGAAGATTGATTTGCACTGAATGAATGAAGGGAAAAGTGGGATGATGGAGGAGTGGCATTAGTAGGCGTCCATGTCCACGGTGAAGATTGAAGAGAGAGAAAAGACAAACGCTTGGAGCCATTTGTTGTCACAGCTACAAAAACTGCAGCTAAGGAAGTTAAGGCGAACAAAATAACATATGAAACTGTTCCAGAAAACACCCTCATCGCTCTCATTATGTACAGCAAATGTGCTTTAAGTTCAGGTGATGAAATGTTCTTTGTTTGTCTATTGAGGTTAGCAGTCTCTTGGCATATAATTAGGGATAAGTTCCCAAATTAAGGAGTCTTGAAGAAGAAAAAGTCAATCCAAGTTTCTTGGACAGTTTGTATTATATTCAAGAAGTTTAAGAATCAAGCGAAGATTAACATTGAAATTATGGCTAGTCTTCATTTTTATTTTTTCCACAGTACGAAAAGGAAATTCGTCATATCCTAACATTTGTCATTACAAAAGGTGTAACTCATGGATGCATATCCTCCACGGGAATGACCAAAGAATTAATTTATGAAGATCATCACTCTGCAGTGTGCCCTCATCATTTAAGCTATTAATAAATTTCAATCTATTCCTATTTGTATAGTTATATGATTTTGTCATTGCTACCTTTTGAAGCCTGAATTAGATAAAGTTGGACAACGGGGCGAAATTCATTAGATGACAAAATTTCTAAAGTTCCCATTCCGTTAACGATCAATTTGTTCCCATGTCTTTGGAGCCTTAGCCAATTTATTCACTAATGTTTCACCATTTAGTAATTTGGCCCTCAATCTTACAAGATAAAGTCGATATAGGATCTATAACGGAAGATTGGAAAACCCAAATTGAATAACTCATGAGCACAGTTAAAAACGGCCATATAGGTATCTTATCATAGAATAGTGTTTAATTTAGTTCCTTATGTCTCACTAAGGTGTCAAAATGGATGATTTGAATTTGGACAAATCATTACTGAATAATGGGTATAATTTTGTCAATCCATTTATACAAATTTAATAAGTAGATCAAAATGAGTCAACTCATTTATATCCATTTAAAAAATAAACATGGGTATGGGCTTATATCCATTTATATCATTTATAAATGAGCCAACTCATTTATATCATTTATATCCATTTATAAATAATTATAAACGAGTCAATTCATTTATATCCATTTAAGAAATGGATATGGGTATACCTAATTACCCATTTATGATTCACTTAAAATTCTACTATTTTTTAATTTTTTCACATGTAGTTTGACAAGAAATTAACAGCATTTTATTGTTATTAGATTGATAAGAAATTCAAATTAATCTGCTTTGCACCCACTAAAAATTAAAATTTAAATATATAGTTATTTTTAAATGTGTATAAATGAATGAGTCGAGTCAATCCACTATTCACCAATAAATGAGTTTAATTGGATACCGATTAGACCTGTTCAAAGTTCATAGCAAACCCAAATGTACTTATTAGTGGATAGGTTTAAACGGATCAGCACAATTGGATTATAGTTGACATCTCCATATGTTACTATCTACTAATTTAAACTTCACCTCTAACAAATAAATTGAATATAGGACTTTAATGAAACTTGGACAATTTGAGTAAGCTAGTAGGACTGTCAATAGGGATGGGCCAGCCAGAGATTGACCCGCTCAACCCAAGAAAAAGTCCAATGACCCTAACCTTTTAGGGCTGGGCTGAGCTAAGTTTGGGCTTAAATATTAGCCTCGAATTAAATGTGAATTGACCTTGGGCCTCATTAGCCTCAAAACCCGATATGGTTCCAGCCTGTCAAACCCGATCGATATATATATAATACATTTACATTTTGGTATATATAATTATAAGTCCAAATATAAAATTACTAAATACTAATACTTATGTATCAAAATATATCAATATATATCAGAAATATTAAATATACAAAAATTTACTAAATGATTCAGACAGTATGATGAAAGCTCTAATCCCTCTAGTTTCTCCCCTCAAACCCTCACCAATGACAGCTGCAATAACCTTTGCCTCTTCAATCTCCACCTTCATGATTGACCTGACCTCTCCAATCTCCACCTAAACTTCACCTCGATTACCAAACTAATAATTTCAGTTGTTTTCTTTAGAAAATTTTCATAATAAAAGGACGTGCCCGTGCTATGAAGAAGTTCCAACATTTGAAGATGTATTGATCATTGATCGTGTTTTATTACTATTTTCCATGTTTTTCAAACGAATTAGATATAATTATTGTTGGAAAAGTCTTGGTTTATGTACCTTTTAATGAAATGTTATCAGTTGATGTATAGTTTTAATATTATAAATGTTAAATTAACTTTACAATGTAATAGTTATAGTAATTATATTAAGGAAAATACTAAATTAAGGAGTAATAAGTGAGTTTGGGATAAGTCCAAATTAGGCTCAAAGTCCGAATGTTTTGTGAGTCAATTACGAACTTCATATTTATCAACCGAAACTCCTGACCCGAAGTTGGAAAGTGGTACTAGTTAGATGAGTCGAGTTTGGTTAAAGCCAAACTCAAATGGTCCGATTTACAGGCCGAAAAGCCGATTTCGTGCATGATATATCTACATTAAAATCAAATGGAGTAGCATAAGAAAAAGTCTCAAAAGTCCAATCACTATTCTGTTTATTTTTCACTCCTACCTTCCCCAATCCCCTAATTAAAGACCTTAATTTATAATTTTTCATCTAATATTGGTAATACAAAGATTATAGACGATGTGATCATGGAACTAAAAGAGTAGACAATTTTCCTCTAATGCTGGTAATACGAAGATTATGAATCCTATGCATACTAATTGAGAGTTAGGAGGATGTGACAAGAAATGGAAGGGATAAAAAAAATTTTAAAAATTATTTGAATTTAATTGACAAATTTAGTGAACAAGTTAGTTATGTAGATATTACGTGCCCTAAAACGTGAACAAAGTATGGAAGGAAGACGGGTAAATCTAGTTTTTCTAGTGTTTTCCTAAAATACCTTACCGTTGATTTTATGTTTTAGAAACAAATTTGTAATCATATTTTTAGACTTCTTTGGGTTGATTTTCGCACAAACCCACACCTCCTCCCTTTATTTACCCCCAATTTGCATTCACCCGGTAAGGAGCGGCAACAAAAAGGGCGAGAAAATGAAGGGGGCTAGTGAGGTAGGGGCTAAGCTTGGGGTCAAAGTGGTGGGGTTGGATACGAGGCGCAGTAATAATAAGGGGAGGGACAAGAGGAAGGAAGGGGAGATAGGTGGTGGCGGGACGGTAGTAGGCTGAAAGGGTGGCGGTTGAAGGGACCATGTGTGTGTATATGTGTGTATTGTATTTTTTATGCTACTTTTTGGGATGTTATTGTGCTTTTTATGAGTAAATTATATGTTTTCCCAAAAAATATGGAGGGTGTTTGGATATGTTATTATTTGGAATTATTTGGTTATCTAAATACTGTATCACTTCTGTATCACTTTTTTGATGTGATATGTGTGAGTTAAAACTATAATTGAAAAATGTGTTGATGATATAAGTAGAGAAATAAACCAAATAATAATATATCCAAACACACTAAAATTTATCATTTCCAAACAGACCCAAAAATAAAATAAAATATGAGAACCATAATATCTGTGAGGACCCGCATTTTCATGAGAATTTTAATTTTGAATTTTATTTTATTTCAAAGCATTTTCATGAGAATAGCAATATTTAATTGTATGTGCTTTAAAAAAAATAATAATAATAAGATATATATTTCCATTATCGACTTTATTCTCCGCCGACTGTATCGGTTCAAAATCTTCGATTTTGCACTAGTACTTGTGCCCGTATACCTCGTTCACGAGTCACTGGGCGAGAACCTCAATTTAAAACCCTAAGTTCAACCCTCAAGTGTAAATAAGCCTGCTTGACCTTCTGTTTGACTTGAATTGCTCCGACTTGATTTTTAATGCAGCCATTTTATTCATTTTAAATCCATTCATAAAGATTAATGCCTCACTTGTGCTTTTAGAACATGGTGATCGTGAGTTTGATTTTTCCACAGCCCGACTAGTGAGAGTTAGCACTTGCACATTTTTCGAGGAAAACTGTAGCTCGGGGTCACGATAAATTTTGGACTAGAAAGGATGATCATTAGTGGACTAAGAAAAGTTAATTGAGGGATTTCATGTGGTTGAGACAAGTTAAGCACAACTAGGAGCCTTAAAGACGCAATAATTGACCTTTGACTTTTGTGCCCAAAAGATCACTTATATCATTTTTCTTCCTTATCTCATTCCACTTTACCAAATCGACACTCTCATCTCTATTTCCTTTCTCCTCTTGGCCGACCACCCTTCCTCATTTGTCTTCCAAAATTTCAGCCCCAATTCCTCCATTGAAGCTTCAAGATTCAACTTAAACTCGCATTTCCTCTTGGAGCACCAACTAAACTTGGAAGGGGGCTTGGCCTAGGCAGAATTTTGGTGGCTTGAGGACCGGCCAGCATTGTTCTTCATCGTGGAAGTTGGGCCTCTCTTCATCGTGGAAGCTGAGCTGATCTTCACCGTAGCAGCTAAGGTAAAAGTTGCAAATGTTCATCCCTCCTTTCTCTCATTTCATTTCAGCTCCTAGTAGTAAGAGTAGTGTAGATGATGTAGTGGTTGGTTGTTGATGGGTTCTTCAAGAACCTTGACCCTAGGTAGATGCCTTGAGGATTTGAATGTTTATTGCTTGATTGTTGTGTTATCTAGGAGAGATATGGTGTAATTGGTTAGAACATTGAAGTAAAACAAGAGAGGAAGAAGAAAGAAGCTGGCCGAAATTTCTGCTTGAGTTGTGCCTTGAATTTTCGAATTTTTGGTAAGTTCATGGTGCTCTAATGATTGTTATATGATGATGTTTGTATGTGTTTTAGTTGGTTTAAGAATGGAAGAAAACCTTAGCCCTAATTGGAACGATTTTTGTTGGATTAAAGTTTATAACATTTGGATGAAATCTGGAATTTTACTTGAACAGGGCAGTCTTCTTTTGCAGCTTGAATTTCGAATTTTCCATGTTAAACTTAAGCTACTTTTTGCTTCAAACAATTCTTGGGACTTTAATTTACAAGTGTGTGATGGTTTGGGGCAAGAAAATTTGGGTTTGAAGGTCAAATGGACATGATTTGTAAACTTAGAAGGAAAGTTGGAAAAATTCCAGTTTTGTGACCTTGTTGATGACCAAACTTGGTGCATTTGGAAAGTGACCTTTTCGTGGGAATGTTTGACTGAATTTTGGCAGGATTATAGTTCATATATGAGAGTATATGTTTATCAAATTTGGTGTTAATCTAAAGTGTTTTCGACCTCCAAATGATATACCAAAAATTGCCCTGTGAATCTGGAAATCTGTTTGCTCAGTCAGCTTGACCTGTCCTGTTCTTTGGACTGTTATTTAGTGCTCGAGAGTCGAAATTGAGTGCCGTGCATTTGAAAGTAGACCTCGTAGGGCTTTCCAACGTATGTCCCTTGTGCCCTGATTCTTTCCTACGAGTTGCAGTGATTTTGAAAGTTGGCTGAAAGTCAGCCCTGCTCTACCCGAAATTGTTCTAACAGTTTCGTGATGTCCAGTTTTGATTGCCTTGCCTCGTAAATTTGTACCTGATACCTTCTCGTGATTTTTAGAGGGTTGAACCTAGTTTCCAACGGCTCAAGCTTTACCCATTTCCGAGATGTATAACCCTAATTATGAATTTTCTCTTAGTGAGATTTTCTGAGCTATTTTGAACTTCAAGTATAAATGTTTTTGTGTCAACTTGCTTGAGTTAGTTTGTGATTGAGATTCTCAAGATATTTTTGTTGATTGGAATGTAGGGTGGGCTCTATGAACTCCCACCCCACTTGATGATTGACTTGTGTAATATGTATATGTGAAATGGATGTGTTTTGGGGAAAATGTTGATGAGATAAGTTTAAGAGGTCTTGGAATGTGGTGGATGAGGGAAAAGAGGGAAATGCCACTGGGTTGAAGTTAATAACTTTTCCCTGCTTTTGCAGCTTTTCATGAGGTCTTGGGGTGGTTTTGAGGGCTGATATCTCAGGCTTTAAGCTGGGTTTTTCATAGCTAAGAAAGTCCTTCAATTGGTGCATGAGAAGGTGAATGAAATGAGGTGCAAAACCTGGAAATCAGTCTTCTTTGCTGTCCAATTTGACCAACCTGTTTTGGAGTGTTTTGTCCCAAATTTTTCCACCAATTAACCTTTATTTGATCAAGAAATATTTTAGAACCTTGGTTTTGAAAATGGAGTGAAATGAAGACCATTTTGGATAAATTCAAAGCTGAAACCAAAATTTAGTTTCGTAGGACAGGATGGGTCACCTGATTTTCAGTCAACTTTAGCCACATTGTTCACTGCCTTTCCAATTGATTTTTTGGCTGAAATTTGGTACAACTATAGTCCACATACTGGAGTTTATCCCTGAAAAATTTGGCATTTTTTTTGATATCGTTTTGCTGCCCAAATGGTGTTCCAAAACTGACACTTCAAACCTGGAAACTGAGCTGACAGGGCAGCCCACCGACCCAACTTTAAGTAGTTATAATTTCTTGTTCAGAGTCGAAATTGAGCTCGCTGGTGGCGAGAAACTAGACTTCAAGGGCTTTCAAACGGTATATGGCTCGCATGGTAGATCATTTCCTATGATTCGCAGAAAACAAGGGAAAAGGCTGGTTTCCAAATCTGATTTGCTGTTTGTCAGCCGCTTTGATTTAACCAAGTTAAGTTATTAATCTTAAAATGAGCCCTTATAGTAAATCATAGTACTCGAGTCTAGTTTCCAGTAAGCTTTGCCCAAGTTCGATGAGTATAACTTGAGATATGGCTTGGACAAGAAAGTGGGGCAGTTTAACTAGCTATGTTAAGTTTTAAACTTTAGCCTGTTGGCAAGTCCTTGATGGTTCCTTTTGGCCAGGTGATCCAGTATTTGACGAGGGTGACCCAGCTGCTGAAGTTTAACCATCTTGTGCATTTTCTGGTTTATCTGAATTCTGGTGAGTGTTCAAGTGCCTGTTTCGTTTGAAAAGCATGCCTGTTTGACTTGGTGAGCGTGTACTTTATCACGCTCACCCTTGCTTGAATTTGCTTGATTTGAAGTCGTTAAGTGCTTGTACTTGTGCTTGTTCTTGACTTGATAAGACCAAACGGTTGCATGTACCACACTCAAGTGAGTGGGAGGTACCTCTCTCCCGCTTTGGGTTCTAGTTAAGTCGATTGGAGCGTAGTCTCGACTCATTTACCGTAGTATGTACCACGCCTATGGACGGAGGTGCCGCCATCCCGACTTGGTTTAATGATATTACTATTTTGACGAAGCGGCCCTGGGGTGTAAGTAGACGGTGAGAGTAAAGTGATTTCTACGGTGAGATAGTGGTTGACTGGAGTGTCAACATGCCTATTAAAATACGACTTGGGACCGGTCGGATGTGGAAAATCGCAGAAAGATGGAACGCAATCGTATCCTTTATAGTGATTACTTTATAATATCTTGTATGATTCCCAAGTTTTCTACCGCTATTATTTGTTCAAAATTGTTATCGCTTTAACCGCTTGTGCATGCATTCTTGACCTCACCGCTTTTTTCACCCCATAAGCTTTGTTTTCCTTGGTTTAGAAGTGAACGAGAATCGAGGAACCTAGTAAGGTGATTACCTCTTAGTTTTTGTAGGATTTCCTCTTTTGTATAAGATTGAACTATTTGGATGTTTTGATAGTTGTGGTATTTTGGAGTTATTATCAATGTCTTCTTGATGAAATGTCGGGTTTGTATTTTATGAATTTGTCGTGATTTTAAATACTTTTAGCAAGGGTTTCATAAAGGAATGTTTGAGTCATTTGAAGCAACTTTTCCCTTTCGGGGAAGTACACATATCATCTTTAGCATTTCTTTGTTTTCTAAATTTATCATATTATCCATGATGTTAAATATGCTAAAAAATTTAAATGATAAAAAAACTTCTTTCTTTAACATATTTGTTTATGTTCAACTCAAAAATTACGTGTATCTTGTATTCTTTTTTTGTTTATCAAAATTCAAATGTGAATTGAACTATAATGACAACAATGATTTAGTAATAGTATATAGAGTCAAAAGAATCTTAAACACAAGGTAATGTTAAACTTTGTATTTGCAAAAATTAATCCTCGCTAAAATATGTCTATTATTTTTCCAATAAATTTTAGGAACAAAATTGCATCCTAGTATTTTGTTTAAATAAATAAAAATTTAGCTGTTATCCTTTTTCACTTTCTTGAAAAGTCTGCCATTGGTCAATGAAATTTTCCAAAATCTCATTTTATCCATTAAACTATTCTTACATGCAACATGATAAAATACGCCCACAAATTGCAGTGTATGTTATAAAACAAATAGTAATAAGGTAGTGGATTTGAGGTTGTTTATGTAGTAGGCATTAAGCTAATAAAATCAAGCAAACTGATGAACTTAGGAAAAAAGAAAGTAGAAAGAAAACTAAATTTTTATTCACTCAAAATGAAGCTCAGTTCTACTTTCATCCCTTATATAAGAGGGCGCAACCCCCCATTTATAATGCAATACAAGGAAATTCAAAGTACATCTATTAACTACAGTTCTTAGTTCTTATCCATATAAAAATGATATCTTCTCGTCAATCGTGCTCCTCAAAAGTCATAATAACTTTATCATCTCATAAAACGTGATAACTCTGTTATTATCTGAGGGATAAGATAAAAGTGATAGACATCCATACTATTTAATTGTTTCACAACACTCCCTCTTAAATGTCTATTACACAAAAAATATGTCTCGTTAAACCCTTATTACGAAAAAATCCCATACGAAAAAACTCTAATGAAGGAAAAAAGAGTATACTATTTTTGTGTATTAATTTCTCCCCCTGATCCAAGCATTATTTGAGATCCTTGAGCCAACACACTCTAATATTTTTTTATCAATTTTTCAAATGTTGCAGTTAGCAATGCCTTAGTAAATATATTGACCAAATTATTATCTGATCAGATTTGTTGCACATCAATTTCACCATTCTTTTGCAAATCATGAGTAAAGAAGAATTTTGGTGAAATATATTTTATTCTATCTCCTTTAATATATTATCATCTAAATTGAGTTATACAAGTTGCATTATCTTCATACGATATAATTGAATGATTTTCTTTTTCAGATGATAACCCACAAGCTTTCTAGATATAATGAGTCATTGATTTTAACCAAACACATTCTCGACTAGTTTTGTGAATTGCTAACACTTTTGCATGATTCAAAAAAAAGGCGATTATATACAACATTGTAGATCTCCATAAAATTGTCGTACCGCCACATGTAAATATATATTCAATTTGAGATCTCACTTTATGTGGGTCAAATAGATACCCAACATCAACATAACCAAACAATTTATATCGAGATTTATTTGAATAAAACAGACCAAAATCAACTATTCCTTGAAGAAGGGATGGCCATGGTTCAAGTTTGAACCGAAATCGGGTCGGAACTGGACCGGCAGTTTATGGAATCAGAATCAAAACCAGAACCATAAATGTAAAACCGTAACTAAAAGTTACAGTTCAAATTCACAAAAAGCTTGAATCGAAACCAAGACCAGAGATTCAAGAACCATTCAAACAGTCTAAGAATATACTTATATCTGAGTAATTTGATCTCTTTGTCTCAATTTAAAATTCAATTTTAATAGTCAGTACACGAATAGCATCTGTTTTAGTCCACCAACTTATTATCCCAATTCATTAGTAAATATAGCATAATTAATTTAGATCCAAATCCAATCTAGTTAAAATGTTAAAGTTAAATTAGTCAAACTATTAAGTTAGCATTTGATGATTCTTTGAATTTGATTAATCATTACAACAAATTCACGAAAGTTATTTTTTTAAAGGATCAAGAAAAAAATAGTTGCAAAATTATAAAATAGCAATTTGTTAAATCAAAAGTAGATGTATTTTTTTCTTTTACCTTGTCAAATGATAATAAAAAATTCATATTTGTTTTCCTACATTCATTGCCATATTGATTTAAAATTAATTTTATAATAACATGTATTTTAATGCAACTAGAAGCACTAGAACTGGGGTTGGAACCGCAAGAAATTGAAACAGTAATTGAACAGGAACCTGAGATTCAAGAACTATAACTGCAACCGTCCCTGTAAGGGTCGGTTCAGATTCCACCTTTTAGAAAAAATGGAAATTTTTAAACTGGAATTGGCGGTTCTAAAACCATGGTCACCCCTACCTTGAAGATAGTGAAAAATATGTTTAATACCATTCCAATGTCGTCTTAATGTTTTCTTGCAGGAGAGGAGGTAAATCTTGCTACTAGATTCACAACGAATGGTATATTTGGTTTTATACAATGAGTAAGATACATTAATGCACCACCAGCACTAAAATATGGTATTTCAAAACTAAGTATTTCTTCATTTTTCTGTCTCGGTCTAAAAGGATCTTTACTAGGTCAAGTGACCGAACGACCATTAGAGTACCTAGCGAATGTACTTTATCCATATAGAATTGTTTTAATACTGTCTCAATATAAGCAGTTTGGTAAACAAAAATTTCATTTTTCAAATGTCCAATTTGTAAATCAAGACAAATTTTGGTCTTTTCGAAATCTTTAATCTCAAATTCTCTCTTCAAATATTCAACTACCTTTTGGAACTTTTTAGGAGTTCTAATCAAATTAAAATCATCAACATATATAACAACGATTACAAAATTGGACCTATTTTTCTTTATAAAAACACATGGACATATCGAGTCATTAGCATAACCTTTCTTAAGTAAACACTAACCCAGGTGATTATACCACATACATCTAAATTGTTTGAACTCATACAAAGACCTTTGCAATTTGATAGAATAAGTTTGTCGTACCATTTTTGAAGGAAAGAAAACTCGCTTTGGGTTTTAGTTGAAAAGGTTTTAGTTAAAATTGATTTTTTGATTTTTGAAAAATAAAAATAAAAGAAATGGGCCATGGGTCTAAAAAATGCGACAATTTGGACCCAAAACAAAAGTCTAGAAAAGAGTTTTAGAAAATTTTGAGTTAATACTTGGTATGGAGTTTAGGTGTACCAAGTCACCCAAAATTTTAATTAATGAAAATAAACTAAGAAAACCCTTTTTAGACGACTAGTGTCTTTGAAAACTAGAGAAAAAGGTTCTGGAGTCACAGCTTGAAAGAAGGGAAGGCAAAGATTCGATGTTACTGCTCTAAGGCACCTTCTAACCTAACCAAAGCTAGTTATGGATTAGTTAAAAATTTCCTAATTCTAACTTTAAAATTTATCACATTTGGATGTTATCTATATGGATGCAAAACTTAAACCTAATGTTGGATCGGGAAGGGGTAGAATGTCTCCTTGAGGTTTGATTGGAATTGATCATATTAGTTGTATCATCCAAATTTGATCCCTCAAGGAGGTCACAAAAAATGCAAATGATGAGACTCGAAAAAAAGGGAAACTAGAGTTTTCAAAAGAAATGCAATTTTTATAAAATCTCAAGGAAAAGAAATTGATTTTGAAAAATGAATTTTAAGTGCAAAAGGAACTTGATTTTCAAAAGATGAAATTTTAAGAAAATGGATTTTGACTTTGAATTGCTAAACAGAAGAAGAAACTTGATTTTAAAGAATGATTTTGATAGAATTTAAAATAATGCACATGTATGTCCTAAAGAGGGATAATGCAACATAATAGGTGTGGGGAACTAAGTTCGTGACTTCAATTTTCCTTTTCATAGAAGGGATTTAAAAAACGTGCTAAGACTTAGAGAGCCATACTCGCTCTTTTCCCTAATTCAAAGGGAAATGCCCTAAAAAAACTAATCTATTTTTAACGAAAAAGAAAACTAAATGACATGTTTCGCATACGGGATGGGAGAAAAATAACATGCAAAAATGGAAAAGAAATCCTAAAAGTGAAAAGTGTGTGAAACTTGTATCTAATGCATAAACGGCCTTAAGGGTCTAGTATTGGACTAACCCTCGTCTAAAGGTTCTCACTAACATTGGATTAGTGAGAAATCGAGAGGAAAGACCACAACTAGCGTTGGACTAGTGTGGTGGCGTCAATACATTTACATACTAAAACACGTAGACATGATAATAAAGCAAGTAAACACATAAAAACACATAAACACATAACACATAAACATAATATCTAGATGCAAAAACCTAGGGAAGCGGTAAACACATAAGCATGCAAACACACAAATAAAACATATAAAACCTAATTATTACATTGGAGAAACCTATATACAATTCTAAAGGGGGAAATCAAACTGATAACCTATCTATTACAACTTGGCATTCAAGTGCCTTCCAAATAATTATTGAAAATTAAATAAAGCGATTAAAGACTAAAAATGAATAAAATTAAGGAAAATAAATTTAAACATGCAAATTCATGCAATAAAAAAAAACACATAAGGCACATAAAGAGAAAATTTTAAAGGTTTTAGATATACCTCCCCCGTAGCTCAAATGGGAATTTCAGGTCACTTATTCAAAACGAATACACATGTTAAAATACCGTAATAAATAAATGCCAATAAAAAATGAATAACTCGAATCAAAATGTTAAAGGGAAACAATGCACATGAGAAGTTTATACTTAACAATTAAAGAAAAGAAACATTTATAATTGCAAAGTCAACATTCTATTAAGGGTGTAATTGAAAATACTTGAAAAACTTTTTGGGGTCTGAACACAATTTTTCAAAAGATTAGGGGTCAAAATTGGATGAAAATAAAGTTGAGGGGTCGAAATGAAATTAAAATAGGGACCTAATTGAAAGAAATTAAAAGTTTTGGAGCCAAAGTGAAATTAATTAAGAATTTAGGGGTCAATGTCTAAATTCTGTTTGATGAATCAAAGAGTGGGCTGGAAAATTTTTAAGAATTGGGCTAGTGTTGTTTCGGCCCAAACGAAATTAAGTAAACTCAAGTATAGAGCCCGAGCAAACTAAGCAAAAGCCCAACAACAAGACTCAAACCAATTAACCAAATCTGATGTAAACAGCCCATCCAAAAATTAACAAAACCCAACCAAACAAATAAGACAACTTAACAAAAGCCTGAATTAAAAACCCAACAAATATTAACAAAAACCTAATGCAAAAGCCCAACGAAAATAAACCAAGTCCAATCAGATAAAACCCAAACCAGAATAAGAAAAAGCCATTTTTTAAACCCAAACAAAATTCTAACAATTTTTTCTTTAAAAAAAAATTCTTTTTTTTTTCTTTTGAAAGCTCCGACAACTGTCGCCGGATTCTGGACAAATCCGGCCAAGTTGCCAGATTCTGGAAATGATTCCGGCCAAGTCGCCGGAATCTGGAAAATTCCGGCCAAAATGGGCGGAAACTTGTCGGAATCAAAATTTTCAGTTTTTTCAATCAAAACTTTAGGCAAATCTATTCTTTCTCCTTGTCCTAAAAATGCTTATAACATGAACATGATCTAAAGTAAGTCAAAAAGAAGCAAAAGACCAAGAAAACAAACACATATCTTCAAATTTTTTTTCTGTTCGTTTTTTTTTTTCTTTCTTCTTTTACTCATTTTTGAGTTCCAACAGGCTTTGGATTGACTAGGGATACTCCTCATAGGCACACAGAAAATCAAAAGATTCGTTCCTATAGTCCAAGCTTCTCTTTGACATTTCATCAAACATGTAAAAATGCAATAATCAACACCAAACATTGTCATACAAAACCAACCAAAGATTCTGCCCAAAAATTTATTTCTGAACAAAGAATCAAGACTAAACACATACAATCAACTTCCAGCAAGGCATTAGGCTAGCACAAAAACGTAATAGCAAGAAAAGCAAATAAGGCCTCATTCACGTAAAGAGAAAAACAAAAAAGAATAATAAAAATAGGAAGAAGGGTCTATCAATTTTACAGTGCTTTGAAGAAGATTGTGTTTTGAAGATGTTGATGATGATGTAGTAGGTTCCGGCTACTATTGATGTTAGAAATTCCGTCGTCCCTCTTTCCTCTTTTTTTTTTTCTGCTCTGCTTCCTGATCTTTTTCTTTTTTTTTCTTTTTGTGTTTTCACTCCCTACTGCCGCCTCCCTCTCTTCTTACCTCTCTGTCACCCTAAAGCCCTAATCGTTGCCTTTTATAAGGCTTTTGTAATTTTTCAGAGAAAGAAAAAAAAGAATAAAACCCAAGAAGAATCTGGTAAAATTGATATGTGGTGCCTCCTCCACGTTCGATGAAGATTAGGATGAGATTATTTTGATAGCTGGCTTGTACCATTTTTTTTTTTTTAAAGAAAGAGGGACGAACAACCTGAATGGCCATGGCCATTGTGTTGAATGCAGCCTTTTTTTTTTTTTTTTAAGAAAAGGCTAAAACTTTGGACTTTTGCATTCTCTGCTTTGGGCTAAATCTTTTCCTTTTGATGGGCCATTGGTTGGGCTCAATGTTGGGTTTTGGAATTTTAAAATTGGGTTGAATAAAAATTCAAAATTATAATAATGAGGATAAATAAAATACATAATAAAAAAAATGAAAATAAATCATGAAAAATTTGGTGTCTACAAAGTTTATCTAAAATTTGATTTACATGCTTCAGGCATGCTAAATCATTCAGGGATTTTCATGTAGATATCATTATCTAATGTTCTATACAGATAAGCAATGACTACGTCTATTAGACGCATATCAAGTTTTTCATGCACTACTAAGCTTACAAGATATCTAAAAGTTATTCCATCCATTATTGGAGAATTTGTCTCATCATAATCAACTCTAGATCTTTATGAAAGTCTTTGGGTTACATGTATTGTTTTATATTTCATAATTTCATTCTTCTCATTTCTTTTTCTTACAAATACCCATTTCTTAACACCTTTAGGCATTCGGACTACAGGTCAAAAAGCTTTTCTTTTAGCTGGTGAATCCAATTCAGATTGGATCGTACCTTTTCATTTTGGCCAATCATTTTTTCACCGATATTCATCAAGCTATCTAGCTTCACGATTCTCGTCTTCTTCCATAATATCAAGTGCTACATTATATGCAAAAGTACTATCAATAATTACTTTTTTTCATTCCAACTTTTTCTTATAGTGACAAAATTTATTGAATTTTTAATAGTTTTATTCTCTTCAGGAGTGGACTCTTGAGGAGTGACCTCTTTTGAATGTTGAATTTTGTCACTATTAATATTCAAGATTCTAGACCAATTCTTAAGTTCTCAATTTTATTATCATCATCCAATCCTTTTTTCTTTCGAGAATTGTTATCTTTGGAACTCAAGTGTCAGCCACGCTTCAGGCGTCTTTTAGACTCATTAACACTTGTTATTTGTCCTTCTGAAATATCAATTTTAATCGATGTATTTTCTGTAAGAATATGTGATTTAGTAACTTTTCTGGAGTCATTAAATGCATTCGATAATTGATTTATAATTTTCTATAAATGAATAATTCTTTAAACTTCTAGTTCACACTATTTTGTGCGAGAATCAAGAAAATCCAATGATATTTTTCAAATGATTTCCTTTCTCTCCTTTGATCATTTCCTTCTCCTAATATCGAAAAGTATGATTCATCAAAATGACAATCTGTAAATCTTGCAGTAAATATATTACTTGTTAATGGTTTAAGATATTTAATGATAGAAGGTGATTCATGTCCGATATAGATTCTTAATTAATCTTCTCTGGGGGCTCATTTTAGTACGATGTGATGGTGCAGTCGGAACATAAATTGTACACTTAAAAATTCTCAAATAAGAGATATTGGCCTCATGGCCAAAAGGTAATTGTATGGGAGAATAAGTATGATAACTTGTCAGCTTGTGTCTCACAAGTGCTATTGCATGTAAAATAGCATGTCCCCAAATAGATAATGGGGGTTTGGACCTTAATAATAATGGTCTAGAAATTAATTGCAATCGCTTAATAAATTATTCAATTAGACCATTTTGTGTATAAACATGAGCTATCGGTTGTTCAACATTTATTCCAACGGACATACAATAATCTTCAAATGCATGTGATGAATATTCATAGCATTATCTAGATGAATTTTCTTAACTGCATAATCAACAAATTGTGCTCGTAATTTTATTAGTTGAGCAAACAATCTCGCAAATGCCAAATTGTGAGTACATAATAAACATACATGTGATCATCTTATTGATGCATCAATTAGCATCATAAAATATCTAAATGGTCCACATGGTGGATTTTGAGACCCTCATATATCACTGAATTTGTTCTAGAAATGTAGGAGATTCAATTCCTACCTTGACTAGTAATGATCTAACAATTAATTTTCCTTGAGAGTGGGAAACACATGAGAATTTATTTGAATTTGACACCTTTTGACCTTTCAATGAATAGCCATATAAGTTCTCAATTATTTGCCTCATCATTATATAATCAGGATGTCCAAGGCGATCATGCCAAATTATAAAATCATTGGGATTAGAAGACTGCTGGTCTTCTAGATGATTAATTTTAACTGCATTTATTTTCTTATAATATAAATTAGAAGAGAGAGAAAGCGACTTTTCCAATACACATTTCTTTCAAAAATGATATTTATAATTAATAAATATTTACCATTTGTCTCATTCATCATCTCAACATAATATCCATTTCGGTGGATATTTTTAAAACAGTAAATTTCTTCGAGAACTAGAAGATAGTAGTGCATTATCTATCACAATTTTAGTTTCTTCAAGAAGAAATATTGTGGCTCTTACAGAGCTTTCAATCAATTTAGCACACTACCACTTATAGTATTAGCATTCATTTCTCCCATATTCAAATGGAAAAATACTTTTTTATATTTAAATATGATATGTGTAGTTGCACCATCAATGAGAAAAATTTTATCATCACTATTATTCAATCTGAAATATTTGGCATCCATTTTTTCTTCAGGAAGAAATAATAAAAAAATTACAAATAAAAGTAAATATTAATAAAGAGCACAAATTACATAACTTAAAAGGAAATTACATAAAGGATGCAAGAATAACAAAAGAACAAAATGTTAAGTAATATTGGGTATTCGATAATGGATCATTTTTCACCTTCAAGGTGTTCAAAGAAATCGGCCATGTCAAGATGTGCTATATCAACATAAGAAATCGGCAGAAGCTATGTCTCTTCTTGAAGGTTTGCAATTTTGTGTTCAGCGGCAACTACATGATTTGGATGTTGAGTCCGATTTTGAGGTTTTGGTGAAGTTAATTCTTTCTCCTAATATTTCTGTGAGGCCTTTGATTAATATTTTGCGCTCAATCCGGAATTTGATCAGCTCTTTGCACGCTCACATTGGCATATCTTCCAAGAAGCTAACTTTGTGGCTGATAGGATATCCTCACTTCAATTGCCTTCAGCAAAATTTTTTTATTTTGCTGCTGATCTTCCTTCTAAGATCCAGGCGGCTATTCATCTAGATAGTTTGTCGGTACCTAGAACACGATATGCTCATGTCAGGGAGTAATACTCCCAAGTTTTGGCTTGGTCCTTTCGTTAGGCTTTAGTGGCCTTCCCTAAACTCATTGTACTCTGTTTTACCTTTTCCTAATAAAGTGGGGCTAGCATCCCCTCCGCGTATATGGGTTTCGCCCAAAAAAAAAAAAAAGCAAAATCATTACCATAGATATTCTTTTAGTCAATAAGGTTTGTCTCAACATCTTTGTCTTTTTTTTTCAGTGATGCTTGATAAAGTTCAACAAGGGGTTCTTCCATACGACAAGTGTGAGGACCCAGTTTATTCCCTATTTTCTCACCATATTTATTTATAATAAGTATTGATTTGTATAATTTAAATGGTCAAAAGTTATTTTGGAAACCCTAAGTGGATAAAAAAAAAACCTAAATTGTTTTGAAAACCCTAGTTTTCACAAAACCCTAAATTTTCTTTAAAACCCTAATTGTAAATTGAATTTCAGTATGTATTTTTTCCCCTTTCTCAAACCCCAATTTGCAGTAAAACCCTAGTTGTATATTAAACCCTAATATGTTTTCTCAAACCCCTAATTATATGTAAAATCAAACGCTCGTTATTTCAAGAATTTTCACAGAATTTGTGCATCGAGAGTTATTAGGGTAATTGGGTGATTAGTAGCCTAAGTAAGTGTGATTAAGCTTTGATAGGCTAGGTTAAATTGAGTACCTATGGACTAATTTGATAGGAAAAGAAATCATGTGGGTAAGAGTGGAAAACAACCTAAGTTGTTAGGTTGAATTGGTGATAATTTTGACCAAACTTTGACTAGGTAAAATATCTAATTGAGGTTATCTTTAGCTATTTAATAGCTTACATGAACCGCCAAACAAGGAAAAAAAGGAGAAGGAAAACGTGAAAAAGAGAAGGAAAAGAAGAGAGGAAAAGAGAGGAAAAGAGAGAAAAGCTTGGGATTTTGCCAATTTCAACCATCAATCTTGCTTTGGGACTTGGAAGCACTTGGTAGTGAAGTTCAAATTTGGATTCAAGAGGGGTTTTGGTAGCTTAGGGTTTCTACTTGGTGGCAAGAGGTAAGTTGTTCTTCAAAATCTTTTCTTTTGATTTCATCTTGTAGGTTTAAGTTTTGTAGATTCTTGATGTTGTTCTTGTTGAAATTGGGTTGTTGAAGTGGGCTCTATGAACCCACATTCCTTGATTATTGACCGCCATGATGTGTGTGGGTGTGTGATGGATGAGTTGTGTGAGTTCTTGAAGGGTAGCAAGATAGGAAAAGAAAGGAAGAAGCAAAATTGGTAGAAGAGAGAAGTGCTGCCAGTTTTATTTCCAATTTTTATGCCCTGTTTTAGCTGCATATTTTCGTGAGTTTCTTGGCCATTTTGTGAGCTGAAATGTTGGTCTATATGTGTGTAAACCTTGCTGCAAAAAATCATTCCATTTGGTGTAGTAAAATCGCATGAAAGAAGAAGTCAAATCTGGAAAAAATTTCACTGTTATCTGCTGCCCTGTTTTGGTCTCATTGAACACTGCCTCCCATGCGAATTTTAGCTAAATTTTGTTACAGATATAGCTCATATACTGAGGTTGTTGCCTGAAATTTGGTATTTTTCTAGTACCATTTCGTTACTCAAATGATGTTTCAAAACTGCCTCTTTAATCTGGAAAATTTTCCCAGCTTTGAGCACTGTTTGAATTCATTTCGGTTTGACATTCATTTGCTTGAATTTATGGCTGAAATTTGGTGTGAACCTAGCCTATATATGTTAGTTTTGGTGTACCAAATCTGGTAATTTTTGGACTGGAATTCGTCACTCAAACAGTAACTTGAAAACTGCCCTGTATCTTCATGTTTCCAGAATTGCAGAATTTCGAACCACCCTAGTTTGAACTGCTATAATTTCTTGTTCAAGTGTCAGAATTGCGTTCTGTCAGTGGCTGTTGAAACTTCATATGTAGGACTATATTGTGTATAAATTTCAGAGGTTAATTAATTTTCTGTAATTTTTGACGGATTTTCAAAATGTGCTGGATAACCAGCCTGACGGACACCGTCGAATTACTGTAGCTGAATGTTCAACGGAAATCTGTTAATTTCGTCCATAATTTTAATTTGATGTCTTCTGAAAAGTTTTAGAGCTTTTAAAGAGGTTTCCAAAGGTACCAAATGAGCAGAATTCTGACTTGTAAAACTTGAGTTATGATTTTTCAAAGTTTTCAGCTCAACTAGGAAAATTGTCGAACTTTCGACTTTTCGTTTTAAACTTCACCATCGATTAGGAAAACTCATTTTTATTCTCTTTTAATCATTTTAGGTCAAAGTGCTGATTTTACGACTGATCAAAACTTGGACTCCGACCCTACTTTGTCGGTGAGTGTTCAAGTGCATGTTTAATTGCTTTAAGTGATGTAAATAATTTTGAAAAGCATGCCTTTGTGAACTGGTGAGCGTGTACTTTATCGAGCGCTCACCTTCTTGAATTGTCTCAAAATGAGCTTAACTGTTTAAAGGGTTTCTTGTTCAACTGCTTGACTTGATTTTATTGTTGAAATTGTTTATAACTGTGGGGACGCCCAAACCCCATTGGGGATCCCTTCGCCTTGTCCGGCAACAGGGGCTAGGGCAAGGGTTGGGTAAACCATGGGTCTTTACTATTTAAAGTACGTCGGTTGGAATGAGTCCACCGACTTGGCATACTCATAGTGGGTTGCCAAACACTTTTCAAATTTAGGAGTTCGGGGCCAAGGGGTGTAAGTAGACGGGAGAGGGAGAAAAGTGATGAATATGGACTGTGAGAGTGAGTGGTTGACGGAGTGTCAACGTATGGACAGAAATTGATACTTGTGAAGCGGAGAAAGTAACTACCGAGATTGCGGAAACGTGGAGCCGCAACCGTATCCTTTACATTGTATTGTTTAAAAGCTTTATTGCTAAATTCACCGTTTGGCTGCTTCATTGTTTTAATAATTTATTTAATTGCTTTATGTTACTGCATGTTTTCTTGGCCTCACTGAGCGTTAGCTCATCCCAATTTGTTTTCCTTAACAGGTTTCGAGGAGAGGCACGTGAATCGAGGAAGTTAGTACTTGTATAGGATTTTCCCCTTTTTGTATAAGATTGATATTAATGGATGAGTTTGATGGTTTATGGTATTTTGGAGTTATTATCAATGTAATTTTGATGAAATTTTGGGGTTTGTATTTTGTAGGAGTTTATTAGAAATTTTAATATCTTATGTTGATGACTTCTGAATGAACGCTTTGGTTTATTATTTGGGAATTTGTAGTGAGTCCCTGAGAGTCAAGGCAGTCCGCCGATACCCTTGGGTTCGCCCTTGGGAGAGGTGGGGCTGTTACAGGTGGTATCAGAGCTTAGGCTTCAGATCTCTGTAGTGTATCCTAGGCTTCAAATTTAGGATACCGGACTGTGGGGTTAGTTGAAAAGTTAAGTGAAAGGATTACTCGTATATATATTTGGTTAAGACTTGCATCCCAATGGATGATTTGGAGGAAAAAGTTGAGCTATGAATTTGGATGGTATGTCGGGCAAAATGGGGATTGAGTTGATTTACACTTTGGGGTGGCCAACCTTAGTGTTGATTGACTTTGTTCTTATCTTGGCCAATACACATATGTTACAATTGAGAATATTTTCTATGTTTGGAATTATCAAGATCTTGTTTAGAGGTAAGAACTCATAGTCTTCTTTATCGCTTAACGGAGATATATTTGTAGGTGAGGATTTTAATAGGAAGAATGCTTTAGCGGTGGTATCTATTCTAAGGATTTTGAACTTGGTGCTTGATGTATTGACTAGCACTATCCAATGCTTTATTGTTGAACTCAAATCCTCCTAGATAGGGATGAATGTTAGTTGTGAACTAGAACAGAAGTTCCAGTCTTTTGTAAGTTTTTTAAAAGATTAGTTGGGATGATGCTTTGTGAGGCCTCTAAATTTTAAAAGACCTAACCTTCAGATTTTGTGATATTTGTGTGCTATATGATGTGTGATTATTCAAATGACTTGTTGATTTGCTTGTGAATTCGGAATATACATATATGCCGCTTACTTGTTTTACATGTTTTACTATTGACATGTGTGTTTACCTTGCTCATGCATATGTAATTTTGTTGTCTATGCATCTAGACCTATAATTAGGGCTATGGATGCTCGTGGTCGGGTCGAGGTCGGGTCGTGGTCGAGGGCGTGGGCAGCAGAACCCCAACCGGAGTGTTCACTTTTCTCGAGTCGAGAGGGACCGGTGGAGGTAATGAGGATCAAGTGGCTATGGCCATCAATAGGATGACTGATATACTTGAACGTCTGGCCGATAATCAAGGTCTTGGACAGCAGAATCAACCATTAGGGCCTGACCTTGGAGATGATAGGGCTTTGGAACGTTTTCTTAAGTTCTCGCCACCTAAATTCATAGGAGGAACTGATCCCGAGGTAGCTGAGAATTGGTTGGAAAGGATGTCTGATATTTTCGCAGCCTAAATTATTCGAGGAGAGACGGGTGAGCTTTGCCACTTTTCAACTTGAGAGTGCGAGATCTTGGTGGAATGTAATCCGAAGCTAAGTGGGAGTGAGAACAAACTCTTGGACTTGGGTGAACTTCAAGAGAGAATTTGATGAGAAATTCCTGCCTCCACCGATCCAGAAAAGGGAGGATGATTTTATTAGATTAAGGCAAGGATCTATGAGTGTGGCGATTATGAGACCCACTTACAAAGCTCTCAAGTTTGCCCCAACTAGTGGCCACCGATCGAAAAGAATTAGGGCGATTCGCATAAGGACTTAATGTTGAGATCCAAGAGGCGTTGGCTGCGCCCAAATCAATATGTTTACGAGGCTTTAGACAAAGCCCGAGAGTTGAGAGTGCTAGACAACAAGTGAAGGCTTTTCATGCTAAAAAAGAGAAATGTCTGAGTGGTAGTGAAATAGGAGCGCCTGATAGAGATATGCCAACCCCTAAGTTGGGAAGGGGTACTGGTGGAGTAAGGACTACCGGAATATCAAGGGAGTCTATGACTAAGGAAGCCTCTCGTGGGCGTGGTCAGGCCTGGAATACCTCACAAGGAGATTCTAGCTCAGTATCGATGTCACAAATGGCATGTGAATATTGTGGCAAACCAAATCATACGGTGGATGGTTGTTGGAAGAAAGTTGGAGAATGTCTCGAGATGTGGGAGCGAGAACATCAAATCATCAACTGTCCATGTCACGTCGCGATGGTGGTGGATCACAACAATCCGCCAGGGCCGACGCCTAAAGAGTCGAGTGTAGGGGATAATCGCTCGAGAGTGCCTGCCAGAGTCTATACCATGGACCTATCTCAGACCCCTAATCCTACAGAGGGTATTGAAGGTATGACCCTCCATTTACCATTGCTAAGTTAGGGTTTTAATTAATTTTGGTTTGATGGACTTTTGTTAACCATAGTTTCATGAGTGGGGTAGACATGAGGTCAAATAAGTTACCCTACAAGTTGGTTTTATGAGAAAACCAAGGTTTGATTACCAAATGGTGAGTAAGGATTATGAAGTATGAATTTCGAGACTAAATTCTTTTAAGGAGGGAGAATGTGAGGACCCGTTTATTCCCTATTTTCTCACCATATTTATTTATAATAAGTATTGATTTGTATAATTTAAATGGTCAAAAGTTATTTTGGAAACCCTAAGTGGATAAAAAAAAAAACCTAAATTGTTTTGAAAACCCTAGTTTTCGACAAAACCCTAAATTTTCTTTAAAACCCTAATTGTAAATTGAATTCTGTATGTATTTTTTCCCCCTTTCTCGAAACCCTAATTTGCAAAACCCTAGTTGTATATTAAACCCTAATATGTTTTCTCAAAACCCTAATTATATGTAAAAATCAAACGTTCGTTATTTCAAGAATTTTGAGAATTTGTAATGCGCAGAGTTATTAGGGTAATTGGGTGATTAGTAGCCTAAGTAAGTGTGATTAAGCTTTGATAGGCTAGGTTAAATTGAGTACCTATGGACTAATTTGATAGGAAAAGAAATCATGTGGGTAAGAGTGGAAAACAACCTAAGTTGTTAGGTTGAATTGGTGTGATAATTTTGACCAAACTTTGACTAGGTAAAAATATCTAATTGAGGTTATCTTTTAGCTATTTAATAGCTTACATGAACCGGCCAAACAAGGAAAAAAAGGAGAAGGAAAAACGTGAAAAAAAGAGAAGGAAAAGAAGAGAGGAAAAGAGAGGAAAAAGAGAGAAAAGCTTGGGATTTTGCCAATTTCAACCATCAATCTTGCTTTGGGACTTGGAAGCACTTGGTAGTGAAGTTCAAATTTGATTCAAGAGGGTTTGGTAGCTTAGGGTTTCTACTTGGTGGCAAGAGGTAAGTTGTTCTTCAAAATCTTTTCTTTTGATTTCATCTTGTAGGTTTAAGTTTTGTAGATTCTTGATGTTGTTCTTGTTGAAATTGGGTTGTTGAAGTGGGCTCTATGAAATCCCACATTCCTTGATTATTGGACTGCCATGATGTGTGTGGGTGTGTGATGGATGAGTTGTGTGAGTTCTTGAAGGGTAGCAAGATAGGAAAAGAAAGGAAGAAGCAAAATTGGTAGAAGAGAGGAAGTGCTGCCGGTTTTATTTCCAATTTTTATGCCCTGTTTTAGCTGCATATTTTCGTGAGTTTCTTGGCCATTTTGTGAGCTGAAATGTTGGTCTATATGTGTGTAAACCTTGCTGCAAAAATCATTCCATTTGGTGTAGTAAAATCGCATGAAAGAAGAAGTCAAATCTGGAAAAAATTTCACTGTTATCTGCTGCCCTGTTTTGGTCTCATTGAACACTGCCTTCCCATGCGAATTTTTAGCTAAATTTTGTTACAGATATAGCTCATATACTGAGGTTGTTGCCTGAAATTTGGTATTTTTCTAGTACCATTTCGTTACTCAAATGATGTTTCAAAACTGCCTCTTTAATCTGGAAAATTTTCCCCAGCTTTGAGCACTGTTTGAATTCATTTCGGTTTGACATTCATTTGCTTGAATTTATGGCTGAAATTTGGTGTGAACCTAGCCTATATATGTTAGTTTTGGTGTACCAAATCTGGTAATTTTTGGACTGGAATTCGTCACTCAAACAGTAACTTGAAAACTGCCCTGTATCTTCATGTTTCCAGAATTGCAGAATTTCGAACCACCCTAGTTTGAACTGCTATAATTTCTTGTTCAAGTGTCAGAATTGCGTTCTGTCAGTGGCTGTTGAAACTTCATATGTAGGACTATATTGTGTATAAATTTCAGAGGTTAATTAATTTTCTGTAATTTTTGACGGATTTTCAAAATGTGCTGGATAACCAGCCTGACGGACACTGTCGACTTACTGTAGCTGAATGTTCAACGGAAATCTGGGTTAATTTCGTCCATAATTTTAATTTGATGTCTTCTGAAAAGTTTTAGAGCTTTTAAAGAGGTTTCCAAAGGTACTAAATGAGCAGAATTCTGACTTGTAAAACTTGAGTTATGATTTTTCAAAGTTTTCAGCTCAACTAGGAAAATTGTCGAACTTTCGACTTTTCGTTTTAAACTTCACCATCGATTAGGAAAACTCATTTTTATTCTCTTTTAATCATTTTTAGGTCAAAGTGCTGATTTTACGACTGATCAAAACTTGGACTCCGACCCCTACTTTGTCGGTGAGTGTTCAAGTGCATGTTTAATTGCTTTAAGTGATGTAAATAATTTTGAAAAGCATGCCTGTGTGAACTGGTGAGCGTGTACTTTATCGCGCTCACCTTCTTGAATTGTCTCAAAATGAGCTTAACTGTTTAAAGGGTTTCTTGTTCAACTGCTTGACTTGATTTTATTGTTGAAATTGTTTATAACTGGGGGACCTTAAACCCCATTAGGGATCCCGCCATTGTCCCAAGGGGGCTAGGGCAAGGGTTGGGTAAACCATGGTCTTTACTATTTAAAGTACGCCGGTTGGAATGAGTCCACCGACTTGGCATACTCATAGTGGGTTGCCAAACACTTTTCAAATTTAGGAGTTCGGCCCGGTCAAGGGGTGTAAGTAGGCGGAGAGGGAGAAAAGTGATGAATATGGACCGTGAGAGTGAGTGGTTGTGAGTGTCAACGTATGGGAAATTGATACTTGTGAAGCGGAGAAAGTAACTACCGAGATTGCGGAAACGTGGAGCCGTAACCGTATCCTTTACATTGTATTGTTTAAAAGCTTTATTGCTAAATTCACGCTTTGGCTGCTTCATTGTTTTAATAATTTATTTAATTGCTTTTATGCTGTTCACGTGCATGTTTTCTTAGCCTCACCGAAATGCGTAGCTCATCCCAATTGTTTTCCAATTAATGTGTTTCGAGGAGAGGCACGTGAATCGAGGAAGTTAGTACTTGTATAGGATTTTCCCCTTTTTGTATAAGATTGATATTAATGGATGAGTTTGATGGTTTATGGTATTTTGGAGTTATTATCAATGTAATTTTGATGAAATTTTGGGGTTTGTATTTTGTAGGAGTTTATTAGAAATTTTAATATCTTATGTTGATGACTTCACGAATGAACGTTTGGTTTATTATTTGGGAATTTGTAGTGAGTCCCGAGATGAAGAATCCACGACCCTTGGGTTCGCCCTTGGGAGAGGTGGGGCTGTTACAACAAGTATGGGATCAATGGCCTTTCAAGTCATGTAGGTAGCATTTATCTTCATAATTTTTCTTTTCTTCACCTTTCTTATCATTTTTCTTCTTCTAGGGGTTATTTTGTTTCTTGTGACAGTTATGCTCATTGTGGTATGGCACGTATTTGCCAAGACCACATCCACAATCACGACCACGTCCACAATCACGACCACGTCTATGGCCTCTTCCATGACCACGATCACGTAGAGAGTCTGAAGATTGGGTCACATTCACTTAAGGGAACGGACTAACACCAGTTAATCAAGACTCATGATTTTTCAATAATAATTCATTATTTTGTTCAGCAAGTAAAAGACATGCAATCAATTCAGAATATTTTCTAAAAATTTTCTCTTGACATTGCTGTTGCAGGAGCATATTCATGACATGAGAAATGGAAAAAAAATTTCCCTACATATCCTCATCAATCATATTTTCACCACATAATTTTAACTAAAAGGTAATTTTGAACATAACTAAGTTATATTCACCAACAGTTTTAAATAGTCGTAGGCGAAACCAATCATACCTAACTTTTGGAAGAACAACCAACTTCAGGTGGTCACATCTTTCTTTCAAACTAATTCAAAGATCAAGTAGATTCTTGACGATAAGATAATTTGTTTTCAGTCGTTCATCAAGATGATGACGGAGGAATATCATGGTTTTGGCTTTTACCAAGACCCATGGATTTGAAATGTATTTCAATATCCATTATTCATGATAGGTAGTTCTTTCCAAAAATATCAAGAGATACAAATTCTTGTTTTGTGAGGTTAGCCATAGTAAAAATGAAATGAGTTAAAGGTGAGAAATATTACCTCCAAAAGTTCACCAAAAATCACCCAAGAAAGTGCCCAATAATTGATCTAACATCGGTAGAGTTTGGCAGAGTCTCATGCTGATAACGTGTTATAAAACAAATAATAATAGGGTAGTGGATTTTTTATTTTTCATTTTTTTGGTGTAGTAGGCGTTAGGCCAATAAAATCAAGGAAACTAAAGAACTTAGGAAAAACGAAAGTAGAAAGAAAACTACATTCTTATTACTCAAAATGAAGATCAATTCTACTTTCGTCCCTTATATAAGAGAGGGTAAACCCTTATTTATAGGGGAATACAGAAGAGTTCAAAATACATCTATTAACTGCAGTTCTTATCAAGATAAAGATGACATCTTCTCGTAAGTCATGCTCCTCAAAAGTTACGCTCCTCAAAAGTCATGCTTCTCAAGAGTCATGATAACTTTATCATCTCGTAAAACGTGATAGCTCTGTTATTATTTGGAGTATAAGATAAAAGTGATAGACATTCATAATATTTAATTATTTTACAACAGTATAAGACTTATTTTCAATAAGTCTTTATCTCTTTTAACCATGAAAATAAGTAAAAGGGTTCGGTTGACCACTTGGGTGTTGATATGAAAATAGTATAGAGGGTGAAATGAAATTAAAAAAAAAAACATTAGTGGTCTAAAAAAATGAAACACTCTTTCCATGAAAACATATATAATTAACTTCAACATATGTCCATTGTGATAATGATATAGAAAAAGCAATTCCCCTCTAAAATTCATTATCTTGCCTTCCATTTTATCTCGCTAGCAGTGTCTGTGGCAACTTTTAATACAATAAAATCTCTATAAATTAATACGCGATAAATTAATAACTCTTATTAGATAATAATTCTTTGGGTCCTGGATTGGGCTGTTGACTAAATTAATAATTTTAACAAAATATTAAGATAATAATCTTTTTTGAAAATCTTACATAACCATTTGATCATATCCGTATCACAAATTAATAATTTACTAAAATTACATTTCACACTTGCCTAAAATATGAGTCTATTGTTGTTTATTTTCTCAAAAATGTACTACTATAATTGTTTTTGAGTGCATGTGAGATGCTATCCAAAATACTCATATATCACGTTATGCATTTGATTAGTTATGTCTGATTTATGAACACCTATTAGATGAAAAACCATAGTTTAACAACTAGATATGTAAAAAAATTTGTATTTGTCTATTAAAAGAAAAATTTCTAGTCATTTATATACATAATATTGTTAATATAATTTATTATATGCATTTAATAAAATGGAAGTCGATATCTATTATTTTGTATTCCTAAATCTTTTGATTTTTTGATAATAGAAAAATGATATCAATTACATAACCACATTAAAGATATTAATCAAATTAAATTATATTTGCAAATCAAGTAGATATGGATATCCTCCTTTTATTAATAGAATAATTCATATTCTTATAAAATAAAATAAACTCTAACTGATTAAATGACTGTTTCTTTGAAATGTAAGTACATTCGATAATTAATAAATTATTAATTTATCAATTAGTTAATGCCTCTTAAAATTAATAAAATTTGTATAGTTTCAATGTTATTAATTTATAGAGGTTTTACTGTATTTTAAAAGATAGTTAAGTTTTGTTTATTTGAAACATCATTTATTAAATTATCAATTAGTTAATACCTCTTAAAATTAACAAAATTTGTATAGTTTCAATGTTATTAATTTATAGAGGTTTTACTGTATTTTAAAAAAAAGTTAAGTTTTGTTTATTTGAAACATCATGTTACCTAGGGGTGTGCATTCGGTTAATATTCGGTAATTTGGTTGTGTGAATTCGGGTTTTTCGGTTAGTTGGCTTATGAAAATCTAAACTGATTCAAATTCCAAATTCACAGCAACCGAATTCATGCGGTTTCCGAATTGAATTCAGATTCGGTTACGAATTTGGTTATAACCGAATTGGCTTGGTAAAATTTGATTGAAGAATTGGGAATTTGTGAATTTGGCCATTTGGACTCAAGTACACTAAACTAATATTATTGTTGATTTTTGCATTAATTTTGAGAATTATGTTAAATATGTAATTTTTAAATTAGGACTTTACAATAATTTAAGAAGAAAAATATTAATTTATCTTTTATTTCTCATAAGATAAGAAATTTCATATAAGATAATAAGTAATGACCATTTATAATGGCTATAAGTCTATAGTGCCGTTAAGACTTTAAAAAGCTACAAAATGAGCACAAAAATTTAATATGCCCTTCTCAATTCTTGAAAATTGAAAACTATGTTTACGTATTTGGAAAATTAATTTGAGGTCATTTGATCGTAGATACTTAGTTATATCTTGAATTCTTGATCAATGACTTAAGGAAAAAATAAAAAGTGATTATTGATTAATTCAGATCAAAATACAACTTACTCTTACTCATACAGATACAATTTACAATAATTATAAATTAATGATAATTGATATCGGTTATAAGTTATAACTCATAGTATCACAATTTACAAATTTATGATTTACAATGAATCAAATCAATGATTATTAATCTTGTGATATGTTATTTAATCACTTATAATTTACAAATTATGTAATGTATAATGTATTCACAGTAACACTTACATTAGTCTTATTTATTATATAGAGGTTAATTGCTTAATTTCTAAAAGACTTGATTGTTTTCAATAGTGAAAACTAATATATTAATATGCAGTACTTATTATCTAATTCTAGTTATGTATAAAAGGATAATTCTTATGGTTACGCAATATTATATATTTGTAGTATTATAGTCATATTACAAAACTAAAATAGATTAGAGATACATGATAATATTATACAAGTATATTTATACTTATTATGTAATTCTAGTTATGTATAAAAGGATAAGTATTATAATTACATATTATTATATATTTGTATTATTATAATATTATGGACATATTCCAAATACTAAGATGATCATGATATAGCGCTATATTGTAAATAATTGTGTATTATTATTATTATAGATACATGATAAGACTATCTATTATTAATAGCCTATTAGTCTTTATCTATATAAATATATAATACATTCATAGTATATATATTATATACCTATATAATATATAACTTTATAAAATAATTTGGTAATTCGAATTCGGTAAATCGGTACCCTATTTCATTACCAAATTCCAAATTCAAAATCGGTAATTACCAAATTGAAATTTTCATTACCTATTTCATACCATATTCGAATTCGGTGAATTTGATATATATCGATTATATACCAAATTACCAAATACCCGATTCCAAATTACCAAATTCAATTCGAAATCGGTTATGAATTCGGTTTCGCACAGAATTTGCACACCCCTAATTTTACCTCGTGCCTTTCTTTGCTCTTTGGATGTCTTGCAGAGCTGTGCTGACGCTATCCAATTAGTTTTCCGAGAGAAAACTTAGCCTGATACTACTATGCTGTAGCATTATTGCTCCAAAATTTCATATTATTTCTCATCAGTCCAAGGAGTGTGAAAATAATTGGGGTGATTGTATTCTCGCTATGGAATGATCATATTAGAGCTATTTTTGGAGGTATCGCAGGGATCTTTTTAGTCTCCTTCACCCTAAATTATTGGAACGTTGGATTTAAAACATATTTTCTTTCCAAATGTAGCATAGTTATAATACTTAAGTTTACAATAGAAGGCATTTCTAAATTTCTACTTTCAATCTACTATACCATAAAAAGAAAAAAAAATAAATGACATAACCAAAAAAGAATCTTCAGGCGCGGATAGTAACTTTGGTCAAATTAACAATATGTGACATAACTTTTTTCCAGAAACAGAAATTGTGCTAGTAAATTTGGTGTAACTAATAGTAAGTTTTTGCATAAAGCAAGTTTGTTTCATAATTTATGTAACTTCGTATTTTAATAACAAATCTTACTCGATTTTTACCAAAAAAATTCTGAATTTACCATTTTTCATATAAAACTTACTAGTTTTTCAAGCAAACTAATGATTTCATTAACAAATCTTACCACATTTTTAAGAAAACTTCAAACATCATTAACTAATCTTACTAACTTTCTGGTAAAATTTACCATTTGTAAGTGAATAGTTATAATTGTGACTAGATTAACCGATCAAAGTAAGAGAAATAGAGCAGACAAGCCAAAAAAACTCACCAAGTTTAATCTCATAATTATTTAAGGATGTTAACATGACTACAAATCATGCATAATATATAAAAAAAAATAAAAGAGCATTTCTAGAATTAAAGATAACGATATCGTTAGTCTTTGTACACAATATATTGACAACATGTTTTACAAGGAAAGAAAAAACAGAGAGAGAGAACGGAGAAAACATCATCAATTACTAAGAGCCCCATAACCAGAGACGTTGTGATATTTGACCCCCAAAAAAAAAAATTCCCATGAAATTTCCTCCCAAGTGCCTTACTATTAAACGATTTCTTGCATTCATAGCAAAAAGTTGCCCGAAGCTTTAAACTAATCTTGAGCCCACTCTCCTTAGTCAAATAGTTGAGTAGCAATTCATGGATACGAAACCAATTACCCAATTTCCCTTTCCCCTTAGCCCGTCGTTGTCTTTGTGATACGCCTTGCCATTGATAGCCAGTTATAACGGGTGGAAAATCCAAAAAAGTAGACTAGAAGAGTAACTATTTTGAATGATGTCCAGAATGAGAGATGAGAGGATAGACAAGGAATTTTAAGCCTCAATTTTTGGTGTTTGTGAAAGATTTAAATTTACCATACAAATCCCCCTTTTATAGTTATTACGCTCGGCCCAACCCAACACGTAAACTCTTCAGCTTTATACTTATTACACTCAACCCAACCCGATTGTTAAACCATTTGGCTTTGATGAACTACTCATCAAACTCCAACCAAGTCGGATCTCAAGTTTGAGTAGACTAGGCAAATCTCACCGCGCATTGCGCGGTAATACAATATCTGTGCCCACCTCTCTGTAGAAATTATATGCCATTTCGCTGTAATTGGTATGTCGAGTTTAGCAATATAATTCTACAAATGAAAAGGGCGAGAAAAAATATTAATAATATTTAATGTTGTTGGATAAACGGTATTTTCATTTATCAAAAACGAATGGGTAATATTTGTAAGCTAGTGAATAATTTATTTATGTGGAATGTTATAAGTATGCATAATTGTATACGATAAAGACAAGGGATCAATAATATGCACCATTAAAACATGGAAGTCAAAATATAGACACCGCGGAAATATATATGTATAAAGCTACATAGCTGATGCCTGCAGTGACAAAAGGTAGCAAGGAATCCATTACATTTTTCAACATTAAGAAAAAGGAAATATTAGAGCGTGTTTTTTTTGGTTAGATTCTAAAAAGTTAAGTGACGATATTATAGACCTCTCGGGTTAACCAACCAACCTGTAAACAAGAAAAACAAATAGCGGTAATATTGAAAAAACCAAAAAATAAAAAGAATGCATAAACTGTTCTAAGGGTGAGGATAAAAGAGGGTATAAGAAAAATGCATGAGGAAAAAGATTTAAAACCTGTCAAATGGTGTATAAGATGTAAAAGACAAGGAAAACATACCTTAGATTTTGTAGCTTCTAATAGAAATAGCTGTAGGGACAATGTCAGAGGAAAAGCATCAATAGGCAATGGTATTTTGAAAGGCCAAAAGATCCAAAGTGAAATGACATGCTACTAAGCACAGCATCATCAAACAGTCAGGTTTCAAAGAAGATAATCTTGTGATAGTATCTTTATTAAAGGCATATTTTTATAGAGAGAGTGGATGGTAGTTATAGGCTTAATAAATAAATTGCAAAAAAACATACACCAAAAGGATATACAAACACGCATTGACACCCAACCACAAATGCCCAAGAAAATATGGGAAAGAAAAAACCTTCAATATGAGAGGAAGAGAGTGAAAGATAGAAGTGAGAGAGGAAGAGAAAGAAACTGCTTTGAAGTATGGTTCTCCATTTCTCCTTTTACATCTCGAGACTATCATTCTGACTTTCTAGTACAAGTATTTTCCTGCCAAAAGCCATGGATCTACAAGACAACTCGGTGTCTCTAATGATGAAACGTTTTCTCCAGAGGGCATTAGCAATGTATACTGGGCAATTCATAAACCCCTTTAAGGTCCAAGAAAAGAGAAACACAAGAAAGAAAGAAAATGTGGCAAAAAAAGGTTGGATAACCAAAGCTACGCATAGCTGAACCAAGGAACAAAAAAGAAGGGTAATGAAAGCAACGTGATTCAAACAGATTAAAAATAAGAATGAGGTTGACTATATGAAGCATCAACATTTCAATTTTTCACTTCCATGAGCAAGTACTGATGAGATGTTTCCGCACAGGTAAGAGGTGGTTTCTGATAATCCCAACCAAAAACACCTACATTAGCACTCCTATCTGACCCTATATGACCCAGTGAAATAAAGCAGCAACAAAACCTTGACAAAGACGATACGAATGATTTAGGGCCTCAATCTTATTATTTTCTACCTCATGTCAATTTTCATTAGCTTTTTAACTACATGAAACCCCTATAAAAAAAAGAGAGAATAAAATAAGAAAAGAAAAATGTGCATATCCACTAGATTCCACATAGGGTACCAGTAGCTTCCTAGATTCACAATTGAAGTTTCCTAATCCAAAGGGTCACCAAAACTTAGTTCAAGGCGGTTCACAAGTCAAACTTCATCGTTATAGCAAACATACATTGAATAACTTAATCTTTATAATATAAACACATGAACAGCTTTTGGAGATAAATATGCATATGTATATTCATTAAAGGAATCAGGAAAAAAAAAGGAAAAAGAAGATATTTAACACCCGAATAGAAAAAATCAAACCTAAGCACAAAAAAAAAAAAACAAAGGATAAGAGAATGCAGCTAGACGCAAATTCAGAAGGGCTTCCCATGGGAACAAACAACTAAAAAGAAAAAGAAAAGGGAAAAATAACCGAATTAAAGATAACACATGTAAAGAATGCAAAACAGGCTAGATAAAGCAGCATACTCACATAGGCAAACAGAAAAGGTTAGAAGCAACAAAGCAAGCATGCTTACAGTAGAGACCATGCAGCAAAAAGCAAGGGACAGAGCAAGTACGTTCACATTAATCATAGTAAAAATAAAGAAATGCACATAAGCTTAAGCTTTCTGCAGTATGTATCAAATTAGATAATTGACTACAACAGATTTTTGCCGATGTCGCAGAACGACGTAAGATCCACCACTCTTACAGATGACAATTAATTATTTTTCTGGTCTAAATGGCATGAGAAACAGCCATTTATCAATGGATAACTCTCTTTACCAATAAAATTTCCCTCAATCTCCTTTGCTCTTTCCCAAATAAGCTAAAAAAGAAAAATCCCCAGGCCTCTATTTTGGCCTTGTGGGGAGCATTTAATTTTTTTTTCTAGGAAGCGGAAAATTTTTTTGCTGAGCTTGTAGTGATAGTGAAACTCCAAGACGGCAGCAGAATAAAGTAATAATGAGAACAGGAAGATTTACAGATCCACACTGAGAGTGTGAAAAGAATTGTAATATTTTTGATAACAGATTTCTTTCCTTTTTCAAAGGTACTCTGGTTAATTTTTTTTTTTTGTTCCAACTTCTCTAACAATTTAGCTTTGCATGTGGTAGACAGTTTTTTTTTTTTTTTTGAATGTCCAATGGTCACCAACATAGGCTCTAAACAGAGAGGTATTAGTATCAATTTTTTTCTCTCCAGGGTCAGGAATTTGGCTTGCAATTAAACTGGTGCTATAGATAACTGATTCTGTAATCTGAAAATCTATCCCTTCAAAGGAAGGGAAAAAATGTATACATACATATATCTATATTTAAGCATAAACTACTAATTGAGGAAAGACAACCATAACTCATTAATTGTCGCGAGCCCAAACATATTTCTTTCCTAGAGTAACAGGGCCACAAATCAAAACAGTAGGAAAAGAAAAAAACCAAACATAGCAGCCACAATAAAGAAAAGCAACTAACCTTCAAGTGAACAGGACGATAGAAGAGTACAAGCAAACTCTGCACCTACCATATCAAAAGAAACATGAAAAGAGTCGGAACAACAACAGAAGTTGGTATTATGCTGAGATGCATAGGTTGCAGACATCAGAGCATCAGCTCTCAATTTAAAAAGTATTAGAAAAATAAATCTCTGAAGTATTGACAGCAAGTTCAGCAACGGAAGAAAGCCAGGAAAAGGAAAAAAAAAAAAAACTAAGCATACCAAACAAACATGAAAAGAGCTAGAACAACAGTAGGAATCATTATTATGCTGAGATATATAGGCTACGCAAGTCACAGCATAAGCTTATAATTGAAAAAGTCTAAAAAATTAAGTCTCTAAAGTATTGCCCGAACAGTAATAAAAACACAAGATCAGCAAGCAACCAGATTGCAAAGGGCTGAACGATAAAACACAAGCTCAACACCTTTTAATGGGGAAAAGTTAATTTTCCCTAACAAACAACCAGCAGCTGTTAATGAATAACGAAACAAAAGAGTAAGGCGAAAGGAGGAATGTCTTTTTTTTAAATAAATAAAGAAAGAATCTGAGCATGCAGATGGACAAAGAAACACTTCTGGAAAAAGAGCACAATGGAAAAAGAGCTAAAAAATAGACAATCAGCACAATGGAAAAAATAAAAAGAGCACAGAATCAATAAATAATCAAGGAAAGCATACAGAAAATGATAGGAAAAAATTACCAGAAAGGTAATGGGAGAAGCACACAAATGTATTTGTTATTGGGGGTTACAGGAACATAAGAAGATGTTTTAAACTATTTAGAAGGCTAAGGAAGAAAGTAGCTATTCAACGAACAAAACAAGAAATAAAAAATTCACGGAACATAAGAACAATAGAGAGAACAACTGAAAGCTTAAAAGCTGAGGGCACAAAGGAAAGTAGAAGGTAAAACAAAGAAGAATAGGAGCGTGAAAAATTCAGACTGGGAGGGAACAAGTACTATTAAGAACAATTACCCGGGCAAAAATAATCAACGAATCCAACGCAGTAGGCACCATCATCAGCTAAACAGTAGGCATCAGGAGGAGGAGAGGCGGTAGAACAAAATCAACCGCCACATTTCACATCACATCACCTCTGGGCAAAATTACCGACATGACCCTCTAATCAGAGCGATTAGGGCTGGAAATACGGAGGAGTAAATTTTGGACAAATCCATGGACAATTAAGCAAAAGCCACTTCAGGGGTAAAATCCTACATAGACCCAAAACAAAAGAGGAGAAGCTGATTGTGATGAGTTGGCGGCGGCAGAGGATGGTGACAACCAAAGCATTCAGGTGTATTGAGAAGAGGTTAAGAGAGAACAACTGATTACTGAGGTAATAGGATAAACATGGCTAACCGAGCGATATAAGAATCATGCAATAACCAAAGAGTCATTGTCTTCCACGGAAGTTTGAGAATGCAGGAGGACACCTTGTTTGAAGGATAAAGACCAAGGGAACTTCCTTTCTCTAGTCACATAAAGGATGCATTCGTGCAGGAAAGAAAAAGCGAGTGAAAATGCAACACGTACGCATCAGCAATGCAACACGTACGCATCAGCAAAAGCACAAGTAAGCGTCGTCACGCACAGCAAAGTTATGTGCACAGGAAAGGAAAAAGCAAAACTAACAAGCCACGTGCACGGGAGCAGCCTAGGACGACAAAACAAAATTTGCGACGAGACTTGGGCGGAAGGAGAAAAAAAAAAAAAAAGAGTGAGCAAAGCTGAGGAATAAGGAATCACGTGCAGGGTAGCAGCCAAGGACGACGAAAACAACGCGAGCAGCCTCAAGCGGCTTTTATCTATTAGTATTAATAAGGGGTTGACCCGGTCAAATCCAATCAAACCGATTTGAATAGCCAATACAACCACGAATCCATCCCGTTTGTTTGTATATAATTGTGGGTCTTTACCTTCAAAACAAAGTGTGTGTATGCTTTTGACAAGATTTGAGCATTAGATTTTTATTTAAATGTGCATAAAACTTTATCACTTAGTTTTTATTTGATAACTAAATATTTCTATAAATAACCTTGTTTACTTTTATCGTACAATTAATCTTTTTTACGTTCAAACTAAAAATTTTATCATCAGGTGATAATATTTGAATGGTTAGAAAATCATTTTTTAAACAAAAGTAAAACAAAAAATTATGCTATCTCCTTAAAAATAAGTGAAATAATTATGTTTTATATTTGATCATATAATTTATTTGTGTTAAATTAGGGTAAATTTCAATTATGTCTTTTATATATTTATATGTGTGTGTGCTCATTATATATCTTTCTAAGTATAATAATTAGTATCTAAAAGCACTTCATTAGATATTCTACATTTACTAAAAGTACTATTTGGCATTCATAAATATTATTTTAGTGACTACCGATTCAATCATTGGCCCACTAATTGGACCAATGATCGATTGACTGAATCATTCAACCGGGTTCTCGACCCCGCTGGATTCATTAACTATGTTGGTGACTCTATGGATAAGATGGTTTGGCTGTTGACAAGTTCTCAGCAGCCTTGACTTATCATTTAGTTTAGCAATCCAGAGATCCATCCTTTCTACCTATATAGTAAAAGAGGGAATGCACTTGGTTGAGAGGAGTGGTCATCTGATGACGTGGTACGCTGCCATTGGCTAGAATGTGGTCGCCACTTACGTGATCGGCACGTGAGAGAGTTGTGAGTGCCTAGCACGTGAGAGAGTAGAGTTTCTATTTTCTTCCCCCGTTCCTCTGCTTTTTTTTTTTTGGCCAATTGAGTTTAGGGCTTCAGCAAGCTACCTCTCTCGATTTGATCTCTCTTTAATTTTCATCTCATCAAAATTCACCGCCGACCAACATCACCTTCCCTAAATTCCAAACAACTAACAAGCCCAGAAAAGGCACGCCCAAAAATTATCTTATATCCTCTGTTTCATTTATCTTTTCTCTGTGATGTGATGTGATTAACCTACAAATATGCTCCAGGTTTCTAACTTTCGTCCCTCTTATATTTTCTTATTACAACAACTTTCTTCTTCTAATCTTCGTCTCCTCTTAATACCTGTAAAGTTTTTTTTTTTTGTCTCTTTTTTTTTCCATTTTTTTAAGTTTGCAGGAAGAAAGGCGAATAAAATACTGAGCTTTCCTCTTATTCTTCATTGAGGCACAAGTAATTGCAGATCTGTTCCATTTTTGGTTCTCCGGAGGTTTTCTACTACTCTTTTTTTTTTTGTATGTTTTATTGTGTTTTGGCGGTAAGAACTTTATTTTTCTTGTTAAATCTTCTGTCAACTAAGGCCCCTTCAAGGTTTTTGTTTGTCTCTAATTCCACAGGAGGAAGATGAAAATTTATTTGTTTTTTCCCAAAGCAATTGAATTCAATTATTTACTTCTATATTTATTTGTTTCTAAGATTAATCACTAGAAGTAACGTCAAAGATGCTAAATAAGTTGATCAACTTTTTATGTCTAATGCACTTAAATGAAAATCTCATGTTTTAGCATTGTTATCAAAAAAGAGAATATGCTTTTTGTATTCTTTAAGCTGAATAATTATTTTTAACAAGAAGACTAAAGTTGCTCTTGATTCGTGACATGTAGAAAAATTATTACTTTATGATGTTGCTATCTTTAGTTTCTGAATGTTCACTTGGGCTTTGTGTATTTCACTGAGATTTTGTGTTTATAAGACGTTAGGGATATGTAAAAACTTAAGTAGCAAGGTGGAAGACGAATAAGCAAGGAAAAGAAAAGATTCGAGATTAATCTAACTTCACTTTGGCAGCTTTTTCTTGATTTGATCTCTATAACGGCATTCTTGCTGTGCTGACTATCGCATACAAAGCAAAATTTGGAATTTGCTTCCCTGTAGGTGAAATGCTGCCATTTCCAACTATTAGCATTGAATTATAGTCTAATATATCATCACCATTGTATTGTTTTGCAGGGACTCCAGCAGACTCATTTCCTTGTAAATCTCTCAAGTTCTTTTTGTCTAGTTTGTTTCATTTTGTTTACTCAGATTTATGTAAGAAAAGTAGGCAAATTTTTCCCTGTTCAACATTGGGGGTAAGTAAATTGCTCCAGATTTAGCACTCAACAGGTGGTATTTTTGTGTTTGAGCTATAGCGTTCAAGGCTAAAAACACTTCTTTAGTCTAATTTGATTCATTGTGCTTACTCAGGTTTATGTCATAAAAAGGAACAAGTTTGGAACCTTTTTCTGTTAAGCGTTGGGGTTAGGTAAACTAATTCAAATTTACTTCTTAATGAGTTAGTTATTGCTTCTTTTGAACATTATCTTGCTATTGTGGGAATTTTTTCCCCTTCTTTTATTTTGGTATCAATGATGAGTTGATGGCTTGATGCTTAATTGTGCTTAATTGGACTGAAACTCCAAACTTAGAATGTTGCTGGTGTATTGATATCTATTTGTGTTTTTGTTGTTACTTTATTTTCTACTTTTGGAATCTCAATTGGTAAGGATCGTGATAATTAATTGGAGATTAAAGTCATCATTTGCAACTTTTGCGTATTGTGGAACTTGTAGTGGAGCTAGATTGGAATATATTTAAAGAAAAAGCTTGAATGTTTTGCTTAAGTGATTATGTAAGGAGAATTCTGCTAGGTTGACAAGAGTAGTTATCATATTATTAATTTTGATCTTTTTGGAAGCCTTACATATTACTCCTTAAGTTTATGCTTTACTAAATGAAGTACATAATACTCTCATGCAGGATAGGTATTGGAATTAAAGTCTGAAACATCAAAGACCTTATTGTATGTTATTGGCTGATTGTTCAAGAGATATGCATTGGGCTGGGAATGACATGGTACGTCTTGAAGCTTTTGCCAGATTGTTTCTAATTTTATACTGTGTGTTTCTAATTTTGTAGTTTTTTCATTGTCTTTTGTTTCTATTATATGCCTTGGATAGGAAGCAAGTTGGATTATTGAAAGCCCATAATGACTTGAAAGTTTTGTGAAGATAATTATAGAAAGATGAAGATTAAAAGGGATTTGCTGAGAAAATTGTAAAAACTCTCTGCTGTCGTTTTACATTGACCAGATTCTTTTTTCATTTTATGTTTGGCGCTTCTCATTAATTTGTCTATTTGCAATTGAACTAGCCATGTATTTCCATTATTTCTATTGTTCTTTTTATTGCAATGAAAATGCTTAGTTTGCATGTATTTGTTAACATCTAAACTTTGTATTTTGCTTTAGGATGCTTCTATTGTTTTATCTAATTTCTTATTCTTTCCAATCAAAGCGTCCTGCTACTAACCCGATGTTTAGTTATTCTGTATTTCCTTTTTCCTTTTTCATGCCCCATATATATATATATATATATATATATATATATATATATATATACACAGAGAGAGAGGCACAGCACACACACATATATATGAACTCCAATAGTTGTGAGATTCTAATATGCTTGCTCTGACGAGTTTGAGATTGACATATATGATGTGATGGATATGTTGTTAGCCACATTTGGTCTCATTGCTGTAGGATAAAAGCAAATCCTTTTTTGCCTTTCATTTCTCACTAATTTTTGCATCATCGTGCTTTTTTCCCTTTTTTTGGTAGCTTTAATTCTGCTTGGATTCTGCCGTGAGTTGCTTCCTCATATTTACAGGTTAGTTTTTCTGCTATTCTTGTTTATGTTGTTAACCTTTTTTTTTTTTGTTTTTCCATTATTTTGAGGGGTTTGTACTTTGTTATATGCTACAGCACATATCTAGACTCCTTTTATTGTTTCAAGGGAAAAATTTAATCTGCAACAATTAGAGGTTTTATTTTTTAATTATGTTATTTTCATACCCTACCTATGGAATTTCTCTTCTTTTTTTTTAAATTAAGTTTAATCTATTCAATTTCTGGTTAACAATACAATGTAGAGGTCTTTGTTTGCTAATGACAGATCAGGACTCTTAGGAGTTTCATTTCTTTCATGAAACTCCGCTATTCTTTTTCACTTCTTTGATATCTAATGTTTTGTGTGATTAAAAATTTAGGAATTTGAAAATCTACATAACTACTTGCCTTTGTAGTACTTATCATCCTATAGGTTAAGGTTCCAAGAATTTAATGTTTTTCTCTCTTTTTTCTACTTTTAGAGTTTAGTTGCTTTAGTATATACCTCGTTTGCATTGCTAATTTGCTATTTTCCTCTTAAAAAAACCGTTGGTAGCACCAAAGGTCTATTTCCTCAAATTCTGGTTTTTCGCCTTGACTTTCTTTTTTTATTTTTTTTGGGCTTTTGCTTTCACCTCACCAAATTTCTGTGGTTACTCTCAAATTAGCAAGAAACTTTGTCCACGATTTTTTTTTCTCTTTGCTCCAAAGTCACCAAATTTCAGCCATTCTTATGTTCTAGATTGAGAAAAATTCTCTATTACACTCTCCTTAATTTTTCCAGCACATATGAAGAAATATAATTCCTTTTTATCGTAAATTTAGCTTAGCTTATACAAAAATAAAATAATATTTAATGAATGTTTAACCTTACATGTTCCATTTTATTTGTTTTCTAGATTAGATGGAACTTTAGAATTGGCCGCTTTCTCTTGAGGTGGGATCAGATGATGAAGATTTCATTTTTATTTTTCCTTTCAGTTATGTTATGAATTTGCTGATCCAATGTTGTAGGATATGATATTGAGGACCAACCAAACACTTTGCATGGTTGACGAATGGTAAGTTTTATGGAACTGAAAAGTACTATGTCATATAATTGGTTATCTTTATATAAATTTAAGAAATTCTGGTAAAAATTTCATATTGTGGCTTGGGTGTATAAACATTAGGCCATTTGCACTATAGCATCAAATTGCTCCATATCCTGTCACTATTAGAGGAATTTTTTCTTGTTGGTATTTAGATTTGGTGTTACTTGCATGAATGTTATTTAGTTGGAATTTTCGTCTTCTACGGTTTCCTATTTTATAAATATATGCCATTATAAATTGGAATGATGAATGTGCTAAAAAATTGCTGCTTGCATTCCAAAAAAACTTGTTTGGTTCTTTTTTGTTCGTTGTCTTTGCAGTAGTGATTGTTTGAATGGCATGGAGAATTGTGACTTGCATTCTAAAATCATTAAAAAAATAAAAATTTGAACATTTGGTTGAATAGAGAGATTCATGATCTAATGGAATAGAACATGAATTCCTCCCATGTTGAGGTTTTTCAAGTTTAAAAATTAAATAGTTTCTTGATAAAAGAAGTTGAGGGAGTTCTAAGAAATTACTCCATTCTGTTTCTTCAAACTATATTTTTTTCTTTTTCTATCACCTTTTTGTGTATGTCATTTTGTAGTTGTATTACTTCTTTTCTTGATTTATTATTTCTTGCACAGGAATTATATTCTAACTATTTTAGGAGATTTCTTTTTTGTCAATCTTTCTTGAGATGAGCTATTAAACAAAAAGGCCACCTTCAGTAAGATTGTTAACAAACTTTGCGAGTGGAGTTGGCTTTATTTGTTTTACTCGATATTAGATCTCATCATAATTGCCCTTTGTAGCTTTTCTTGCTATTAGAGTAAGTATTTTGATTCTAAATTATTTCTGAGAAAAGTTGAATTGGATTTTATCAATGAACTTCTGCATTACAGAGAATTCTGATTATGCAATGAATAAAACTATGGTCAATGGATGCAAGTGTGTTCCCTATGATTCTAGCAAGATTGTCATCTTCAAACTTAATGTGAAAAAATATGTACAGGAGGCATTTTTCCTTCAAATATGATTTGATCAAGAGCCCAGAAATTGGAGCCTTGAAAGCCGGGGGAGTTCCTACCCTGATACCTTGTTCTTTCCTTCTTTCTAATATCTTTAGGAAGTTGTTTGTTATGTACCCCAACAGTTAGTGAGTATAAAAATTCCTTTTGCTTTTATGATGATATCTTTAATTGTTTCAACCCTCATGATCATCTGACTCGATCAAACAAACGTTTACGAGCAAAATTGTCAGCTCCTCAATCACCTCTGTCATTTTGTTTATTCTATTATCATTGTATGAAAAAACGAGGAACATTTTAATGATATCAGTGTTCTACTCATTATATTGTCTTGCATTTCTGTACTCATTATATTGTCTTGCATTTCCTTAACAAGTTACTCATTTTCATTGCTTAGTAAAACTGCAAAAATATAAGTGCAAACATTTTGGTGCACCTTATATTGTAACAGCCTCAAAAATATATTTTGATATTATTACAACTTAATATTTTTAAATAACGTTATTATTATTATTAATTCGTTTAATTATTTTAAAATTACATTTAAACGAATTTTTAGGAAATTTAAATGAAAATTCAATTTATTTATTTATTTATTTGTTTGATTTATTTCATTTTGAGAGAAACTTAATTTAGCTCTATATTAATTTTTCAGGTATATTTTCAACATTCCATTCATCTTATTTTAAAATTGCTCTTTTTGCATCAAATAGAGAGAAATGAGAAAACACGCTTTTTCGAGGTAAAATTCAGGCGGTGAGTGGCGTGGCGATGGAGTGTAAGGATGATCACCCGTAAGTTAGAAATGTTAATCAGTGATTGGAGGTGAATTAAAAGAGTAATTATAATTAAGAGTTTGAAGCTGTAGTTTAAGTTGAATTAACCTCCTTGGATTAGAATTTTAATTAGCCATTACTTTCTCCACATAATTCACCTTAATTCACTTCCAATTTTATTCCATTTCTTTTCCCTCTCCTAATCGAGATTTGTCCCTTAATCTCAAGCCAAATGAAGTGATTAATTTTCCCTCCAAATAGATAAGTTTGGCATTAATGCAAGGTTGACTTAAGAGGCACAAGACAAGACTTGTGTCTTGACTTTCTCTTCTCATTTAATCTACTCAAAAATTAACACAAAATCCCTCCCTTTTTCTCTCCCTCTTGGCCGAACTCCCTCTCCTCTTCTTCCCCAAATTTTCAGCAAATTTTCGTCACCTAATTCCCTCCAAAAACTCAACCCAACTCCCATTAATCTTTGCTTGGACTTGCACTTGGTGAAGAGCTTAAGGAAGAGGACATTATGGGCTTCATCTTGCATTTTGTTCTTGAAGTCTTGCAAACCTAAGAGAGGTATGATCCTACCAACTTCCTTCTTGTCCAATTTCTTTGAATTCCAAGCATGAAAAGTTAGGATTTGGGTGGTTGATAGGTTCTTAGAACCTTGAATGGATGATGATTATGTTGTTTGAAGTGCTAAGCTTATTATGGTGCAATTTGATGATTATGGGGCTCTTGGAATTCCCACTATATATGTGTATTTGTTCATGAGTTGGTTAAATGGTGTTATATATATGCATTATGTTTGATTTTGGTTGCTAAAAGTTGGAAGAAAACCTCAAGGAAGAACCGGCTTGAAGGAGAAAATTTTGGGGGTAAAATTTTCTGATTTTTGGCTTAATTTCGTGGCTGAATTTTTGGTTAGGTTAACTGCTGGATTTGATGTTTAAATGATGGTGATTAAGTAGTTAATTTTTCCCACAAAAAGTCCTTCATGAATGGTTGCAATTAGGGTTGCTAAATTGGAAGTGAAATCTGGAAAAATCAAGGGGCTATGCTGCCCGATTTTTGGGGGTTAATTTGTGATCATTTTTGATAGAAGTTGTGACCATTTTTGATCATCATTAGGCTTAGGAAGTTCAATACTATCTTGGTTTCGAAAATTAGGCAAATTGGTAGTGATTTGAAGCATGAACTAGATGTTATAAGTGAAGGATCAAAATTTTCCAGTTTTGGAAGAAAGAGTTGAGCGAACTTTGGGCATGTAGAAAACTGCCTTCCCGTTTGTATTTTAAGCTGAAATTTGGTATGAATCTCGTTAATATATGGAAGTATTAGTGTGCCAAGTTTGAAAATTTTTGGACTTGAATTCGTCACTCGAACAGTATCTTGAAAACTGCCCTGTATCTTCATGTTTCCAGAAACTGCAGAATTTCGAACTGCCCATGTTTGCACTGTTGTCATTTCATGCTCGGATATCGGAATTGAGTTCCGTTAGTGGCTGTTGAAACTCCTTATGTAGTACTATATTGTGTGTGAATTTCAGAGGTTAACTAATTTTCTGTAATGTTTGGTGAATTTTCAAAGTGCTCTGGATATCCAGCCTGACGAGCACTGTTTCTTTACTGTAGCAGAATGTTTAACGAAAATCTGGGCTAATTTCGTCCATAATTTTAATTTGATGTCTTCTGAAAAGTTTTAGAGCTTTCAAAGAGGTTTCCAAAGGTACCAAATGAGCAAAATTCTGACCTGTAAAACTTGAGTTATGATTTTTCAAAGATTTCAGCTCAAACTAGGAAATTATCGAACTTACTTTCTTATGAGATAAATTTGGTCGGTGAACTAGGGAAACCTATTTCCACTCTCTTTAATTATTATAGGGCATAAACTTGGAAACTTTGATATGGAAATGGTCGACCCCTTTTTCTTGATTTTCGTGCCAACTTAGTGCCTTACTTGATTTTCAAATTAGGAAATCTTGAAATTGACTTGAGTCTCATTGAGACATTTTTAAAGATATTTATCGAATATTATTCAAGTGTTTTGAATGAAAATACTCCTATTTGTCTCAGGTGATCGAGAAGATCCCGGAAAACCTCAATTGATCTTGCGTGCTTTTGCCTTAGACTCGTGACTTCGGTGAGTGTCAAGTGCATGACTTGTTGAATTACTTGACATGTTTATGTGAATGAAACCCGTTGAGAGGTGTACTTTATCCGGGTCCTCTTTTACTTGTCTTATGTACATGAATGTTATTTGACTTGATCGAATGTCGATTGGAATAATCCATCGACTTAAAAGTGTTAAATGGGGCCTTCAAAACCTATTGGGGATCCTTGGGACCCGAGCAAGGGTTTGGTCGGGAAGCTTGGTGAACCTTAGGTACTGTTCTTTGAGTTTGACCTATTGGAGAGGTCTTGCTCGGTATTGCTCGATGTAGTTTTACCTTTTAAATCTACCTGTTTGGTTTGGGCCCGAGAGGGTAAAGCTGTTGGGCGGTTGTAATAAGTGGAGTTTCTCGGACTTTATACGTGTTAAGTTGGCGGAGGGTCAACGTTTGGGGATGGAATGGACTCAAGCTGCTTAATGTTGGAAATTGGCTCACGAGAGCCTGTATCCTTACCCATTACTTTGTATTTTTTTCTGTATGAATTGGTCACTGTACTTGCGAAATTCAGTAGATGAGAGGCTCGAAGGGTCTCAGAACCAACTCAGGACTTTTGTCTAACGTGAGCCCTCGGTAGTGATTCCTTGAGAATACAATCTCACGGTGAAAATTGCAATTGTACAAGTGCATGATTGATTTACCTTTTATATCTGAATTTGGCTTTCCTACTTACTTGATTACATGCTTGCATGTTTCTCCTCTGGCGTTAGCTCACCCGTTTGTTTTCCTTAATGCAGTCTCGAGTGGAAAACGTAGATCGAGATTTAATTACTTTGGTAGGATTTGCATAATTTTGTATAAGCTGAATATTAAATTTCGACGTTAAAGATTTATTGTACCTGAAATTGATGTTATAAGAGTTTATTAGATGTTATTGAGGATTTACCTTTGTAAGTTAACTATCATTTATTGTTGGACCTCAATTAAGGCTTTAAGAGCGAATGCATGTATTATTATTTTAGAGATCTTGAAGTGTGATTATTTGAAATCTATAATATGCTTGGAGGTTTGTAGTGAGTCACGAGTTAGGTGACAGTCATGATACCACCTTGGGTTTGAGGTGGGTGTTACATATATAACTTTTCATACTTAATATCTGAATTTAAATAATTAGGCATTTCTGGGCAATCCTGAAAGTTACGTGCTCTCCTCCTAGTCTATCTAAAAGGACATGGCATCCTAGGGAACTTTTAAAGGTATGTTTCTTCATGCTTCGTCTTTTACTCAATCGATTTCCATAATTTAGCTGAAAACTTAGCTAAGCTTGGTTTTCATGAGCCGTCGCTGCCAACAATTGCAGGTGGAGAGTCTGGATCATATTTTCGATTTGCGAGAGGTAGCCGGCATGCATTACCATTTGGACTTGTTATTTCTTGTTATATTCATATTGTTTTGCTTTTAAGTTTTAAGTACAATATCGAAAGAGAGGAAAAAATAGGCAAGGCAATATATCTGGAAAACTTTATAAGCATGAAGTTTGGATTACTAATTTAAGAAGGTGGGCAAACAAATTTTTTAGGGTGTGTTTGGTTCATTGATTAGATAAAAGGGGATTATTTATTCTCGAGTTATTCATCCTAACTAAAGTCGATCTCGGATGAGTAATCTTACAATCCAGTATTTGGTTGGTTTTATATTAAATGGGATGTCTTAGAAAATAGTTTCAACCTGTGTTTAATTGAAAATATGATGAGATGAGATTGTTTATTTATTTACCAAAATATCCTATTTAGTAGACTTACAATTATGGGTGTTATAGGTTTTAGTAAGCCCAAATTCAACTTGTGAATAGATATATGTGTACGTACACGCGTGCATGTGTATGGTGATTGGGCCGATTGGCCCAACAATCAAGCATTAGGTCAGGCCAAGTCTTTAATTTGACCAGACAAGGAATTAACCCTATGAAACCCAATTGACCCACTAGTTCAATCGGAAACACATCAGGTTTTTCCAGTTGACTCGATCCTTTTTCTTTTTAACAATTATGGGTATATATGTGTGTGTATATATATATATGCTTTTGACAAGATTTGTACATTAGATCTTCATTTAAATATGCATAACACTTTACCACTTTCTTAGTTTTTATTTGATAACTAAAATATTTTTAAATAAACTTGTTTACTTTCAAAGCAACAATATTTGAGTTGTTAGAAAATTATTTATATACATTTAATTCTTTTAACTATTACATACATACAAATATATATGTATATAAAAGCGCGCACACACATATGTGTGTATGTATGTATGTGTATATAAATATAGGAGAGTTAGATCAGAAGAAGAACCTACCAGAATTCTTGGTCGGATTCTAGTGTTTGACTGTTTGAGTCAACTAAAATCACTTCATCTGTGTTATTTTGATGGATATAGATTTAAATTCCCATTGAATTTGAAGAAGTTGACTCTCATAAGAACTTTTAACCATGGAGTGAAATTTTAAGTATTGGAAAGTTGCCCAATCTTGAAGTGCTTGGATTAATCTGAGACTGCATTGTTGGGGAAGAATGGGAATTGAAATGAAAGATAGGGAGCTCCCTAACCTCCAAGTCTTGAAATTGTTTGGCTTGGACTTTCGCAGCCAGACTACATCTTCTGGTAATTTTCCCCGTCTTGAGAAATTCGTTGTGCACGAGTGTGAATAGATGGAAGAGGTCCCTTCTCGTTTGGGGGATTATGAGACTTTTGAAATGATTGAGGTGAACGTATGTGGTGGTTCTGTTGTACGTTCAGTGGAGCAAATTCAGCAAGAACAGAAGGATATGGGAAATGAGGCTATAAAGATCTTAATTCAATATTGTGTTGATCCACAAAGTTTCTCAGAAGAAGAAGAAGAGTCAAGTCCCTCAGAAATAGAGTCAGTTCCCTTACAAGGAATCTAGTTTAAGTGTCTTGAAAGTAATTTCTAGTTCCTAGCTGTGTTCAAACTCTACTGCTGATATAACGGTTGTGTTGGTAGATAATTTGTATGAATCCTTATAAATGGCCTATAATTCTAAAGACATATTTTGACCCATTGTGATGATAGAAACCAAATCCATACAAATTTATTATATATATATATATATATTTATATATATATGTATATATATCTAGAGCTCCCCCCTTTTGGGTTTGAATTGATGTAGCTAGCTATTACTTTGTGACTGCAGAGGCAAGCACTGGAACGCATTAAATTAGCCCAACATTATCAATTACAGTTTGTTTCTGAAATATTCTCCACGTTCTTTTCTGGTTTCATGATGTTTAATGAAGTTTATCTTTTTATCGTCTCAATTCGTGAAATCTTCAATAATGCTGCTACAGATTGATATGATGCTTATGACGAGCTAGGCACAAGCTTGTATGTAAGATGCTTTTTTCTCTTCCTTCTTTGTGTTTCAGTCAAAAGTAGTACAGAAAAATTTAACTTGCTTCTATTTTTCCTCAACAAAGAATCATACACTCAATTAATTAATCTACTAAAACACAGAACACCTTTTTCTTTTTCTCTTTTTTGTAACAATTATTAAGAAGAGACAAGAAAAAACAAAAAAAAAATGGTTATGTTACTTTTCAATAGAGAAAGGGCGTAGCAAAAGAATAGTAAAATTTGCCTCAAATGATTTGTGTCTTATACAATTTGCGTATTATTGTTATATGCAGCCCACTTCCATTGGCATCAGATTTGGAAGTAGCTTTGGATATCAAGCCCAAAGGAAAAGAAAATCCAAAAACTTTTGCAACAGTTGTCTGTATAGGTCTCTTTCTTCTGTACACTATGTTCATCACAAACTTTCTCTAATTTGCGGTACATTTGGAAGTTGCCTATGGATTGTCATTTTTTTCAAAAAAAAATTTATATTTTTCATAACCAAATTTTTCAATTATCTTTTTACGTCATATACATCAAATTGATACAGTACAAAAACTTTTTCTTTGTTTTTTCATCTTTTAGTTTCCATTCTTAGGAAAAGAAAAACAGACTCATAAACGTTGCCAACAGCGTTATCTCTAGAAAACCAGTGCAAACCGGGGAAAAACTTATTGGGTACGTTTAATGTTGTTTTTCGTTACTTTTGTTGCATTGTTTGACATCTTTGTCCGTAAACTTTGGCAATCTGCTTTCTTGGTCATGTGTTGTCACGCTCCTAACTCGCACATATTAGTCACGAGACATCCGTCGTACCCTCAAATCACACTTAAGAGATACAAGGTTATGTTACTCTTAAATAACTAACATAATCTCAATAAGAGTAAACCAACTATTTATTGTGCGGTACAAGTTCAAAATGGAAACATTTTACATACTCACGAGTTAGATAGTTTAGAATTAACAGTTGTTAAGCATTAGTAGAAAACATCTTCAGACTCTTCAACATACACTATTTTGTAATCCTCAAGATCTACAAAAATGTTAATAGAATGGATTGAGCCTACAATCGCCCAATAAATAGTACTACGTCTCTGTTGGATCATGTAACTATGATTTTTCATTCCAAAACATTTTACACGCACACATTACATCCAGAGCGGGTCCAAAGTAAATTTCAACTAAATACATATAAACTAGTGAGTGGCAATCAATAATCATAACTTGATATTCATGAAATACATAATCATATTTTAGGAATCATGCTATTATAAAATATTTCACATATGCGCATAACAAGTTCATGTAATGACTAACTTCTGAATACTCAATTTAGAAATTAAACCTCTTCTAAGAGGGTGACTAATAGGTTTCATGACTACCGATTGGTCACATGACATGACATGAATTAATCAGTCGGGTTCTATACCAACTCCATGACTAAGTTAATCAGTCAGACGTTATATCGACTCCATGACTACATACATAGGCAGGACTATAGTACCTACTGTCCATTCCATCATCGTATGGAGCTTCCAAAACTTGTTTTATATATCACATGCATATTCCTTTTCATTTCATAAAATATGCCACTCAATTATAATATTAGTGTGTAAAGCATCTAAAATAATATTACATGATCCATTTGTAGATAAGAACATAGAATTTGCATTTACAAGATTTCACATGAAAACATTTTAAAACACAGAGCGATAACACCACCTACCTCAAACTGAACACCACCTACCTCAAACTGACTACTTTTGAAGACAACTTTAACTCTCGTTAGCTGGTGTTGCACCTATACGTACACACAAGTATCCTAATTAGTTATTATCTCAAATACATAAGATCTCAAGACAACCCCTAGGATTGATGTCTGGACAACTTCTAACTAAGATTATAGAAAACCTCCTAAATTGGAATTTTCTATTTATTAACAACTAGTTAATGATTTAGTTATTTCCTTTTACCTTGTTATCATTTGTTAATTAATTTAATTAATTAATCATACTATTAAATTAATTAGTTAATCATTTAACTAATTACCATTAATTAATTAGTTAACCATTTGTCTAATTACTACAAATTAGTTGGTTAACTAAATTACTATCAACTAGTTACTTAATCACTTACCTAGTTACTGTTAATTAATTAATTAATCATTAAATAATTATTAATCAATTAATTATTCACTAATTATTATTAATTAATTATCTATTTATTATTATTAATTCATTAATTAATCAGTCACTAATTAATTGATCATTTATCTAATTACTATTACATTAATTAATTAATTAATCATTTACTAATTAATAAATTAATAAGTCATTTTTCTAACTACTATTATCATTAATAATTAATTAATCATTTACTAATCTAATTAATAAATTAATTAGCCATTTATCTAATTACTATTACCATTAATTAGTTACTCATTTACTATTAATTAGTCAATTATTTAATTACTATATCATTAATTAATTTATCATTTATTAGTTAATAAATTAATTAGTCATTTATCTAATTACTATTTTAATTAATTAATTAATTAATCTTTCACTAACTATTAATAATCTATCATAATTAATTAATTAATTTTTTAAATCTACTATTATTATTATTCTTAGTGTTGTTTCCTATTGGGCTTACGTGTCTTAATGACATTTAGTTAATAATCTTGAACTTCCATTAATGGGTTTTCGGCTTTAATCAATGAAACTAAAGTCTTTATTGCTTACGAAAGTTGGAACTAATAAGCTGCCCAACATTTAACTAGTTGATTAAACCCGATGGAGGCCCAACATTTTCCTCAAATATTTTCCAATCCTTTTCAATATCTACAAATCCAATTCTTGACCCAACTAGAATTTGTTTAATCCAACATCAAGTCCAATCCGTAGGAATTTACTTTGACCCGCTCCAAATCAAGAACCCTACCGGTTCATTGGATCCGACCTGCTTCTTCTCAAACAGGCCATCTTCTTCTTCTTCAAGTTTTTTCTGCAATTTTTTTAACCCTAATTTCATCTCCATTAACCAAGCCATCTTCTCCACCACCGCCAGCATCACCTTCTTCACTACCGGCAATAGTTGCCAGCCACCACTGCTGCTATTTTTTTTTCTTGGCAACCACGGCTCTTGAGCTCGTCACCGGCCTTTTGCCGATGACCTTGAGGGCAAAGGAGGGTCCGATGACCCTCCTTGTCTTTTTCCTCCATGGCCGAAACTTTGAGGGTTCTTAAAACTTCGGCCGTTTCCTTTCCTCTTTTTTTTTCCTTTCTAATTTCTTCCCCAACAGTTTTCATTCTTTAGAATTTCATTTCATAGTTCAATAACTTCCGCGATATTATGTCCTACCTACCACCATAAGATTTCCATAAGAATCCAAAACTAAGCCTATCATACATGACACTAAATAGACATGAACATTTCAATCCACACATGAATTTCATTTCTGAAAATTAAATACTAAATTACGTAAACATATGGAGATAGAAGTAAACAAATTCTACATTTAATCACAACTTAATAGAGTAACAGTTTTGGGTGTTGAAACATAACAAATTTGAATAATTCAAGTTGTCTACTCCTAGTATTCAGCAAGTCTTCTCCTCTAGCGTTTTCTAGTAGCTTTTGTGCTCTTGATAAGAAGGAAAGTGAAGAGAATGAAGTGATTTAGTGATTTACGTTGAAATGTAACTGCCTACATTTTTTCCATTATCTGATCATATTCAAAACCAACGTAGTTGGGGAGATTTTGTCTCCCCACAATCTTATCCAAACAGCTAGATATTTAACTAGCCTAGATTATCTTGTATTCTTTTATTCTTTTACTTTTACTAACTATTGTGGTAACTCTTAATTTTCCTAACCTAAAATTTTCACAGGTATTACATGTGTGTTTATGTGATTAAAGGGCAAAAGAATCAATAGCGCCTGAAGAGAGTTGTGGAAGCAGAACCGACAGTAAAATTTAAGTCAAAAACAGTTTTACGATAACATGAACTGAGAGCGGGCAGGGACAAATAAAGAACCGAAGAAAAATCAAAGTCCTCAACCTACATAATTCTTGTGAAATTAAAAACACATTTTCTCCGGCTTCTTTTTTCTTCTTTTGGCAATATGCAAGTCCATAACAATCCACAGCATCCCTTCAATCAATACCAACAGCACCGATCCCATATCCAACAACAGCAAAGAGTTGCCAAGCTGCACCAATGAGAAAATTGCATGAAATTTCTTCCTACCATTTTATATATAGTTATCTAAGAACTTGTCTATTTGCTATTTCTTTTTAGGAACAGCCATATATATATATATATATATATATATATATATATATATATGTGTGTATGTGTGTATGTGTATGTGTATGTGTATGTGTATGTGTATGTGTATGTGTATGTGTACGTGTAGGTGTATGCATGCATGCATGTGTATGTGTATATGTATATGTACTCACACACACACACACATAACTATATATATATATATATATATTCACACACATATCTATAACTATATATATACATGTATGTATGTATGTAAATTTAGCTCTTTGATTTACCCAAAGAAATGAAAACAGTGAAATGGATAGAGAAATGCAAATTGGACCAAAATATGCTAATTAGAATATCAAATCAGTTAGGGAAAATTATGAAACGTCCTCTTAAGGCTTGTGATTTTTTCACTTTACCCCCTAACATTATCTTTTTCGGAATTTATCCCCTTGATTGGTAGTCAAAGCATTGAGGCAATAACCGTGTTTAACAATTAATAGTTAAATGACAATGTTATCCTTGGTAAAATAATGGATAGACAAAATGCCTATGGATTTGGGCTAGGAATTTTTTTTTTCAAAAATATCCTTCCCTGAAGGGAAAAAAAACCTGCCCTTACTAGCATATTTTACAAAGCAAAAACAAAAAAAATTGCAAAGGTAAAAAAATAAATTTGTTTCCAATCTTTTTTTGTCTAAAAGTTAAAAAAGAAATTAGTTTATCATACAAATTATATCTTATAATTTGAGCATCCAAGAAATCTCCTTTCGAGATTTTCTGGTCCATGATTTTCCTAAGAGTGCGATTTCACCGCATTCACAAGTTTCTTGGCCTGGTTCTTGTAGTTGTAGATGCTATGATGGACAACATTTACGTGAAGAGCAATGACATGAATTTGAAGAAGTTTGGGACATTTTTTTTTCCTTTTTTAGCTACAAATATAATACTTGAAAGTTTAAAAGCTCTGATGAATGATAAAATGATAACAAAAAATTTTTGAGTTTGAAGGGAAACTTCTCTTTCTATACAATGGATGGCGGCATTTTTGTCAGAAAATTTGAACATTTTAAAAGGAGGCATTTTTGTCCGCCATAATGTTTCAACGAATCATTTGCTGAGGTGAATTTTCAGAGGGGATAAAGTACCAAAAAAATAACGTTAGAGGGTCAAGTGAAAAACACTACAAAGCTTATGGGGACATTTCGTGATTTTCACAATTAGTTGGGTAGGGTTGATTGCTTAGGTGGTAGAGATTTAGCAGGTTCTGAACCATGCTAGTTGAGAGTCTGTCCTATTACAGGGTTGAAGATGATCCCGGTCGATCTAGAAAGAAAAAATCGGACCAAAATATGCCTATCCCAAAAAGTACAAAAAGAAAAAAAGGCCATTAATTCATGTGCAAAATAAAAATGCGGCTTTCATTTCCCAAGAACAATCAGAGAGTTTTCTGGCTAGCCTAATTGGTAAAAATTATACAACTTTGATCCGAAAACCTATAGGAATGCTTTTTGTTTATTGCTCGAGCTTGATCGTTTTTAGGAAATTATCATGTATCATCTTATTCTTGTATTGAGTATAGAAGCTCTCCTCCTCCTTTTTATGTAACTGAGAGGACTGAAATTCAAAATCTAGTACTTACAATTTCTCCCATTTTACCATTCAAGCCAACCCTTTCTCCGAATGTGGAAGGCTTTCCTACCTTGGCTCCTTTGGATAGTCACGTTGGTAAAGCCCATTTGGACAATTCTTAAATTTTGGCATAAAATTTGGAATCTTTTTTTACAGAATAAAAACTAAATTTAACAAAAGCTTGTTCAAACTGTACAATTCATGATGAGTTCAAATTGAATAATCAAAGACCAAAATCCGCTTAGACTAACAAATCCACATATATACCACATATATTTTTTATTCCAACATCAGGAAGGTAGAAATTTCAAATTTACTTGAATAGCTAGAAATTATTGTATTACGTGTTTACAGTTTAATGTGATTAACCAAATGCTTAAAATATATGTTTCCTCAGAGCACTAAACAAGAATGTGAATTCAAAATATACCAAGATAAAACTGATCCAAAAGATTATAAGACGGACAAGTACCAAGTAAAAAAAATAATGAATTGGGATACCTACCAGGTTCTCAAAAATGAAGAGCAGAGAATATCACCCTGGTAATCATCCCAAGACTGGTGGTGGATATGTTGAGGTGGTGGTGGAGGATTATCATCACGGAAATACCCTTGGTAGCCAGGAGGCCCTGGAGGCGGAGGTGGCGGAGGGAAGCCATCATTGAAGAACCCTGGTGGTGGTGGCACCGCTGAAGGGTAGCCCCCAGCACTTGTTGGATACCCTGAAAAATCTTACCCATGTAATAACTGGCATATGACGTTCGCAATCATTTACATACCGAAAATGTTTAGCTTACAAATCTTAGAAATTTTAGTGTACCATATTCTGATGTTTTTGATAGAAACAAAACAATTTCATTAATTAATGAGATTGCAGAATTCCGTCCCTCACCAATTTCTTATGTTAATAACTCCGTACTTAAATTAGTGAATGACAAGAATTAACTATTGCTAGGAATGAAGTTTAAGTTCGAAAATACACAATTGAAATTACCAGCATAAGTATAAAATATATAGAATTTTGATTCTTGAGTTACTTGCCTGGTGGAGAATAGGGCCCTTGGTGGCTGTGATAATAAACACGACTCATGGTTTGCTACACATAAATGAATTCAATCAGCACTTCAAATTGGATTCACAAGTGATGCAGGAAAGCTTGAAATTGGCTGAGTTTTTCTTATTTTTATTTTTTGGAAATTGGAAGAAATTACTTCGGACTTGAGCTTTTGTTTGAGTTGAAGAACGCAGATTTTTGAGTCAAACCTTACCACCGAATTTTAAATGATTTGGCGATAACGTGGCAGCATTCGAGCACAGTTTCGTGTCTCAGGCAAGCATGATAGAGACACCATTCAATGAGGTAACATTTTATTGAGATAACAGTTTCGTGGCACCATTACTTTAGTCCATGTGTTTTCACACTACTCATTTTTGGTGTTTGGGTTTCAACTTTGAGAGCGCCTTAGTGATTAAGAAAGAGATGAAAAGTTGTGAAGGAAGGATTTGAAGTGATATTTAATTTGATATAATTTGAAAATTAAAAATTTTAATGGATTTGAAATCTAGAAAAATCTAAATTATAGAGACAAGCTAAAGGCATTTCTAGAATCAATTTTAAAATTTAGACATACTCCAACCCCTCACGTTCATGCATATAGTTTTTATTCATAAATTGCTTACGTAGTTTTTATCTTGTATTCATAAGTCAACATACTTTTTCAAATTCATCTTAATTATATAGTATAAACTTTAAAGATTAAGATAAATTTTATCTACGCTAACACTATATACAATGTGAATTTTTTTTTTAACAGTGTAAGTTTTGAATGCATATCGCATGTGAAAAATTAAGATTTTAAATTCAAGTTACAATCAATTGTCATATGTTCAAAATTTATACATTTTCAATATATAAGATATTAATCTAAATTTTTAATATAAAATTATAGAAAATTCATATATTCAGAATCTATGATCTCGATTACTCAACTTAGCTATTTTACCACAAGGTCAGGGTTTCAATGGCAAATCTACTAAATTGAATGTAACAACGAATGTGTGCCCACTCACGGAGTCAAAGTAAGGAAGACAGACTAGCGTGACCTCATTTTGGCTTAATTATACTGCATACCCCTGAATTTTTGCCAAATCACACTTTATTGCCCAAGCATTGTAAACACATCTTGTTTTCCCCAATTGCTGTCATGTAAAAGTTTAGATCACTAAGTCCATCCAACAAAGTAATCAAGGCCCTTAAATTGTTGGGTACTTCCAGTTCTCACTATACCACCTAACATACATTCTCCATTTGCTTGATTAGGTTTCACATTGGTCCTAAGTATGTCCCTTGCCATGGTTTTTAACTATTTATTGTTTGACTATTCAAATGAGGTAACTCTAGTCTGTCTTCCATACTTTGGCATTTGATAGACATTTCGTTATTCATGCAGTTCGTTCGACTGTAATTTAGTCAAACTAAAGGGTACGTTTCATAATTTGATCAAACAACAAATTAACTCAAACAATTTTCACACCAATAACGTTTGCAGGTTCCTCAAGTCCACATGATTATATGATTATGAAATTAAGATGAGGGTTTAGTAAGATATGACTATGACGTCTGAACTAATCAAAACTGGATCATTCTTTGAACTTCATATGTTTGTTCATACATGTCCTAGGACCAAATGAAAGCAATTCATAGTATATCATAGTAGCTCAAATCTTCCTGAGATCATATTAGTTTATCCAGCATTTCCAAATCCAAAAGTGAAGAATACGTGTAAAATGATGATTAATTTGACCCAATTTTTCAGTTCCACGTCGAATCAAGAATATATCCAAAATTCCCCAATCTTCCAACTATTTTTTTGATACGACCCAATCTTCCAACTATAAATCACCGAAAGGTCCAATTGCCAAAAGCACTTTAGAACAAAGCCCCACTTCCAAGTTTCAATTTTCAACCGTCCAAAACCAAAGTACAGAATCTTTGGTCCCCTTCGAACACTTGTCTTCAGAATCTTGTTATACTAGAATCATGGCAGACTCATCCGACAAAAAACATCCTCCTCCACAGCCTACGCCACCTTCCACGGCGGCTCCGGCAGCTTATCCACCAGTTGATGAGGATCAGGCCAAGTGGGGCACTCACGTCATGGGTCAACCAGCAGCTCCAACAACTCATCCAGACAATCAGAGGGCAGCCTCATGGGTCAATCAGCACCACCCCTATGTTGTCTACTCACCTCTGGACAAGCCTAGAGAGAGACCTTGTGAATCTGTGGTTCACATGTTCAATTCTTGGAGCCATAGAGCTGAGACTGTAGCTAAGAATATCTGGCACAATTGTAAGTTGATTGTCTACTATAGCATTTCTTTCTTTCTTTTTTGATCCTCTTCTTCTATTTGTTCTTAGTTAATCATTATGTATATCTGTAATCTGCTTTCTTCAGTAACGTTAAAGAAGATGGCTATTGTGATTTTGTTCTAAGAGTTGGAAATGAGGAATATCTAGATTGTTTAGCTGAGAAGCATTTGTAAAAGATAACATTATGGCACTTTTTGGGAGCTGATATATGTGTGATAAAGAGGGAGTTAGAAGGCATGTTTACAAGTAATCGGAAAAACATCTATGATTTACTACTATTTATCGGCCACCTTTTGTTGTCTAAATTGATTTCTTTACCTCAGATAATTCATGCTGGTAGAGTCCAGAATCTGCTTTATTGATCAAATTGAGAATAAAGATAGGGTGCTATGTCCCAAATTTGGAATTGAGAATTGATGTTAGAACAAGAATAAAATGATTGATGGTGCTTCGCAATTTTCTGTTTCTTGACTGATCGTTTTGCTAAGTGTATAATGGTGTTTTATAATAATTAATCTATGTAGAAAGGAGAGAAAGGTTAATTTTTTGTAATTGCAGTGAAAACTGGACCGTCTGTTTCGGAAACTGCATGGGGAAAACTTAATTTGACAGCAAAGGCATTGACCGAAGGGGGATTTGAGTCTCATTATAGGCAGATTTTTGCCACGGATCCAAATGAGAGATTGAAGAAGACCTTTGCTTGTTACCTTTCAACCTCAACAGGTCCTGTTGCTGGAACTCTTTATTTGTCCACAATTCGAGTTGCCTTCTGCAGTGATCGTCCGTTGTCCTTTAAAGCTCCTTCTGGACAAGACACTTGGAGCTATTACAAGGTATAAGGACAAACTCCTGTCTGTAGAAATTGCTTTCAAATCAATAAAAAAAAAAAAAAAAGGTCTGCTCTGTTTTTTGTTCAATTGGTAGGGGCATACTCCAGTTTTTTTAATCAATTGGTAGGATTTCATTACGTTGAATATGAGCTAGGTTCAGAGTCTCAGACTCTATCAGAAACTTTACTGCTTGCCCCAAAATTTTTCACTTTTTCTGATTGTTGCTTGACAGTGTTTGGATTTTGCATCTGACTAGCTGATCTCGGGTTTGGCTGGTTAATTTACAGATTGGGTTTTATTATGGTTCAATTGGTAGGACTAGGACAAGCCCATTTACAGCTGTAGAGATGATGGTTTTGATGATTAACAATATATACAAAGTATCGTTTTCTTGAGTTTGGTACTGGTTTTTGTCAAGATAGGTAAAATTTGACCATTTAGAGCTAGTTTGTTTTTGACTTTTTTAGGCTCGTTGAGTTTGGCGGACTCTTTACTTGACCAATTTTGAATATGAAATTTGAGCTGACTCTCATGCCTGTTTCTAGCTGTATCAAGTCCAAATGTCATTAATACTGTCCTAGAGAAACTAGTAGCTAGTTATAGTGAGGCAAAGAAGATCAACAATTATATAGGTGGATGTTTCTTCTATGGTTCTGATGATAAAGAAATCTACTTACTATATTTGCTCAAACTTGTTAAAGTTAGCAGTTTTCTAACATACAGATTCATATAATAGGTTATGATACCTTTGGCAAACATTGCAAATGTGAATCCTGTTGTTAGGAAAGAAGATCCACCAGAGAAATACATCCAGATTGTGACAATCGATCGACACGAGCTCTGGTTCATGGGATTTGTGAATTTTGAGAAAGCATCACATCATCTCTTAGACAGCCTTTCTGACTTCAGAGGTCGTCAAAATGCTTCAATTCCTATAACAAGCTAGCTACTGTGTTGTATATTACTTTTGATACATCCTTACCTTATATGCGTGGCTCTATTGTTGTTTGCATTTATCCCTTTCGTTTCTTTTGTTTGAAACTATGACGAGTGTGTGATTATTGTATCCTAGTTACAGAGCAGTTTGTAAAGTTGTACGAGTTTGTTTGTTTATTTAGACTTCGCTAAAAGAAACTTCTGTTCTATTTCGGGGCACAATGAGGGCAAATGCCACATGAAATAAATGAAAATCTTCTTCTTTTCTTTTTGAGAATTTATAAAATGCCATGGGCTTTAATGTCTCATTGTCACTTAGAGTTGCATTTAGTATGAAAAGGTGTGGATTTAGCTAGCTGCTACCTATTTCTATTGACAGTTAAAGTGAAGGGCCATTTGATAAATGTTTTGTTATTCATGCAGTTTGACTATAATTTAGTCAAACTACAAGGCACGTTTCATAATTTGATCAAACAACAAATTAACCCAAACAATTTTTACACCAATAACGTTGCCAGCTCCTCAAGCGCACACGATTATATGATTATGAAATTAAGGGGAAAATACCAGTTTTCATCTCCAAGCACTGGGTCATGGATCATTTCGTCTTCAAAATTTTTTGGCATAACACAATTAGTATCTAAATTATCAATTTTTTACCAGTTGCATTCTCAAATGAATAATTAATCAATTCGGATGGAAAAATGCTAGTTTTTATTTTGAAAATTTGGATCATGGACACATTTCATTCTCAAACTATGTGCCCTGGCTATGTTGTTGATTCTATTTTTTGTTTGTGACCATTGACTTGGATGCAATTGTCTAAGGATGAAATGTATCGACAGCCTAAAGTTTGGGGATGAAAACTGGCATTTTCCCATTAAATTTCCATTTGAGGATGAAATTGGTGAAAATTGATAGTTCAAACACAAAATGTGTGATATCAAAACGAGTTTAAGGACAAAATGTGTCCATGGCCCAAAGTTTGAGGATGACAACTGGAATTTTCCTTGAAATTATGATGAGGGTTTAGTAAGATGGAGAAATGCAATTTTGGTTGCTAAATTGGTCCCCAATGTTTTGAGCTCTAGTCCCTAATTTTGTGATTTTTAGACAGATTTAGAACAACTAATAGAAAAGAAACAATAATTAATGGTCAACATCAAATTGCTGTTAGTCAACAATTATGACTTTGCACTTTTAGTCCCCAATATTTTGATTAATCATATGTTTTTCTTAATTTTTATATAGTGATATTAAGGATTTTAGCATGAATTGAGATGCAAATTAGAATGAAATAGTATCAAAATGGTAATAAGAATTATGATTAAATTTCTTTCTCTTCTTTTTTTATTTATTCATGCTAATAATATATCATATGTTTCTTTTCTTTTGCATCGTTAATCTCAATTTTGGTATTTTGCGTGTGTGTGTGTTTGTTATTGTTTGTCACTATTAAAATTTAATTGATAATGATTTTATTATTTTTTATTTCTAATGGTGATTAAAAACTTAATTAAATATCTTATTAACAATAAATGTATACTTTTGTTAAATTAAGTTGGCTTTTTTGGGCATGTTAACAGATTGAAATGAAATTGGCATTTATACACATTATATAAACCATTAAATGGTTCTCAATATACATATATAGATATTAAGATAGATGCCTTAAAACTACAATATTAGAACGTTAGACTTGTTTCATTTTGTCCGGGAGACATTTAATTCAGGATCAATTTGACGCACAGGCCAAATATTGAAAATTATAATTGTAATTTCCCTGATAAGATATGACTATGACGTCTGAACCAATCAAAACTAGATCATTCTTTCTGCGTGGAACCTTTCATGTTTGTTCATACATGTCCTGGAACCAAATTAAAGCAATCCATAGTATATCACAGCATATCATAGTGGCTGGAATCGTTCCTGAGACACAACTTTCCAAATCCGAGAGTAAAGCTTACGTGTAAAATGATAATTGATTTGACCCAATTTCTTTAATCCTCGTAGAATCAAGTGTATATCCAAATTTCCCCATCTTCCAACTATAAATCACCAGAAGGCCCAATCACCAAAACCACTATAGAATGAAGTCCCCATTTCCCCCATTTCCAAGTTTCAACCGTCCATAACCAAAGTACAGATTTCCCTGGTCCCTTTTGAGCATTGGTCTTCAGAATCTTGTCAGACTAAAGTCATGGCAGACTCATCCGGCAACAACCATCCTCCTCCACAACCTACGCCACATTCCATGGCGGCTCCGGCAGCTTCTCCACCAGTTGATGAGGATCAGGCCAAGTGGGGCACTCACATCATGGGTCAACCAGCAGCTCCAACAACTCATCCAGACAATCAGAAGGCAGCCTTATGGAGGGCTGACGATCAGCAGCAGCGGTTCAATCAGCAGCACCCTTACGTTTTTTACTCGCCTGTTGACAAGCCTAGCGATAACCCTTTTGAATCTGTGGTTCATATGTTCAATTCTTGGAGCCATAGAGCTGAGACAGTAGCTAAGAACATCTGGCACAATTGTAAGTTGGTTATCCATTCTTTTACATTTTTTTTGTGCTTAATTGATTATTATGAATATCTAGAATTGGCTTTGTTGATTGGTACTGAGAAAATGGATGATGGGATTTTATTCCCAGAATTGCAATTGAGGAATTCCTTTTAGATTGTTCATAGAAGCTTATATACAAAGAAATAATATATTGGCAGTTCTTGGGATATGATGTATCATGTATGTGCGATGAAGATTTGATTTAGAAAAATAAAAAAGTGGTTAGAAGACGTCTTTATGGATGTTCCATTACAATTATCTTTTCTGAAAAAATTGATTAGTTTACAATTCAAATTTCTTTTTCTTGAATTGATATCTTTACCTTGGACATTTCATGCGGGTAATTTTGACTCTAGAATTGCTTGAATGATCATATTTAGAATATAGACAAAGATTTATTTCAAGACTGAAATTGAGGATGAATGTTGAGACAAGAATAAGATGATTCATTTTGCTGCAGAGTTGATTGTGTTTTGCCATGTGTAAAATACAGGGAAGAAGTGAGATTGTCATATTTGGATTGGTTTTTGTAGAAAGGAAAGAGGGTTTAACTTGTGTGATTGCAGTGAAAACTGGACCATCGGTTTCTGGAACTGCATGGGGAAAACTTAATTTGACCGCGAAGGCATTGACTGAAGGGGGATTTGAGCCTCTTTACAAGCAGATCTTTGCTACGGATCCAAATGAGAGGTTAAAGAAGACCTTTGCTTGTTATCTTTCAACATCAACAGGTCCTGTTGCTGGAACTCTTTATTTGTCAACGCTTCACGTAGCCTTCTGCAGTGATCGCCCCTTGTCCTTTAGAGCTCCTTCTGGACAAGAAACTTGGAGCTATTACAAGGTACAAAGACAAAATCCTGTTCGTTGAACTTGCTTGCAGGTCACAAAAAATCCAGCAGTCTACTCTGCTTTTGGTTAAATTAGTGGTCTACTCCGCTTTTTGGTCAATTGGTAGGATATCATTAGGTTGAATGTGAGCTAGGTTCAGAGTCTATCAGAACCTTTACTTCTTACCTGCAAAATTTTCATTTTCTCTGGTCGTCGCTAAGGCAATGTTTGGATTTTGCACGTGTGTAGTTTACCTCATGTTTGGCTGATTCTTGAATTCACAAACTCGGGTTTATTATTGTTGGATTGGTGGAATTAAAAGGAGCCAGTTTACAACTGTAGAGATGATGATTAACACTATCTTCAAATTATTGTTTTCTTCATTTTGGTACTGATTTTAATCAAATTAGGTAAAAGTACAACCATTTTAGAGCTGTTTTCTTTTTGACTTTATTAGGCTCGTTGAGTATGGCAGACTCTTGACTAATTTCAAATATGAAATTTGAGCTGACTCTTATGCTGTTTCTAGCTGTATCAAGTCCAAAAGTCATTAATACTGCCCTAAAACTTGCTAAAACTCGTTAAAGTTAGCAGTTCTCTAACATACAGATTCGTATAACAGGTTATGATGCCTTTGGCAAACATTGCAAATGTGAATCCTGTTGTCATGAAAGAAGATCCACCAGAGAAATACATCCAGATTGTGACAATCGATCGACATGAGTTCTGGTTCATGGGATTTGTGAATTTTGAGAAGGCATCACATCATCTCTTAGACAGCGTTTCTGATTTCAGAGGTCGTCAAAATGCTTCAATACCTATAGCAAGCTAGCTAGTGTGTTGTACATTATTTTTGATACATCCTTACCTTATATGTACGGTTTTATTGTTGCTTGCATTTATTCCTTTCATTTCTTTTGTTTGAAACTTTTGAGGTGTGTATCATCGTATCCTAGTTACAGAGCAGTTTATAATGCTGTTGAGTCTTTTTTTTTTTTTCTAGATTTTGCAATAAGAAACTTTTGTTCTATTTGAGGGTGCAATGGGGTCAAATGCCGCATGCAATAAAAGAAAATGGGAAAACTGCACTATTTGTTCCTCACACATTACTGATGTGAAAATTTAGTATCTGAGAACAAAAATAATCAATTTTAGTTCCTAGCAAATAAAACATGATCAACTTTGGTTCCTAAACACTTTTCTGTTCAACTTTTGGTCGGAACTAAGCACGTGCACATCTTGTGACCAATTTTTGAAGGGTAAAAATGGCATGTCACTCTAGTGTTGACAAAACCAAAATGTAAGGGACTATTATTCTTCAATCTCCTTCAATCTTTCAACATTCCAAATCCACCATCAATGGCACCATTGGTTGCCAAGGGGCGCATTGTTTTCTCACGGTGGTAGTTTGAAATTTGAATGGAGGGGAAGACGACACCACGTACTTCAAAGTTGAAGTCCATTTCTTTTATTTTCTTTAGTAGTAATACTGCTCTTCTTGGAGGCTTTCTGATTCATTTGACTAGTGAATTAGCTATGATGGGTATAACCTATTAGGATGGAGGCTGATTTTCAGGTAAACCTTCGTGAGCCAACAATGTGCTAAAAGGATACTTTGCCCACTAATTTAAGGTAAAAAATGTTTCTTGATGAATCAAAAACTAAACAGATGAATAACCCATTCAAAATTTGCTCAAAAAAAGAAAAAACTAAAGATAGAAAATGTAAGCAAAAAAATCACTAATTTTCGCATACCCAGTTGGCAAAGATAGCATATCTCAATTTCCCTTGGCACTTACTTTCTCATCTTTGATGATAGAAGATAATTAAAAAAAAAAAAGAAGAATAAGATGAAGAAGAAGAAGAGTCAAAGCCCTGCAAATACTTGACCCAATATTAAATTCATATCCTTCAACTCTTATTGAGATTTCCGCTACTGCAACAATGGTCATAGTTCCAACTGCTTCATCTTCACCTTGCAAACAATCATGGTATACTCCCAGAAGGTACCTTTTTATTTTTTTTCTTGGAAGTTATTCTTAATTGCTTAAGTGCTCCAACAGTCAAACATTGAGGAAGAAATAATAGAAGGTTAAGTGGTTAGTTGGGATATTTACTTCATTCTTGGATTATAGGGTGATTATCTTGTTTTTTGTGGATAATTATTGGATTCAAGTTCATGTTTCTGCCATGGTGCTAAAGCCTAGATTTAGGGCTTGAGAGAGATGGAGATAGAGAGATGAAGTAGATAAGGAGTAATGGACTAATTGTCCTTTACATTTTTTGTCAAAGTGGTTTGTCAAAGTGGTTTGTCAAAATTACCCTTTTACCCTTTAAAAGTTGGGCATGTGACATGCTCATGTCATATTCCGGCCAAAATTCGCTCCAAAAAATGAAAAGGGATCAAAATTGATCATTTTTTATTTGTCAGGAACTAAAATTGATCATTTTCATTTTGAGGGACTAAATTTTCGCATCAATGACATGTGAGGGACGAATTGTGCAGTTTTTCCAAAGAAAATCTTCTTCTTTTCTTTTTTGAGAATTAATTTAAGTCTCGAGTACCAATTTTCATATTCCACCATAATATGAAAGTAATGATGCAGACTCTATATGATAAGCCAATAGCAACATAATATTTCCAGATATTAACCATCCTTTTCGAAGCAATAGACTAGATATGGCCTCAAATTTGAAGATCCTCCATTGTGGTTATAATACTAGTGACTTCACTGCTGGCACTATCATTCACTTCGTTGCCATCACTAATCTCCAAAGCACTCACTTTCAAAGTGAATTTGTAAGTGTAACATTCTTGCAGTGGAAATTTTTTGTTACAATTTATATTGCCTCCTCTCTTGTTATGGTACCCCGGATAGTTCTGTTGTCTAAATTCAACTTTGTCTTTAAGTTGTAAACCTGCACAGTCTGCTAGTTTCTTAACTTCCCATGTGTTGTAGGGATCATCATCCCTAACAGTTACATGAATTTCGCCTCCTTCTTGCAGCATTTCTTTGGCTGTTTTGAAGTAAGCTGCTATCAAATCTTGGTGCATCCTGAAATTTTGTCATTCCGTTTGAAAGGAGCCAAAAATAAAGAGGAGAAAAGTAAATAGCAAAGATAGCAAATTAAGTAAACAACTTAAATGCACATCAAACTAAGATGGCGAAAATACCTGGTTAAGTACAATGAATTGGAGGCCTTTTATAGCCATTTGGCAACTAAGGAATCATTTATTCACTGGATGAGATAACATGTTCACTCTGTATAGTAGCTTGCCTCAACCATTGTTATTTTCTTAAAGGTGGAGGTCTATTTTATGAGCAAGCTCGAATATCTCCAAAAGGGAAAAAAATACTTGGACCAATAATCTCGATTAGCAGTACAGGGTTCGGTTTGCAATAACACTAATACTTCAATACAACAACTACAAAAATCACAATTTTTCAAGCAAGTTAAGAGATAACTGCAGAAGGCTTCTGTGCGTTTTATCAATAGAAATCTTCACTTACCGAATAAGGATGGGGTCTCTTTCACATAACCAAGAATAATGCCCTGCGTGGGGAAAGTTAAATACTATGACATCAAATTTCATATGCTTCAAGTCTGGATGATCATTCATGTTGTGTACATCAACTTCATACAAAACTAGGCATCCCAATTTTTCCAATTCCTGAAGATGTGCTGTGCTTGTCCAATGTCTCATCGGCAGCATCGCTTTTAAAGTAAAAGAAATTTATATAAGAAACGCACATATAAAAGAAATACGTATGAACCAGAAATGCACGGATGCCATTAATCAAGATGCATTCACACACTGGACAAGTGTTTGTCCTGTACATAATACCATAAAATCAAACCTTCTAAACAGTTTAATTGGGTTTAGCTTAAAATGACATACGTAAGGATCATGTTGATCTTAATATCTAACTGAAAACTAATAAAAATTCAGGTTATGAGTTGGGGGAAAAGAGGGAAAAGAGACCAATGAAAGGTGTATATGCATGTGTTCTAGGGAAATAGTTTCTCTGTCCCTCAATTATCATACATAAAAAAACAAAGAAACGGAAACAAACAACTACTAATAAAACACCTTCAGTATGAAGACATGTTGCCACCATGTTTGCAGCATTGCGAAAGGCTTTGGCTAAACAAGCAGAAAATGAAAAATCTCCTTCACCTACTAACAATATCTTATGGAAACTGCTGTAGTGCTGAATCCATCTTTCCTTTTTCTTGTTATTAGTCATTTCTCTATCTCTTAAATTCAAAGATCAGCCTCTGAATATTTTTGCCAGTTGGGAAAGAGCTAATCTACTGTATATTTCAAGGGCCCCTTAATTGAACTCAAATGTTATGCACTGAACTCCACATCGCCCATTGCAGTTCCCAAAAGGCTAAAAAATTAATTGTTGAAGTAGAAGTCTAGAAGATTTAGAGGCAGGGAGACGTTCAACTTCCATATATTTTTTTTGGCTCTTATAACCTCACTTTCTTTGTTTCAATGTACCCACCAAGTACCCTAGTCAGTTTTTTGCTCTTAGAACCTCACTTTCTTTGTTTCAATGTACCCACCAAGTACCCAAGTCATTTTTTCAACCTACGATTCAGATGGTACTAGTGAATTATTTACCATTTGGTAATGTTTGTGTTTTTCTGTTTGTGTTTTTGCTATGAACGAACAGAATAGCTGTTCTATTTTTAAGTGAAAACAAAACATAAACGTGTTTGGTTCATAATACTATTATTTTTTTGAAACAAATGAGAGAGAAAATAATTAATGAAATTTAAATTTACTGCTTATTAAAGTTAGCACATAATTATGGATTGGATTTGGGTCAAGTTAATTTCAATTTAAACTGCATATGACTTGAATAATAATATTAAATTAAATATTTCATATGTTTAATACTTACACATGTTCAAAATAAGTAAGAATATAGAAACTAATTGTATACTTATTAAAAGTATTATTCTTGTAATTAAGTAATACATAATTAATAAATATGTATTGTAAATATATAAATATATCATTTTTTACTTATAGTATATAACTAAAATATTTTTAATTTTTAAACATATATGATTTTTCAAGAAATTCTAAATTAACCCAATTTCGGCGCAAAACTCAATCTAGAAAAATGAGTTGAGATAAAATATTACATGCATGATTTTTAAATGGGTGAATTCTAACTAGAAAATGATAATATTTTTTTATCTTGTATTGGATTTAAACTTGATAAAATCCATGTAAGAGCAAATCATAAGTTTTAAGAGCGCGTCAAGCTGGATCAGGTCCTGATGGGTCAAACCAGATGGTATTGGGTCAAGTAGATTAAGATATCTAGATGGAATAAATGATGGTGGTTGAGTGATGATGAAATGAAAAAATTTAAAATACTAATTTATTGAGTTTCTACTTTAAATATTTTTTAAACAGCTAAAAACAACAATTCTGATGTTTTGAAAACAAGACTTATGTTCTTAAATGTTTCTCCTTTTTGTAAAACACAAACAGTTTTAACAAACGCTATTTTTTGTTTTTGTTTGTCAAAATCTACAAACAAAAACAGAAAAACAGAAAACATAAACATTACCAAACAGTTAGTTAGTTTTATTAATCTTAAAAACTAGGGTTAATTACGTCTACCCCCTTATAGTTTGCCTAAAATACTAGTAGACCCTTGAGCACTAAAAAACAACTATTATTTGAGGGATAGAATTACGAGTATAAATGAGTCTAATCAAGTTGAACACCCTAATGTTCAATTTTATTTGACTATTTTAACAAGTTTGAAATTTTGTTCAAAATTGGCTTGTATACTTCTCGAACCAAGCTTGAGCGAGCTTTTTATCAAATAAGAATGTTATCAAATATAAAATGCTGTTCAAGTTTAGTTTAACTAGTTACTGAACCAAGCTCAAATGAGCTCTTACCAAGTCAAGATCGATTCGAGTATCGAGTAGTTTGATTTATCTTTCAACTTTAAACAGAGTCAAGGGTATGGGCAGGGCCCTCCTCTAAAGTTTTAGAAAATTTGGTATTCACCCCTTGTAAAATTTGAAAATTTTAAAACACTCTTTATAAATTTAAAAATTTGCAAGTTCATCTTTCAAACTTAGATAGAATCGAGGGAAAGGGCAGCCCCCCCACCCTAAAGTTTTAGAAAATTCAGTATTCATCCCTTGTAAAATTTGAAAAATCTAAAACGCTCTTTATAAACTTAAAAATTTGCCCTTGTAAAAACTTAAAAATTTGATGCCAAATATACAAGTTTAGGTATATTCAAGTTTGTCCCCTCAAGATGAATTTTCTGATTTCGTCTACGAACCATCCCCTTTCACTTCAAAAATTTTTAACAAAAGACTCCCTCGCATTAGTTGACTAATGGCTGTTATTTCCAACTACTTAAAAGGTAGCAGGAAAATCTTAGTATTGCCGTTCCAAAATCTTTAATTACCTTATTTAATGTGCTGTTTAGTTTGAACAGTATCCAAGAGAGGAACAAAAGCCCATTTGGCCAAAAAAAAGAAAAAAGACAAATCAATCAAATTATCAAAATAAAGGATTTCCCCCAATAAACAATCCATCATAAGCCCCATTACTATCACTTTTGGATGAACCCGAACCATTTTCAGTGACTATTTCCTTCTTCTTCATTACCTATAAGCATTACATCTTCCAATCAAATCCCCTTCTTTTTAATTTGATGGGTTGAATATATCAATATATGCATGCCTATGCCAATGAATTGTAAATCGAATAGATGCTGTTTGCCAATGGCACATGCACCCTGATGAAGTAAGAAATCCCTCTTCATAGCCCCACTAAATTGGAAGGTCCAAAGCCGATCCCTCCATTATATATAACTGCTAAGTAAATGCATTTGTTTTTATCCGTTATTATCTTTGTTTGTATTAAAAAACTGATTGTGGTTATTAGATGTGCTTTTGGGCAGGGTAGCGACATTGAGTTGCAGAAAGTGATGAATAAGTTGGAGGTTGGGGCTTTTGTTTGAAATAACCTTTCGTGTTTATAGACTTACAAAGACATTTTGGGGATGAGGAGTTAGAAGGATTGAGAATCTGATGGTAAAGTATGGTGGTGAGTTTTGGTTATATGGCTATGGACTACCATCATACACCTAGAAGACTGTTTGATTTCTTTCTATTTTATATTGCAATTTTTTTTTCATTTTAAGAAAGTTTTCTTCTTTCTTGGATATTATTTTATGTTTAAACCATTTTCAAGTTCACCAAACAAAGGTCTAGTTTTGTCCATATAAGAGAAAGTTTTGCACCTTTTGTTGTTCAACTGGAACAAAAAATTAAATATTTAACAAAAAAAATTAGAAAATAATAATAGTAACAATACTCAAATGTGAAAAGATGAAGCATGAGTATCTTACACTCTTTAAGGTGATATAAGTGTCTGTGGAAAAAAACAACTCTAGTGCAGCCGGTATTTTAACTTGTCACCCTCACGATACAACAGCTAAATTACACTTGCAGTCACTCTCTCTAATTTGCACAACTAGGAAAGTATAACTCTATAAACACCTTCTTTTCTTGCCTAACTATGCAATAGAAAATGACAGAAATAAAGATGGTTTTTTTTTTTTTCCTCTTATGGGTTGAAACTCACAAGGCATAAGTAGTTATGTTATTTTTTCTCTTTCTCAACCACACATATATATAGGTAAAGAAAAGCTGGTCGAACATAACTTTTAATACTAATTATTTCAACTAAATGCTAAAATTTATTTGCCATTCAAAACACATTTAAATTTGAATTGTAGGTTATAAAAATTTATAATTAAAGGGCCCATCTTTTCATAAAATAAATTTTTAGTCAAAAATCTTTTAAACACCAATAAATTTTAGAAACCGTTACCAATTATACTCTTTGTGACTTGCACATTAAACTGAAAATTTAACTATTTTATTAAAATATTACAACAATCCTCCATTTATTTTAATAAAATAGTACAGTATAATATTTTTTAGATGGCAAGAAAAGACTATCATACACATTATAGGTAGTAATGTCTTGAATCTATATTTTGTGTTGTAGTAATTTCCAATACCAAAGCCAGTAGTGAACTATAGTCTTGAAATATGGTTGCTTTTGGGATATTAGATATTACCTTACACGTACAATAGCTTAAATGTACTTATGAACTTTCAAAGTTGGCACATTTTAGCCGTGTGCTCAATCCTAATTTTTATGAGTGTATTAGAGAATAAGTCCTAATTCTCTTTAAGGCACTCCCACCCATGACACACATGTGGGTGAAATCTATCAAGAGTGCTCGTGTAATTCAAACACTCCACTTGTAAGAGCTATAGACTTCATTAAGAGCAAAGAAGCTTAAGCTTACTTACATTACAGGATATATGCACATATACTATTGTAATGGACTATAAAATTGTGCATACCTTCAAATCACCATGTAATTCGTTTTTCCCTTTGAACCTAATTCTTGGATCTCCAATCATTAGATTGGGTATCCTTACATGTGATTTATGTATTTATGAACTTTAATCCCATTCCTCTTGAGGTATTCCAAACTCTTTCACTAGTTAGTGGTTTTGTCAAGGGATCAGTTATACTATCACTTGACTTCACATAATTCACATTGATGGTGCCATTTTCAATATATGCTCGAACGATACTGTGCTTTCTTCTTATTGCTCTTGACTTTCCATTGTAGTTTCAATTACTTACCCTATCAAGCAGTGTAGTATTGTCACAATATATTAATATTAGTGGTACTAGTTTCTCCCATATTGGAATCTCATGTGTAAGATCCTGTAGCCAACTTGCTTATTCACTATTAGAAGCTAAAGCAATTAACTCAACTTCCATTGTTGACTTTGCAATAATTTGTTGCTTCTTTGATTTGCAACATATAGCACTACCAGTTAATGTAAAAATATATGCAGTAGTAGATAATGAATCTCTAGACAATGTATTCCAATTTGCATCACAAAATCCTTCAACAACGAGGTAATTTACATAGAATAAACAATAAGATTTAGTTTTAACTAGATGTGTTATAAGACGGTCAACAGCATGCCAATGAGTAATATTTGGATTGCTAGTAAATCTACGAGGAAATTGTTTTAAATGTCACTGAACTATCCGTTTTACCCAAAAATGTCACTAAACTTATTCATTAGCCAAAAGTGTCATTCAACTAACAAAAACGTGTATTCCGTGTCATTCCGTCTAATTCAGCCGTGAAAGGAGACGGAAATGCTATCACGTGCTCGGCATGCTTGATTCGTGAGGGCTAAAATAGTCAACTTGAAATGGATGATTTTGATGATGAAGGTAGGTATTTGACAAAGTCCTCATTCCGATCAAAACCAGCAATTTGAAACCCTTACTCTTATCCGCTGAACACCCATTACACCGCAAATGACGCCATCTTTGCCCAAGAGGATGACGAATTTGAGGATGACGAAGAAAGCCCACAAAGGAAGTTGGAATCTTTGGTCCCAAATTACGAGCTTGCCCCTCACGTTGGGCTGAATCCACCAAAAAGTTCCAATCTCGGTGGTGGGAGCTCGAGGGATTCCTGGAATGAATAGGAGAGCTTTGTGCTGTTGGAGGTTTGGGGGGAGAGGTATTTGGAGCTGGGGAGGAGGAATTTGAGGGCTGATGATTGGGCTGAGGTGGCCGAGAAAGTCTCTGAGATTAGTGGGAGAGAAAGGAATGAGATGGAGTGCAGGAATCAATTGGATGTATTAAAGCAGAAATACAAGAAAAAGCGTGCGAAAATGGAGAAAGTTGGAGGTGGGTTCTTGTGCAAGTGGGTGTTTTTTGAAGAAAATGGACGTGTTATTGAATATGAGGATGAGAGGGCATGTTGGGTTGGGTTGTGGGGTTGATTCAGGGGAGTACGTGTTTATGAATCCGTGGGTGTATTTGGATAAGTCTAATGTGTTGGAAGGAGCGATGGAATGAGTTTCCCCAATTCCCATTTTCCTTTTTAATAGCTGGAGCTATTTGTAGTTGTGCAATAGAAAGAACAATAGAAAATGTATTGTGGGTTCGGCTTCTTTTGTGTTTGATGGGCAATCATGTGGACTCCCTAAACAATGCCTATGAAGAATTTGTTGCTGCAGCTGCCAATGTACTTGAAGCTAAGGAAGGTTCTGAGAGTCAAAAAACGGCAGCCACTGATGCAGCTTTGGAAAATTTTAAACAGCGGTGGGAATTGTTTAGAGTAACTTGTGATGGAAGATGAGCAGAGATTTTCAGAGGGACTTGGAGCTGCAAAAGAAGCAGATAGTTAAGGGGGCACAAGTTGAGATTGCTAAAATAAGAGAAGGGGTTGAAGAGGAGGATGACGACGAGGAGGAGAAGAAATCAAGCGTGTCGTGCATGTGATAGCATTTCCGTCTCCTTTCATAGCTGAATTAGACGGAATGACACAGAATACACGTTTTTGTTAGTTGAGTGACACTTTTGGCTAACGAATAAGTTTAGTGACATTTTTGGGTAAAACGGATAGTTCAGTGACATTTTGAACCATTTGCTCTAAATCTACCAAGTACTCCTATGGCATATGCAATGTTCGATTGTGTGTATCAAGTTGCATAACGTAAACTTCCAATTATACTAGCATATTCTTTTTTATAGCACACATCATTTTCATTTTCAATTGGATATAAATGAACACTAGGATCAAACGACGTACTTACATATTTAGTATTATCATAATTATATTTCTTTATTAAATTTTCAATATAATGTATTTGATCTAAAAGAATACCTTCATTTAATCTCGAGATTCTCATGTCAAGTATAATATTAGCTACACTTTCATGTCAAAATAAATTTTTAGCAACTTTTTTGTTTTCTCAACTACATCTAAATTAGAACCAAATATCAATAAATCATCCACATATAAGCAAATAATTACATGTAGATCATCAAGATTTTTAAAATATAAACATTTATCACATTCACTACACTTGAAACTATTTATAAGTAAACAACTATCAAAATTTTCATGCCATTGTTTGGGGGCTTGTCTAAAACCATATAAGGATTTATCAATTTACATAGTTTGTTTTCTTGACCAGATATTACAAATCCTTCTGGTTGGTCCATATATAATTCTTCATCTAAATCAGCATTTGAAAAGGTTGTTTTCACATCCATTTGGTGAATAACTAAATTTAAATAGAAGCATTGACAATTAAAAATCTAATTGATATTATTTGAAACAGGAGAAAATGCATCAAAGAAACCAATATCTTCTTTCTGTTTGAATCCTTTGGCAACTAATATTGCTTTTGTGACAGCCCCATTTTCCCCTAAGGCGAACCAAAGAGTTTAGCGGACCACCGGTCCAACTCTCGCCAGGACTCACTACAATCCCTACTTCCATAGCGAGCAAGTACCTCACATAACAAGGGAACTCTAAGCCTTAAAACTTCATTAGAAAATCGCAACCATCCAAACTGTAGTTACAAATACAAAAGATTATCCATTTAGAATTTCTCAAGTACAATCCAACATATAAAGATTACATCAAAATACAAACTTAAAGTCTCCAAAACAATCAACCTAGAGCAGTCTTTGGAGGCTCTCGTTCTCAAACCCTGCTAAGGAAAACAAATTGGGAAGGAATGAGCTAAAAGCCCAGTGAACAATCTTAAAACATGCAATCTCATATAGTAGCAGCGAAGAATCTAATAATAATCAATTAGGGAGTTTATCACCAATAAAACACGTAAAATAAGGAAACACGCAGTTGAAGGATACGATGTCCATTGGGAGCAGTTGCAATCCATCTCATTAGCCGGTCAATCAACCTCCTACTCCTCCTTATAACACCCAATGGTAATACTCGAGTGTACCGTAACAGTGGCTCAGGGTTTCTAACCTACCCGACCGAGTCCGCTTTTGACTTGAATAGGCTAGTAACGATGGGCAAGGGCCCAATTCAGCTAAAGGCTTACACTCATGCACAAATAGTCAAATAACAGTCAATTAATCACTTTAAACAGTCAAATGTCACATTTGACTAGGTCGAGTGCGATAAAGTACACACTTGTCTAACAAATGGTATAATGGAGAAAAGTTTCACATTTGAGCAGTTTTAGAAACACTTAACACTTAAACAAGTAGTGAACATTCAAGGAGCACATAACAAGATCATTCAAGTCACACACATGCAAAGATCACTCACCTTCAAGCAAAGCAAACCCTATGCATCCGTTCTCGGATCCCCTTTGTATCCACCTTCCAAGTCTAATAGCATACAAGATATGAGATATTTAGGTTTGAATAGGATTTAAACTGAGCCACAAAATTACCCAAACAATCACTAAGATGCCAAAACAACACTTAAAAACACTTAAAACAGCAAAGAGAGCATATGCATGGGCGCTCGAATGAAAATGGACGACATTAGAATCAAAACGGAAAACACACACTAGAAGGTGTGAAAGACAGATTTGACACCTTTTGCCATTTTGATCATAACTCAAGGTACGAGTGTCAGAAGGAAGTGCATGAGGTGCCGTTTCGAAGCTAAGAGAATAATCTATAACTTTCATGGAGGAAATTTGTACCCAAATTTACTCCTTATAGGTCAAAAAACATGAAAATTGTTCCAGTTTCTCAATCTCAGGTTTGCTGACAGGCCGGATTCAAATGACCATATCTCAGTGTACAAAGATCCAAATCAAGAAATTCCAAATGTGTTGGAAAGCTAGAATCAAGGGATATAACTTTCATGTTTTGGCCAAAAGCCAATTCACAATGGATCGACACAAAAAACAGAGCCAAAGTAGCTGGTCCAGCCTCCCCTATTTTTCACTTTGAGCGATGAACGTGCATGCTATCATCCAACGTTTCTTCATGCAAGTCACATGCAATTGAGATGCAATTTACATACATTTGCAAGCCAAAACATACACACACATGCAACCTTAAAGTTCCTAAACTTGAGCCAAAACTTCACCTTCCACTACTACTAAACAATCCTCCAACAATTCTAGTACTTCCAAACTACACCAAACCATTATCTACTCACACATTCTTCTATCCAAAGTACACATTATCTACTAGATTAAGCAACTAGGGAATCATTGTCTTGACCGAAACTTAAGAAAAAAAAATCAACCAATTTAGTCCATCAATTCATTCCATAAGTTAAGCACAAACACCAATGCATTAATACAAGTGCAATATCATTAATTTCAATCGTTCCATAATCCAACCAATCAAACCCTAACTTAAATCTTCTTGGCCGAAAATTCAAGACTTGAAAATCTTCAAAATTAAACCATCAATTCACATAAGAAGCCAAGTTCAAGCATTAATCTATCAAAATAAGACATGATTCCTCCAATTTAAACTTGAAGACATGAAACCCTAATTCAATCTTCTTGGCCAAGATTTTACACATGCAAAACATAAAATCCAATCCATGGAATCATCTTAGAAGCTAAGAATGAGCATTAATCAAGTCTAAACATCAACCAAATTCATCAATTACACCAATTACAAGAAATTCCAGCTTTCAAAGTGAAGCTAGTTACCTCCTAACTTGATGTTCTATGCAAGAACTCCAAGCTCCCAAACTTCAATCATCTCCTCCTAGCTTCCAATTCAAAGCTGGTTGATGCAAAGGTGAAGAAATCCCCAAATTCCTCTTGCTTTTTTTCTCTTTTTCTCTTCTCTTTTCTCTCCTTTGCTCACGGTTTTCCTTCTTTTTTTCCAGCCTTGCACCCGACTCCTATTGAGGTTCTCAAATGACTAATAGCTCAAGCTGATTAGATATTTATTGCCTCTAGTCAAAGGTTTGTCAAGGGTCAAAGTTATCATGCCAATTAAACCTAACAACTTAGGTTATCTTTCACCCTTACCCAAGTAATTTCCTTTCCTATCAAATTAGCCCATAGGTGCTCAATTCAACATAGCCTATCAAAGCTTAATTACACCTACTTAGGCTACTAATCACCCAAGGATCTTAATCACTTTTCTTAATCATGCATTAACATACATAAAATCAAAGAAATAACAAACTTGTAGTTGAACATAAAACTTAGATTCATTTTCAAAACTAGGGTTTTACGAAACCAAACTAGGGTTTTTTATATACAAATTAGGTTTTTATCCAAATTTAGGGTTTTCAAAGCAAACTAGGGTTTTAATTTCAAAATAGGATTTTCAGACTTTTAAAACAAAATAGTTAAATCAAAACACTTTAAGACGTAAAACAAACCATATAAACACCTTGGCAAACAATAATTAGTATAATTAACATTATTTAATATTTTCTAAAAATTGAAAAAAATCGAGATTTCAAAGCTTTACATTTTTCTATTGTTCCATCTTGTTTGTATTTTTTCCTAGGAATCCATTTACAATGAATAGTTTTATAACCAGATGGCAAGTCAACTAATTTTCAAGTATTATTAGAAATTAAAGAATTCATTTCATCATTAATAGCTTCTCCCCAAAAAATTGAGCCGAGATGATAGAGCCTCCTCTTCAATAGAATTAGGAAATTCTTCCAAATTATAAATGTGAGGGCCTCAAAATTTATTAATTTAGATATTATTATTATTACCTCCATTAATTCGTTTGACTATTCCTTTATTTATTATATTCTCATTATTGAGTTAATTTTTGTCTTCAAAAATTTAAATGGAAAAATTAAATTGAAAATTCGTTTGACTCTTCCCTCTCACCCGAACCAGCCCTCCCTTTCTTCCTCTTGTATTTCCATCAAATTCCTCTTCATTTCTTCACTAAAATCCTAAACAATCTTGCACTAAACTTGGCACAAGCTTGGAGTTTGAGCAAGGAGCTTTGAGGAGGAAGTCTTGGGTGGTTAACACTTGCATTTTCTTGGTGTTTTGCCAACAACTAAGGAGAGGTAAAATCCTAGAATCTTCATCTTTGTACATTCCTTAAAACTCCAAGCATGAAAGTAGGAACTTGGGTGGTTGATAGGTACCTAGAATCTTGACATGTTTGATTATGTGGTTTAAGATGCTAAGCTTCATTATTTTGCATTTGATGGTTATGATGAAAATGTGGGCTCTTGGAATTCCCACAGGATGTGTGAATTTATCTACTAGAAGGTTAAATGGTGAAATGTGTGTACATATGTTTGAAATTGTTGTTAGGAAGTTGGAAGAAAAACCTCAAGGAAAACCGGCTAGGAGAAAGCGAAAATGGGGGTTGAAATATTCTAATTTCTCCTTAATTTCGTGGCTGAGATTTTGGCAAGCTTGAAGGCTTAATATGAGGCTTAAATGTTGAAGGTTAGGATGTTAAATTGTACCACACAAATCCCTTAAAAAGTTGTGGCAAGAATGAGTGTCAAGATGAGGTCAAAATCTAGAAAATTGGGGAAGTAAGCTGGCCGAATTTTGGGATGATTTAATGCTAAAAAATTAATATAAGGCTTTATCATTTTTGATCATCATTAGGTTTAGCAAGGTTAATATTGGCTTAGGTTCGAAAATGGGGTCAATCGGGTAGTGATTTGGATGTGTTAAAGGTAATGATAAGAAAGGGAGTGAAATTTGCAGGAATGAACAAGTGTTGTGCAGTTCACTTTGGGTAAGTAGAAAACTGTCTTCCCATTCTAATTTTTGGTTGAATTTTGGTATGAACCTAGCCCATATATGGAAGTATTAGTGTACCAAAATTATATGGAAGTATTAGTGTACCAAATTTGGGAATTTTTTACCAAGAATTCGTCACTCAAATGAAGGCTAGAATTATGCCCTGCAAAACTGGAAAACAGAAATATCAGAATTTTTAACCCACTCTGTTTGAACTGTTATAATTTCTTGCTTGAGTGTCAGATTTGAGTTCCGTCGGTGGCATTTGAAACTTACATATTAATTTAAAATTTGAAAATTTCAAAGGCCAATTCATTTTATATAATTTTTGATGAATTTTCAAAGTTGTCTGGTCGGCCAACCTGTTATGTTCTGTTTCAGCACTGTTGCAGTTTGTTAATCGAAAATCTGGGTAATTTTTGTCCAGAATTTTAACTGGGTGCCTTCTACAAAGTTTTAGAACTTTAAAAGAAGTTTCCAACGGTACTAACCTTGCACAATTTGGACTTGTACAACTCAAGTTACAATTTTTCAAAAATTTCAGCTCAAATTAGAAAGTTATCGAACTTACTTCCTCTTGAAATGAATTTGGCCGGTGAATTAGGAAAACTCATTTCCGTTCTCTTTTAATTATTTTAGGGCGAAGTGCTGACTTGCCATTTGATCAAAACTTGGATTCCGACCCCTACTTTGTCAGTGAGTTTTCAATGTGTGTTACTTGCTTTGACTGTATGCATTGTATGAACTTGTTTCGTGCTTGAAAATTTGAAACTGTTAAGCCTCCCGCTTAAAGGAGAGTATACTTTATTACACCCCTCTAAGTATGGATGGCGATCTTAGTATTCTTGCTTGTGTTAATTCATGGAGAAGAAAAGTGTTATAAAACCACTCTTGGCCGCGTCCCTTGAGTGGTTAAATGCTTAAATATTTAAGTGTTTGGCGTGCGGGCCCGGTAGGGGGAGTTTGGTGGTTGGAGGTTGGCGTGAAGAGTCGTCTACTTGGACTGGAAAGTCGATGGAGTGTCGACTACTCTAAACGTTCGTCAAATGTGGATTTAGGCTCTTGAGAGCCACCGTATCCTGCTTGTATGTTAAATTTAATTTTCTGCGTGTTTCATTTATTGCTTATAATATTACTGTTTTAAATGCATGTGTATGTCTTTTGAAAACTCACGAGCTTTTTATCTCACCCCCGTTCCCGTTTGTTTTTCCATAATAGGTGACAAGAATCCGGAGACCTAATTAGGTCTAGTACTATGTTTTGGTTTTTTTTTTGTCTCGAGAATGGAGAAACAATCTGTATATTCTTTTGGTGATGAACATTATGAATTCATGGGAATGTATTAAATTATGGCTCGAGGTTTTAAGTGTTTGTTTTTGAATTGATAATTGTACTGTAAGTTTAAGCATTATTTTACAGTTTCTAAGATTATTGTTGGTATAAATTTGGGGTTTCGCCCGTTTAAGTTAGTATTACCGAATGCTTGAGTCCTGACGAGAGTTAGGCAGGCAGGCAGCCAACCCTTTGGTTAGCCTTAGGAGGAAGTGGGGCTGTCACAGGTGGTATCAGAGCCTAGGTTAGAGGATCATAAAGGAAAATTTTAAAAGTTCTTTTTAGAATGGTTTCTTGTACTTTAAGTTTGATATTTTAGTATAGTTGAAATTTGAAATTTCTAACTTAAGTTCTGGATTGTTTGTAGGTATGGTGAGCGGTAGTGGTGCTCCGGGAGCTAACGGACAGGATACTAATGATCACAAGCCACCAGCTAGGCCCGTTCGGTATAGAGTGACGAGGGATGATGGGATCCGGCTTCTGTTTACTCCACGTCGGGGAAGAGGAGGTTGTGCGTGTAGGAGGAGATACTCCTATCCTAATTCTGTGGTATTATCCATTGATGATGAGCGTGAGGAGCTGATCGATACTAATAGGGATCTTCAAGAGGAGATAGCGGCTGCGATGGATGTCATAGCCTATCGATAGGGCCGGATTCGAGATTTAGAGGCTCAGGTCGAGCTACTAGAGGCCCGGATCGATGATGAGCAGGATAGGACTAGGGCCGCTCGTGACCAGGTCCAGAGGTTCCGGACCCAACTTGCTAGGATGACTGATGAGGTCCATGATCGAACCGCGAGAATTAAGGCTGATGCCACTGCTCTGGAGGATAATGTGGCCGAAGTGAATGCGGACACTTTTCTTGAGAGATCTATAGGGGAGGACTCTTCGGAGGAGGAGCCCTATGAGGACATACTGATGGAGGACGACCCCTCTGAGGAGGTCGAGCCTGAGGAGGAGGACCCGTTTGAGGAGACCCCTCCTGGTGGTCCTGCTGAAGATTAGGGTAGTAGTACTAAAGTTTTAGGAATTTATTAACCTTATTGTAAGAAGAACACTATTAGAAAGATTCTCGTCTCTGTGGGTGCATGTTTATTTGCTGCTTTCGCTATTGTATTTTGTGTGATGAATTGGCTGTGAAAGCAACTTTTGTGTACTCTTTTGTAGTAAACATGCCACCGTAGTGTACTTGACTCCCACGGATTATATGTATGAAAATTTGGATAATTTTAGAAAATTCTCTCGTTTGTTTCACAATTTAATTTGTTAAATTGTTTATTTCAATTCGTGTTATTTCGTTATATTTTCCCCTTATCTTATTTTACCTTATTTCGTAGTATTATATATTATTTTATTTTACATTTGTATTTAATTATGTCTACCTAATATAGAAATCATGGACGGCAGACGAGGCCGAGACTGAGGTAGAGATCAAGGATTAGGGCGCTGGGCAAGACAACCCCAAAATGAGAGTGACGACCGAGGGTCGGCAGTTGACCAAGGTCAAGGATGAGGATTAAGTCAAAGACAAGGGGTAGATTTTGGAGAACAAGTGGCGACAGCCATAAATCAGATGACGGGCATCTTGGCTCGTCTAGTTGACCAACAGGGTCAGGGTCCAGTTAATCAGCCTAGGGGCCACGAGGGTGGCGAGGATAGGGTTTTAGAATGCTTTCAAAAGTTTGTCCCGCCTAAGTTCTTTGGGGGACTCGATTCGGAGGCAGCTGAGGGGTGGCTAGAGCGTATTACGGATATTTTTAATATTCTGAACTATACGGAGGAAAGGCGGGTATCTTTTACCGCTTTTCAGTTTGAGGGAGCAGTCAGATCATGGTGGAATATGATTAGGGCTAAGTGGGATAGGGACCAGACTCCTAGGACTTGGGAGAATTTTATTCGGGAGTTCTACGCTAAGTTTCTCCCTCCCTTAGTACAAGAAAAGAGGGAAGATGATTTCATTAAATGTCGTCAGGGTCTTTTAAGCGTCGCAGACTATGAGGCGCAGTTCACTAAGCTATCCAAGTTTGCCCCAGAATTGGTGGCCACAGAGCAAAGGAGAATTAGACGTTTTGTCCAGGGCTTGAATTTGGAGATTCAAGAAGGGTTGGTAGCGGCTCAGATTAACAGTTTCAGCGAGGCCATTGAAAAAGCTCAGAGGATCGAGACCGCCAAGGCTGAACTGAAGACTTTTCATGCTAGGAAAAGGAGTGTCCCGCCTTCCAAGTTTGGGAGAGGCTCGAGTGTGGCCAGTGCCTTAGGAACTTCAAGAGGAACCTTTTCTCGAGGAGGGGCATCCCGAGGGTCTGTTAGTGGTAGAGGGCCAACAAGGAATGCTCCACAGGGGAGCCAAGTTTCGAACTCAGGTCTTACGTGTGGTTTCTGTGGAAAACCAAATCACACCGCCAATGATTGTTTGAAGAAACAAGGAAAGTGCTTGAGGTGTGAAAGTTCCGACCATCAGATATCTAGTTGTCCCCAATCTTGAGAGCAAGGTAGTGCCCAAAAGTTGAACCCGAGCCAAGCTAGTATGGTGGGGAATAGGACAAAAGTACCAGCTCGAGTTTATGCACTGGACCATCAAGAGATGCCTGCGTCGACGGAAGTGGTCGAAGGTACCATTCCTCTCTTTCATCGCTTAGCTAGAATTTTAATTGATCCCGGTGCAACTCATTCTTTTGTTAATCCTGCCTTTGTCTATGGTATAGATATAAAACCTGTTAGGTTGCCCTTTGACCTAGAGGTTAGAACACCAACAGTGGACAAAAGCTTGATTACGAGTTTAGTGTATAAAGATTGTGAGTTATGGATTGGAGAGAGAAAATTAATGGTCGACCAAGTAAGTCTGGATATTAAGAGATATGATGTGATTATTGGAATGAATTGCTTAGCTAAACACCATGCCAAAGTGGACTGTAGATTGAAAGTAGTGGAATTTGACATACCGGGGGAGACGACGTTGAGATTGGATGTTAAAGGAAGGTTGGCTTCCTCGACCCTTATTTCTGGAATTAGGGTTAGAAAACTTCTAAGTAGGGGAGCTCAAGGGTATTTGGCTTTTCTTATAAACCCTCCAAAGGATAAGGTGAAGTTGGAAGACGTGCCAATTGTTAGGGATTTTCCCGATGTATTTCCCGATGAATTGGAGTCTTTGCCTCTTGAGCGGGCGGTAGAGTTTAAAATTGATTTGGTACCTGGAATGGCACCAATTTCTAAAACTCCCTATAGAATGGCTCCGGCTGAATATAAAGAGTTGAAGATACAGCTACAAGATCTTTTGGAACGGGGATTTATTAGGGAAAGTGATTCTCCGTGGGGAGCGCCGGTGTTGTTTGTCAAAAAGAAAGATGGTAGTCTAAGACTGTGTATGGACTGTCGGGGGTTGAATGATGTGACAATTAAGAACAAGTATCCCGTACCACTCATTGACGAGTTATTTGATCAGTTACAAGGGTCAATGGTATTCTCCACGCTAGATCTTAGACAGGGGTACTACCAGTTGAGAATTAGGAAAGAGGATGTACCGAAAATGGCTTTCAATTCAAGGTATGGGTATTATGAGTTTGTAGTAATACCCTTTGGGTTGACTAATACTCCGGCCGCATCCATGGATTTGATGCAACGCGTATTTAAGCCCTACTTGGATCGATTTGTTGTGATCTTTATTGACGATATACTAGTGTATTCTAAAACCCTGGAAGACCACGCCGAACACTTGATTGTATTACAAATCCTCCGAGAGTACAAGTTGTTTGCCAAGTTTAGTAAGTGTGAATTTTGGTTGGAGGAGGTATCTTTTCTAGGGCATAAGATTTCCAAGGACGGAATTGCAGTTGACCCAACGAAAGTGGAAGCTGTTACTTATTGGAAGAGACTTCCTACCGAGGTCCGAAGTTTCTTAGGGTTAGCTGGTTACTATCGTCGGTTCATTCAGAATTTCTCAAGAATTACTGGGCATTTGACCGACTTGACTAGGAAACATGGAAAATTTATTTGGAGCCCTAAGTGTGAGGAAATGTATCAAGAGTTGAAGAAACGGTTGACTGAGGCACCGATTTTGACCTTACCTGATGGCAAAGAAGGATTCGTGGTTTATTCAGATGCCTCTAGGGATGGATTAGGTTGTGTATTGATGCAAAATGAAAAAGTCATAGCATATGCTTCTAGGAAGTTGAAACCTCATGAACAGAACTACCCAACACATGACCTAGAGTTGGCGGCGGTTATTTTTGCTTTGAAGAAGTGGAGGCATTATTTATACGGGATGACTTTTGAGGTGTTCACGGACCATAAGAGCTTAAAATATTTGTTTTCTCAAAAGGAATTGAATTTAAGGCAAAGGAGATGGGTAGAGTTTCTAGAGAACTATGATTGCTCAATAAAGTATCACCCTGGAAAGGCAAATGTCGTGGCTAATGCGTTAAGTTGCAAGGCTCAAGTAGCGGGGTTAATAGTGAAAGAATGGAAAATGTTGGAGCAAGTGAGTGAGTGGAAAGCTTGTTTAGGGACGTAAAAGATCATTTTTGGGAACGTGGAACTTAAGTCTCCATTATTGGGACAGATCAAGGAAGCACAGTTAAAAGATCCCGTAGTGCTGAAATTTCTGGAGAAAGTTCAGAAAGGGGAGACCCAGGACTTTAAGACAGGGCCAGAAGGTGTATTGAGGTTCTGAGAAAGAATAGTAGTGCCGAACGAAAGCACATCGGTCCAAGTATACCATCCATCCTGGGAGTAATAAGATGTACCAAGATTTAAGAGGATTGTATTGGTGGGATGGATTGAAGAAAGATATAGCCAAATATGTGCAGACCTGTCTTATTTGTCAACAGGTTAAAGCTGAACACCAAAAGCCCTCAGGATTTTTACAACCTTTAGAAATCCCTAAATGGAAATGGGAGCATATTACCATAGATTTCGTCACTGGTCTGCCAAGGAGTCAAAAGGGACATGATGCCGTATGGGTAGTAGTAGACCGACTCACTAAATCAGCACATTTTCTACCAGTGAATATGAAGTATCCTTTGGAGAAATTGGCCAAACTCTATTTGGATGAGATAGTGAGCTTGCATGGGATTCCAGTAAGTATTGTGTTCGACCGAACCCTTGGTTTGTATCGAGGTTTTGGCAGAAGTTGCAAGATACTTTGGGAACTAAGTTGAAGTTGAGCATAGCCTATCATCCTTAGACAGATGGTCAGTCTGAGAGGACACTTCAGACTCTAGAGGACATGTTGAGATCTTGTATAATGGATTTTGGTGAAAGTTGGAGTCAGTACATGACACTGGTCGAGTTTGCATACAATAACAGTTATCATGCCTCAATTCAAATGGCACCTTATGAGGCACTCTATGGGAGATGTCGATCACCGATTCATTGGGATGAAGTGGGAGAGAGGAAGGTTCTTAACCCGACCGCTATACCCTGGATTGAAGAAGCCTATGAGAAAGTGAAATTGGTTAGAGAAAGGCTTCAAACGGCTCAAAGTCGGCAAAAGAGCTACGCGGATAATAGGAGAAAGGATTTGAAATTCAAAATAGGTGATAAAGTTTTCTTGCAGGTAAAGCCAGTAAAGGGTGGAGTAGTGTCAAAAAAAAGGAAAGAAATTGAAACCGAGGTACGTTGGACCGTTTGAGATTTTTAAGCGGGTTGGAAAAGTGGCTTATCAATTAGATTTACCCGCCAGCATGTCTAAAGTTCACAACGTCTTCCATATCTCGATGCTCAAGAAATATCACCCAGACCCGAGTCATGTGTTGCAATTAGATGAGATTGAAATGGATGAAACACTCTCGTATGAGGAAAGGCTTGTAAAGATCCTCAATCAAGAAGTAAAGGACTTGAGGACGAAGAAAATTCCTTTGGTTAAAGTCCTATGGAGAAACCACGATGTCGAGGAAGCAACTTGGGAAGTGAAAGAGGAAATGCAAAAGAAATATCTAAAATTATTCGTCCAACAAGGTGAGAATTTTGAGGACAAAATTCTTTTAAGGAGGGGAGGATGTGAGGGCCTCAAAATTTATTAATTTAGATATTATTATTATCACCTCCATTAATTTGTTTGACTATTCCTTTATTTATTATATTCTTATTATTGAGTTAATTTTTGTCTTCAAAAATTTAAATGGAAAAATTTTATTTATTTATTTATTTATGTCATGAAATTCAATTTTACATCATCTATAATTTCTCGTTGAATTTTAGCCTTATTTTATCTTTTTAATATCGCCTCGTAACGTTTATTAGCAAAAAATGTAAAAACACATTTTTCGAGGTAAACCCGGACTGTGAGTGTATTAGTAAAGGAGAGCACGGATGATCACTGGTAGGTTAGAAGTGTAATTAAATGACTGGTAATGGGTTATTGAAGGTGATCAATTAGGGTTTTGAAACCTTAATTAAGAATTGGATTAACCTCTTCAAACCTAGAATTTAACTAGCCACTATTTCTTCCAACTAATCCCCTCCAGTTCACTTAAAATTTTCCTTTTCTTTCCCCTCTCCTAATCGAGATTTGCTCCTTAATCTCAAGCCAAATGAGACTTATTTTTCCCTCCAAATTGCTAATTAAGCTTACTATTCTTGTGTTGACTTTTGGGGTTAAGACAAGCTTTATGTTTTGTCTTTCTCTTCCCCATTAATTCACTCAAAAATTGCCCAAAAATCCTCTCTCTTTTCTTCCCTCTCACCCGAACCAGCCCTCCCTTTCTTCCTCTTGTATTTCCATCAAATTCCTCTTCATTTCTTCACTAAAATCCTCAACAATCTTGCACTAAACTTGGCACAAGCTTGGAGTTTGAGCAAGGAGCTTTGAGGAGGAAGTCTTGGGTGGTTAACACTTGCATTTTCTTGGTGTTTTGCCAACAACTAAGGAGAGGTAAAATCCTAGAATCTTCATCTTTGTACATTCCTTAAAACTCCAAGCATGAAAGTAGGAACTTGGGTGGTTGATAGGTACCTAGAACCTTGACATGTTTGATTATGTGGTTTAAGATGCTAAGCTTCATTATTTTGCATTTGATGGTTATGATGAAAATGTGGGCTCTTGGAATTCCCACAGGATGTGTGAATTTATCTACTAGAAGGTTAAATGGTGAAATGTGTGTACATATGTTTGAAATTGTTGTTAGGAAGTTGGAAGAAAAACCTCAAGGAAAACCGGCTAGGAGAAAGTGAAAATGGGGGTTGAAATATTCTAATTTCTCCTTAATTTCGTGGCTGAGATTTTGGCAAGCTTGAAGGCTTAATATGAGGCTTAAATGTTGAAGGTTAGGATGTTAAATTGTCCCACACAAATCCCTTAAAAAGTTGTGGCAAGAATGAGTGTCAAGATGAGGTCAAAATCTGGAAAATTGGGGAAGTAAGCTGGCCGAATTTTGGGATGATTTAATGCTAAAAAATTAATATAAGGCTTTATCATTTTTGATCATCATTAGGCTTAGCAAGGTTAATATTGGCTTAGGTCCGAAAATGGGGTCAATCGGGTAGTGATTTGGATGTGTTAAAGGTAATGATAAGAAAGGGAGTGAAATTTGCAGGAATGAACAAGTGTTGTGCAGTTCACTTTGGGCAAGTAGAAAACTATCTTCCCATTTGAATTTTTAGTTTAATTTTGGTATGAACCTAGCGCATATATGGAAGTATTAGTGTACCAAATTTGGGAATTTTTGACTAAGAATTCGTCACTCAAATGAAGGCTAGAATTATGCCCTGCAAAACTGGAAAACAGAAATATCAGAATTTTTAACCCACTCTGTTTGAACTGCTATAATTTCTTGCTCGAGTGTCGGATTTGAATGCCACTGGTGGATTTTGAAACTTATTACATAGTAATTTAAACTGTGAAAATTTTAGAGGCCAATTCATTTCCTATAATTTTTTGATAAATTTTCAAAGTTGTCTGGTCAGCCAACCTGTTATGTTCTATTTCAGCACTATTGCAGTTTGTTAATCGAAAAGCTAGGCAATTTTTGTCCAGAATTTTAATTGGGTACCTTCTACAAAGTTTTAGAAATTTAAAAAAGGTTTCCAACAATACCAACCTTGCACAATTTGGACTTGTACAACTCAAGTTACGATTTTTCAAAAATTTCATCTCAAATTAGAAAGTTATCGAACTTACTTCCTCTTGAAATGAATTTGGCCGGTGAACTAGGAAAACTCATTTCCGTTCTCTTTTAATTATTTTAGGGCGAAGTGCTGATTGCCATTTGATCAAAACTTGGATTCCGACCCCTACTTTGTCGGTGAGTTTTCAATGTGTGTTACTTGCTTTGACTGTATGCATTGTATGAACGTGTTTCGTGCTTGAAAATTTGAAACTGTTAAGCCTCCCGCTTAAAGGAGAGTATACTTTATTACACCCCTCTAAGTATGGATGGCGATCTTAGTATTCTTGCTTGTGTTAATTCATGGAGAAGAAAAGTGTTATAAAACCACTCTTGGCCCCGTCCCTTGAGTGGTTAAATGCTTAAATGTTTAAGTGTTTGGTGTGCGGGCCCGGTAGGGGGAGTTTGGTGGTTGGAGGTTGGCGTGAAGAGTCGTCTACTTGGACTGGAAAGTCGATGGAGTGTCGACTACTCTAAACGCTCATGAAATGTGGATTTAGGCTCCTGAGAGCCACCGTGTGAGAGCCCTAAAAAAAAAAAAAGAAGAAGAAAATATATATATATATAATAATAAAATTCATGCATACATTACCCTTTAATTTATTCAAGTGCATATAAATTTCTTTAGTGCATTTGTGGCATGTTTTCATTAAGTGCATTCTTCATTGGTTGATTAGATGAATTTTCAAAAATTCCATTTTAGAATTAGTGAGCATTTTCTTGCATGGCTTAATTTCTAAGAAAATAGGGTATGTTGGGGTTAATTGGAGACGAAATCAAATTATAGGAGTTAGAAAGCAATTAAGTGAGATTGTGTTAGCTAATGGCCAAGAAGTTGCCACTTGTCATCCTAAGATTCAAACCTTGACTTGATGACTTCTTTCCCTCCAAACTTATCTTTTAAAAACAAAACCTTGTCTTCATTTTTGGGGGGAGTGGCCGAACCTAAGGAAGAAAACAAGAGAGGAATTCATCCAAGAAAAATCTTGCTTGGCTTAATAGGGAATCAAGAGAGGAAGTTGGTAGCACCCTAAACCATCAATCCTCAAGCTTGATAGGGAAGGATTTTGGTGGCTTGAAGAGTTTCTTCTTGGGCTTGAAAAGGACTCGAAGGAAGTAACGAGGGTGATCAAGGCGTGAGCGTTTGAGTTGCTTGACTTGCTTGGTGAGTGTTCCAATGCTTGTTTACTTGTTAAATGTGACTAGTTGGATTGTCTAATCTTGACCTACTTGATTATGTGAACTACTTGAAATCTGTTGGCTTGGGCACTCTCTTGTGTTATTATGATCAAGACGAGTGCGTACTTTATCACACTCGATTTCTTTTGCTTGAACTGTATATCCTTGATATCGTGATACTTGTGGATTTGGCCCTTGCTTATATTTGATCTGTGAGTCATTTGGGTAATATCTCCTCGACTAATCTGTTTAGAAGCTTGTTTACCTGTGCTTGCTACCTGTGCCTGTAAAATGGCCACTTGTGTGATATCACAAGGGCTAATCTTGTTATTAGTTCTTGGGACTCGTGATCGGAGTCCACTCCATCGGCTCATTGGTCGAATCGAGCCGCTTGGGCTTGGTCGAGTAGACCAATGATGCCCTTGGATCTGTTTCTTGTTTTGGTATACTCGGTATTACCTCCGTGTTGGTGTTCAGGCCCGGTAAGGTGGGAGAATGGGTGAACGGGTATGGCTGATGAGTGGGGTTCTACTGGACATTAGTTCTTGCATTTCCTTGGTTGACGGAGTGTCAACGGACTTGGATCAAGTTGCTGCTGTGGAACTTGGCTCCTGAGAGCCATCTGTATCCTTTATATTTAAATTGTTATTTAAGTGATCCTTGTGCACTGATCTTCCAGTAAGAGAAGCTTGAGTGCTGAACTCCTCGTGAGCACTGATCTCCGAGTCGAGCGGCTTGAGTAGTGCATAGGCACCATCTCCTGGTTGACAAGCTGTGATTATCTCTACTTATACTTGAAATTCCAAATTTTATTGCAAATGTGCTAGTGTGATTGTTTATCAAAATCTTTGTGGTGCAAATGTGCTAATTGCTATTTTGCATGCCTGTCTTTTGGAACATCACTGGGCTTTTAGCTCACCCTATTTTCCTTTTGTTTTCCTTAGCGGGGATTTGCTTGAGCTTAGGATTGGAAGTACGTGCAAGTAGTTTAAGTTTTTGTTGTACTTTTTTTTAAGGGAGAATGTACTAGCAAACCCTATCATGGATAAGTTTAGCGGTTGATTTTGTATCCTTAAATACCCTGTTATGTTTTAAGTTGGAATGGTGGTGTGAAACTTATGTATATATGTTGGTTGACTTTTGAATTTGGAAGTTTTAGTTTTGTAAGTTATGAGTTGTTGGTTTATATTAGCTATCGAGTCCTGGCGAGAGTTGGGCAGGCAGTCCGCAGATACCCTAGTGTTCGCCCTAGGGAGAAGTGGGGCTGTCACACACCGTATCTTCCTTGTGTGTTAAATTTAATTTTCTGCGTGTTTCATTTATTACTTATAATATTACTGTTTTAAATGCATGTGTATGTCTTTTGGAAACTCACGAGCTTTTTAACTTACCCCCATTCCCATTTGTTTTTCCTTAACAGGTAACGAGAATCCGGAGACCTAGTTAAGTCTAGTACTATGTTTTGGTTTTTTTTTTTTTTGTCTCGAGAATGGAGAAACAATCTGTATATTCTTTTGGTGTTGAACATTATAAATTCATGGGAATGTATTAAATTAGAGTAATTTTTTTATACACTGTCAGTGTATACACGAGCGGGTACAGATGTGTGCCACATAATCCAATTTCAAATTATGGCTTGAGATTTTAAGTATTTGTTTTTGAATTGATAATTGTATTGTAAGTTTAAACGTTATTTTACAGTTTCTAAGATTATTGTTGGTATAAATTTGGGTTTCGCTAGTTTAAGTTAGTATTACCGAATGCTCGAGTCCTGACGAGAGTTAGGCAGGCAGCCCGCCAACCCTTTGGTTAGCCTTAGGGGGAAGTGGGGCTGTCACAATAAACATAATAATCTGGACCATAATCTTTTTCTATTCTAATTTTTTACTTCTTCTAGATTCAATATCAACCACGTTTTGGTTTTTCATAGAAGATGTTGATGCAAATATATTATTGTTGGCAGTTTTTTGACCCCAATATTTCTAGTCACATAAGGAAATTTATCTTCATGAAATATAGCATCTAAAGATTCAATCACCACATTATTTTCCAAATCTAAAATCTGTAAAATTTAATAGACAAAGAATAACCAACAAAAATAAATGTTAATGCTTTAGCACCCAATTTTGGTTTTTTAGGATCATTTTGACCTCACATAGGCCACGCAAACCCAAACGCTTAAATAATTTAAATTAGATTTATAATGTTTCTATGACTCAAAAGGAGTTACTTTAATAAGTTTTTAAGGTATTCTGTTTAATACATAACACGTAGTCAAAATTGCTTCACCCCAAAGATTTGAAAGTGCATTAGAATTTACAAGCATAGCATTAGTTAAATCAATGTAGTAAGTTTGACATAATATATAACCACCGCTATGTTTCTTAATTTTTATTTCTAAGATAGTGTCAACTTCTCCCAAATCTTTCATTTTGAATTGAGAATTTAAATACTTCTTAGTTTCATTTACTCCTTGCATACTGATCTCAATGATTGAATGTTATCCACATAGAGACATATTATTACACCAGAGTCTTTGAAAAATTTAAAATAATATCCAATTTATAGTGTTTAAAGCTATTTGATAAAATTACTTTATCAAATTTCTCATGTCACTGGTTTGGAACTTACTTTAAACCATACAAGAATTTAACTAAATTACAAACTTTCTTTTTATTTTCAGGAAGTACAAATCCTTCGAGTTGCTCTATATACACCTTCTTGTCTAGATCTCAATTTAAAAATGCTGTTTTAACATCCATTTAATTAATGTAAAAAATCATTTATGAATGCCAAAGTAAAAAACAATCTTATGGAAGTAATTTTGCAATAGAAGCATATGTATCAAAAAAATCAATATCTTATTTTTGTTTAAAACCTTTTGCAGCAAGTCTTCCTTTAAAGGTTAGTAAAGAATCATCGGTATTACGTCTCCTTTTAAATATCCACTTACTTCCTATATGTTTATAGCCAGGATGTAAGTCATTTAACGCCCATGTACTATTTGACATAAGAGAATCCATTTCACGGTTAATTACTTCTTTTTCCAAAAAACTGATTCTCTTGAAACCAATGCTTCTTTATAAGTTTTAGGATCCTCTTCCAAATGTAACAATATAGGTATTTTATTAAATACATCATTTCCACTAGCTTCAACTAAAAGGACTAACGATTGCGAAGAAATAAAATCACTACAATGTCAAAAAAGGGAATTGACGACCAAAAATTTATCAATGAGACAAAATTGATCGCTGAAACGCCTATTCAGCAACCCAAATTTGCTTGATCACAGAATTGCAAGGTGAGAACAATTTTAGCATCCAAAAATATATTTTGATCGCCAAAATAATTGCTAAAAGTTCAATGTCAAAATATACTCCCTTGCCAATTTATTTGGCAACCAACTAATATGTCCAACAACCAAAAGTTGGTTATTAGAAATGCTAGAATTTAGCGACTACTAAAAATGGCTGCCAAAAGGATTTAAATTTTTTTGTACTAATTATTAAAATAAAAATCTTGAAAACCAATTTAAATTTAACTGCTAAGTCTTTTGAAAAAATATTATATTCCAGTAATCAATTAGAAAGGATGTCAAAATTTCAATTAGTTTTTCTTGTAGTAATATAAAAACTTATATGAACTGAAAGAAGTTATTGTACTTAGAAGCCAACTAAGCTTACAATCCAAAGTAGATGACATTAGAGATTGTAAATTCAAATTTATTAATCAAGTTTTAATGTAAAAACCTATAATGTAATGTTAAAAATTAAGACATGGTAACATGTTTGTGAGGACCCGAAAATTTATTTTATTTGACCTACTTATTTAATATTTTTGTTTAAATTTTAACATCGACTTTAACACAACATAATGTTAATTATAATCATTATTGTTTACCAAAGTGTTTATATGGTTTGTTTTACTTCACAAAATGTTTTGTTTTATCTATTTTGTTTTACAAGTCTAAAAAAACCCTAATTTGAAATTTAAACTCTAGTTTGCTTTGAAAACCCTAAATTTCGACAAAACCCTAATTTGTTTGCACACTAAACCTTAAATGTACTAACCCTAATATATTTTCTCAAAACCCTAATTATATGTACAAATCAAACGTTTGTTATTTCATGAATTTTCGGTGTGAACTTGCATGCTCACGGGAGTTAATTACGGTAATTGGGTGATTAGTGACTTAGCTAGGTGTAATTAAGTATTAGTGGACTAAGTGGGATTTACAACTTATGGACTCAATTGCTAGGAAATGAAATCACTTGGGGCCAATGTGGAAGGTCATTGAAATGCTAAGGTTGGCTTGATAGTTTTGACCAACCCTTTGACCCATGCCTTAAATATCTCCTAGGCTTTATCTTATAACCCAATTTGAGACCAATTAAGAGGAATAAGGGAGAGGAGAGTCGGGTGAAGGCTGAAAAGAAAAGGGAGAAAACCGTGAGCAAGGGAAGAAAGAAAGGAAAAAAAAAGAGAGAAAAACAAGAGAAAGTCTTGTGTTCCAATCATCCAATCTTGAAGCTTGAGCTAGGAGGAAGTGATTGAAGCTTGGGAGCTTGGAGTTCTTGCCTAGAACATCAAGTTAGGAGGTAACTAGCTTTACTTTGAAAGTTGAAATTTCTTGTACATGATGTAATTGATGGATTTGGTTGATGTTTAGCCTTGATTAGTGCTCATTCTTAACTTCTAAGATGATTCCATGGATTGCTTTTATTGTTTTGCTTGTCTTGAACCTTGGCCAAGAGCTAGGGTTAGGGTTTCATTTGTTGCAAGACTTAATGTTGGGAATTGATGATTGGAAGGTGAATTTAGTTAGCTAGGAACTGAATTGGATGGCTGGAAATTGGTTGGTATGGATGAACTCCAAGTTTTACTTTTTGTTTAGATTTTCTGTCCGAATTCGGTTTGAATATTCGAATATGATGGAGGCTGTATTAGCTTTAACACAAAACATGAAAGTTGTAGATAATTGAGTGAGGATTCTACCTGTAAATTTTCAGATGAATCGGAGCACTGTAACATGTGAAATGACTAAAATGCCCCTGATGCCCTGTTTCTGTCAGAAATGTTTTTTGCTACTGTAATGGGTCATTTTGACCAGGAAGATGAATGTTTTTGCTTTTGATGTCTTCTTAAGAATTGTAACCTTGCATGTTAGCTTTCCAACGCCTTTGGAATTTCTTGATTTGGATTTGTGAGTGCCAAGTTATGATCATTTGAATCTAGCCTGTCGGAAATTCTGACGTGAAAATTTCTGGAACAGTTTCCGCACTTTTTGACCTAAAAAGAGAGAATCTGGGCAGAAGTTGTCTTCACAAAAGTTGTAGCTTGTTCTCTTAGCTTCGAAACGGAACCCTTTACACTCCAATCCGATACTTGTAACCTGAGTTATGAGCATTGGCGTACAGGGTGTCAAAACTGCCTTCTTCACCTTCTAGTATGTGTTTTCCGTTTTCGTTCCGTTCTTGTCCGTTTTCCGTCTAACGCCCATGCTTGTACTCCTTTTGCTATTTTAAGTGTTTATAAGCATTTCTCGAGAGTTTAGTTCATTGAGTATACGCACGACACGTCATTTCACATTTGAAAATGGATTTTCCCAAATCTTACAAGATTCCTTTTAATTGGAAATTGAAAGGTTAATTGCTTGAATTTGCATATCTTAGGGGATTCCATGGACCTCAAAGAACGTGTTTGGTCCTCTAAATTTTCTCGCTTGCTCTCAACTGTTGGTGAGTGTTCAAGTGCCTGTTATTGAATACTTGGTTCGGTGAACTTCGTTTGAAAAGCATGCTTGTTTGACTTGGTGAGCGTGTACTTTATCGCGCTTACCCTTGCTTGAATTTGCTTGAGTTGAAGTCGTTAAGTGCTTGTACTTGTGCTTGTTCTTGACTTGATAAGACCAAACGGTTGCATGTACCACACTCGAGTGAGTGGGAGGTGTCCCTTCTCCCGTTTTGGTCGGGTTCTAGTTAAGTCGATTGGAGCGTAGTCTCGTCGACTCATTTACCAAGCGGTAGTATGTACCACGCTCTATGGGGCGGGAGGTGCCGCTCATCCCGACTTGGCTTGATGTTAATTACCAAGCGGTAGTATGTACCACGCTCTATGGAGCGGGAGGTACCGCTCATCCCGACTTGGTTTGATGTTAATACTATTTTGATGAGCGGGCCCGGTACAGGGGGTGTAAGTAGACGGGTGAGAGTAAAGTGATTTCTACGGTCGGTGAGATAGTGGTTGACGGAGTATCAACTACGGCTTGGGACCGGACCGAAGCTAGATGTGGAAAATGGCAGAAAGATGGAACGGCACTGTATCCTTTTATCGTGATTACTTTATATTGTCTTGTATGATTTCCAAATTTTCTACTGTTATTGGTTGTCAAGAATTGTTATTGCTTTCACCTGCTTGTGCATGCATTCTTGACCTCACTGGGCTTTGCTCACCCCATAAGCTTTGTTTTCCTTAACAGGTCTGGAAGTGGGGCACAAGAATCGAGGAACCTAGTACCTTTGCTGGATTTCCTCTTAGTACTTTTGTAGGATTTCCTCTTTTATATAGGATTGAAGTTAATGAATGATTTTGATGGTTTATAGTATTTTGGAGTTGTTATCAAGGTCTCCTGGATGGAATGTTGGGGGTATGTATTTTGTGTGAATTTGTCGATGTTTTTAAATACTTTTAATGATGGTTCCATAAATGAATGTTTGAGTCTTGGCGAGAGTTGGGCAGGCGGTCCGCTTACCTCTCTGGTTCGTCTTAGGGAAAGTGGGGCTGTCACAATGTTTAACTGTTCCAATTAAAGTTCACAACTTAAACTTATAGAAATAACATTCTAAATAATAATAATTTAAAATTAATAGTTAAGTGCTTTTTTTTTTGTTCAGGAAATTGCCTTAATATTCAAGTGAGATCAACTAGAGTCATAACATCTCAATATCATTATCAAAACATTATTTTTTTAATAGTGAGGGATAATAAAACAGCCACTGACTATCTCAACTAAATTAAAAATGAGGATTTAATTGTATTAAAGTTGAACATGTGTAACCTATCTTTTCTTCCAAAAGAATGCTTTTGCATTAGTCAACGAAAGTATCATCCGTGACGCATACTAGCCCTCTTTTTTACAAGAGAAGAAAATCCCATCATAGTCTCTCGTTTCTTTCCTACTTTTTTTGACATGTACTGTTAAGTTTCAATGGCCTCCCTACGTTGATTAGTTAACGAATACATGGTTCTTGGTTGCAGGACAAATATTTATGTGAATCTAACAGTTGCTCCTTCTCTCATCGGAGAATATGGATTTGGATTTGGAGTTCCATTTTATGGTAGATGGGGCTGGACGCCATTCTCATTCTTTGCTCTAGGTCCGAGTGTTGCAATGGGCGTTGGTGGTGGATTTGATCTCTTCTTCTTGTTTTTGATTTTAGGCGTTGTTTTTGTGGTCATCAGAAAATTTCTTTCATTAGGGGATGAGGATATACATGAGTACTAGGCACACGTCTATACTTTCTCAAAATCAGACTTCAAATCTGCAACCCTTCTAAGAGTAATACTCCACTAAAACAAGTAAAATCATGTACATATAGATAGTTTTGCAGATCCTAATCTAATTAAATTACAGATACTTAGAATTGCTTCTCAGAGTTACAACTTCCTTGGCTAGTGATGATTTTCTTGTTTTTTCTTTGGTAAAAAAAAAAAAAAGAATCAATGGTGATGATGATTTTGAATGGCATAAAAATCATGTTCAAAATCATGGTTGGTGACTACAGAAAAAATGTATTTTTTTATGGTTGGTGACTACTTTGAAAATTTCCTCTTCAAAAGCAGCCCCAAAAGCATTTCTAGATAAAAAAGGTTTTTTTTTTTTATAAATAGTTGATTTTTCTAAATAACAATGCATATTATGAAAAAAATGACAAAACAATTTGAATTACAATCTAGTGACATTTCTTTGATCAGTGGTTTTACTAAAAAAATTCAAAATATCTTTTGACCTACTCAATTTAGGAAAGAAACCATTAAACCTACAAATTTGTTCACCAAAATTTTGGCTTCCACTAGAACTTGTTTAATAATCGAGTTTTCCCCTAAGATACAACTTTAAAAAGAAAAAAAAAGAAACAAAAACTATAGAGATACCTACAAGCACTCCATATCTCTCCCTTTTTCTATCTTATCCTTATCACTTTGCATTTTCCATTTCATTCATCAATTAGTTTAGATGGTAAAATTTTCACTAATTGTTGTTTAATTTTTTTATTACTAGTTGGAATAGGAGTTCCTTTAGAGCCGATTAAACAATAGTTGTTGAATTTTTTTAACTAAAAGTTGTTGAATTTTTTTTAGCCTCTTTCTCTCCCTTTATTGAGTGAGTCACCACATCCACTCCATTCTCTGTTCTACTCTGGCACCACCTACTCTCTCTGCCTCTTTGCAACACTTCTCGCATAACCCCTCCAGACTTTTTCTCCATTTTCTCTCCTTTGCAACATAAGTGCATGAAATTTATAGATTGAGTTATATCTAAGTGTCTCTTCCTTCATCTCCTATCCAGTGCACCTCGCCTTTACCTTTGTCGCCTCTCTCATTTTCGTCACCATCACCATTACCATTGTAACCTCTCATTCTCGCTCTCCTTTTATTCCTTCAATTCTGAATTTTTGACATATTTAAGGTTTATGATGGTATATTCATGTTTAAATTGTTGCCAGCCAAAGATTTTTTTTTTGTTGTTATTTCTCTAATAAAGTCTACCTTTGATGTCATAAATTTATTACTACTTTTTTTTTTTTTTTGCTTCTAATTCAATGTTGGTATAAGGAAAACATAATACACTGTTGCCCAGTTCTTCTTTATTTCATTTTAATTAGTTAGTGTGGTCCAAGTTTTTAAATGGTCCTCTAATTATTAGGAGTAATTAAAAATGATAGTGATGATGAAGATGAAAGGGGTAATTTTGTATATATCATTCTTAAAAAGGTTTTAAGATGCATTTTTCTGTAATAACTGCTACTACACAACTTTATCACCAAGTTGCTTATACATCCTGGTTAAGATTTCATGAACATAATAACAATTGGGAGATTAGGAAAGTTGCCTACATCTTAGCAAGAGTTGTCACAGAGTTCTAGCAATCTATAGAGATAGATCAAATTTTCTTTTTGATGTTTGGAGGATGGGCATTGTCTGGAGTTGTGCATATTTTGTTAATTGTTGTGGGTGTAATTGGCATATTGCTTAACTCTCCTATATCTTCTAAATTTCAATGATAGATTGAAAGCAAGTTAAAACTGCACTTAGAAACACAGTGTATATTTGTCCATAACTAATCAAATATTTGTTAGTTATTTGTTCACAAGATTAAGAGAGAGATAGAGCATGCGTCAAAAGGATCCTAGATATATACCTTCAGAGACAAGATATCTGAGTTTGTCCATGTTAGCCATTTCAAATTGTTAATAGTAAGTATGTGTTTGTTTTCTTATTCTATGATTTGCCTACTGTTGCAATGCAATCCACACTTTTAATTTGCATGATCTGGTCATACTTTATGTAGGTTTGTCTTGATCTTTAAAGGATTCCTATTTTTATTAGGTTTGATGCTATTGTGTTTGCTGATGCATTTGAGAATTTGAAACTTGCTCCTGATATACTTTTAGCTGCATCAAAGATTTTGAGTGTGCCCACAGTGAGGTATGCTTGCAGACTATTCAGTTTTTCTAGGTATAGGAGGTTGTCTCTCTCTCTTTTTTTTGTTTTTTTGTTTTTCTGTATTTCTTTTCCTTTCAAGGTTTTACATGCCTTTGAAAGACAATATGGCATGCTTCAAATATGCATAATATTATATTTTTGGACTTCATATTGACATAGATGTGGAAATGTCTTTTAAAAAAAAGTTTTGCTCTACATAACTCTAGAAGCCATGTGGAAGTATATTTTACTTTGTTTTTCTTTGAACTACCTGGAGTGTGGATTACATTGGCACGATAGATTCCATGGACATTTGACTAGTTCTTTAATCCAAAACAAGTTCTCATTTTACTTGTATGGTTTCATTAAATTTCTATTCAGCATCAACTGCACCATTAAGCAACTAGCATTTGAAAGTCTAGACAATTCAAACTGCCTTTTTCTTTGGGTGCATTATTTAAATTCAGAACTATCTTGATAACCTATATCTTTATGCAGTACATTGTCATTGAAGATGTCCTAACTAGTGTGCAAGTTGCAAAAGTAGCATAAATGAGGTAGTTTATTGATGTTTTTTCTTTTATTGGCATCTCTATTAAATTCTTCTTGTTTATATGTGAAATCTTTTTCTCATGAACTTGTTACTTTTGGTGTGTATGCGTTGCCTCGGTTCCCCCTAAGTAGTCTCATACCTTCAAAAGAATATAAATTAGACTTTCTTCATTTCTATAGTTCATAGGATGAAACTTTAGTCTTCTTTGAGGATATTCGATTATGCACATTACAAGCGCTTAATAAAGTCTCTCTCCAAAGGTTAAATCGTAATCTAGCATGCATAAACATATCATTAACCATATCAACTAATGTTCTTTTTTCTTTTTAAGCTAAACCATTTTGTTGAGGAGTGTAACGGGCACTTGTGTGAAGAATTAAACCATTTTCTTCACAAAAAGTAGAAATTTCATTTGGAAAATATTCACCACCTCGATCACTTCATAGGATTTTAATTTTCTTTTCTAATTGATTTTCAACTAATATCTTAAACAATTTAAATATATCAAACGTTTGGTCTTTTGTTCACATTTCTTCCAATTTGCTTTGATCTCATTAGAATCAGCATCTAATCTTTTAGGAATCTTTGGTAGATCAATAGCTAAGAGATACACAACTCTCTACTCTGTACGAAAAAATAGCAACTTGTCCTTCTAGCAAGTTAAATTAGTGCCATCAACGTGATCCAACTTGATTATATCGGACTTCAAATACTTGTTTAGAACATTATTCGAACTAGTACCCTCTATGGCTAAATTTCCTTATGATTGTTGGAAAATAACTACAACTATAGAATGTAGAATATAGCTTTTACATGAATACATTTACTTTTTCTTAAAAAGATTTGCCCCCACTATTTTGCTATTGGATTTGTGGCAATGCCGTCCGAAAGCCAAAGCTAGAATTTTCTTATAGCAGTGTAAGGAAATTCTCCCTAGAATATTTAGAGAATTTTTTTATAAGAAATTTAAAAATGAAAGAAAAGGTAAAAGTTAAAAATGAGTGAATAATGTTTACACATTTTATTTATAATAGTCTAGACACCCCTTAATGAAGATGTGTCTCTTTAGATATATATACACTTTCTTATATACATACACACATGCACGTATGCGTGCACACACACACACACACATATGTCTATAAATGTGCACATACATTCATATGTATATATGTGTCTGTGTATGTATTAGAAGTAAGCATGACTTATAATAAAGTAATGATATCCTTATTATCTAAAAAAGATTTATTAACTCAACTAAATCAAAATGATAAAAAAATTAGAGATAAGATAGGATAGGTATACATTGGATCCATTGAAATGATTATAAGATCTACTTTTAGAGAATGTATAGGTAGTCCAATTATTTTAACCATATTAGATAATAGATTTTTAAAAAGAGAAAAAGTTTTTCGGGAATTTTGAGAGGAAATTTAAAATACCAAAAATTGATATTCAATATACATCCTCAGATTGCTTACAATCTCCAAGATAAAGATTTTGATAGAATATTATCATTAATACAAAATTTTGAAAGAAAAGACCTATTAAATAAGGTAATAGACCATATTCTATTATTTATATAATTTCTTATGCTTTGTCAAATACACATCATATGGAATATTTTGCTAATATAGACTTTATAGATTTCACAAAATTATTTTTTGAAGTAGAAAGGATATATCCACCCTTGATAACTAATATAGAGAATTGGATGAGGGATTTGAGTTTGATTTAAAATAAAAATCGATGAATAACCCAATGATATAATACTACCACGATTATCTTACTCAAAAATAGGGGTAGGAAGTAGTTAATGATTAAATTCTGTAATAAAAGCCAATAAAAGAATTAGTACTAATTACAAGATAGAAAGAGAATATTATGATGGAATAAGATATTCACCATGTAAGATTCTTATTGATATAGGAGCAAGCGGCAATTATATTAGCCACAATTTGATAAAAAAAAAATCTGATTTGTTACCAATTAGAAGAACCTTATTAATATACAAATTTTAATGGAGAAATCCATAAAATAAGACTTTTATAATAAAACATGATACATAAAACTACACCATAATTGAAAGGTTAGAAACCATAAAGGCCAATATTAAATAATATTATTCTGATAATTCTTTACAATTTTGGAAAAGAAATAAGCAAAAAGCAAGGTTAGAAATGATAGATAAAAATAAAATAATAAGAGTTAATACAATAAAATATAGTTTTCAAGACCAAAAGGAATTTAAAATACAATTAGATTGTGATGACCCACCTCTCCCTAGGGCGTACCCTAGGGTATCAGCGGCCACTTGCCTAACTCTCGCCAGGACTCACTCACATGACTATCATATAACTTATTTTTGAACACAGTACAAATGGAATAAAACTTACAAATCCATAAACTTCAAATTACAAACTTTGGATACATAAGTCTTCCAACCTTACATTCAAGTTTCACATTACAAAAGCTTACAACAACCATAATCCAAAATTCTCAAAACATTCAACATATCAAACCCTAATTCTAAGGGTTGGCTTCTTCGCTTGGATACTCATTTCCTACTAAGGAAAACAAATAGGAAAGGGTGAACTAAAAAGCCCGTGAGTTCCCAAAAACATGCAGAGCACATAACACATATAAAATTTCACTTCACTTGAACGTAAACATAAACACTTAAAAAAGCAAATAACATGACAAAGGTAGGATACAGCAGCCCTCAGGGACTAAGGTCCTCGCAACTTGATCACGATCTCAGTAGTTGACACTTCGCCAACTTTCACAGGCACAATCTATGTAGTACTCTACTTACCCCTTACTCCACCAAACCCCCCACCGGGCCCGCACACCTCACATAGTTTATCACATAGTTTGTTCACATAGGTGATCACATAGTTTATCACATAATTTGTGTTTTGCTCTCCATAATGGACAAGCCATTTCGTCAAATCCAGGGCATATATCACATCACATCACATTGTTTGTGTTTTGCTCTTTTATAATGGACAGGTGCTTACACCAAGTCCAGAGCACACATCACATCACATGGTTTGTCGCTCTTTTTGGAGACAGGTTCATGAACCAAATCTCGAGTATATATCACTGGTCTTTATCACTGGGCTTGTGATATTTATATAACCCTATGGCTCGCCCCTTCTTTCTCGACCAAGGCCTCGCCCCTAGTTCGAATCGAAGAGCTCACCGATAGGTCTGAGGAAATTCCTGACCTTGTACATACACATGCAAATCACATCACATATTCTCAATTCTCATTGGAGCATTCTTATAAATCTTCCACTCAAACATAGGTAAGTGTGATAAAGTATACACTACCTCGTTTGAGGGTTTACCAAACAACATTTTCACATCACATCACATAACTCAATACAAAGCTCATCTATTCCACATAGTCACATAACAAGCATGGAAACTTACCGAAATAGTAGGATTCAGCTTCCACGTAACGATCAAACTCAGTCCCTTGCATACTCCCTAAAACAATTTTAAAACAATGGTTGAGATTCACTCCTCCACTCATTAACCAAAACATTTCACTTTCACATCACAGATTCAATCAATATTTTTTCCCAAATTTTTTCCAAGGAAAAGCGTTCATTTCACATGACACACGTTTCAAATGAGTCTTATGAAGATCTTTTTATCATTTCAAATATGACATGTCACCGACGTACTCACCGAGCACTATTTTCACATTTTCTTTAATAAAATACTTGGGTGAGGTTTATCACCTCAAAATCACTTTTATCACCAAACTCAACACTCACTCTTTGACAATATTTTAATATAACTTTAAAACACTTCAAACCATATCTTTATTTTCAAAATTCATAAGATTTAGCCACAACACTGTAAAACTCCTAAATTCCTTCAAATAACATTTTTCACTCAAAAATTCACGAGGATTTCACTTTTCACCTTTTAAAACTCATACACTCATAAATGAACATAACATATATTTTCTTAAACAAAAATTCATCACAAATAACCAAAAATCTCGAAATCAAATATAAAAATTACTAAGCATGGGTTTGGCCATCTCATACATTTTCTATCACAATTTCCAACAACAAAACCCTACTTTCTAACCATATCATGACAAATTTCACAAATATCATACAAATCCCAATCAGGTCCTCAAGTCCGCTACCTAGAGGCCACCTCAAATCCGCTACCTAGGTTGGGATTTCAAGAGCCCAACTTCATCTTTTCAGATGAGATCATTATACCAATGTCAACCATAGATCTAAGCTATTTAACACTAATAAAGCTATATCTAGGAGATTTAGAGCTTATACCTCCGGATCTAACACGATCCAACAAGATCCAACAAGATCTAACAAGATCTCTCGAGTTCCTCTTCAAGTAAGTTGCTTCCAAGATTAGAAACACCCAAAAGCTTCGATCCAAGCCCAAGATCTCCGAGCTTTGTCGATGATCTCCAACACCAAGCTCAAACTCAAATTTAAGACAAACCACCCAAGATTTTCTTTTCTTTCTTTTTCCTCCAAATTTTCGGACTTCACTCCTCTTTCTCCCACCTTCAATCGGCTGCCATGGAGGGAGAAACTCAAGCCATAAACCTTCACAAGTTCAAGGTACAAATTGAAGAAGAAATGGAAAATCAACTACAAGATTTACCTCTTCTTTTCTTCCTCCAAGAACCGGTCCAATCTCTCTCTCTCTCCTCTCTCTCTTGGCTGCAAGAGGTGGAGAAGATGATGGTGGTTGATGGTGTTTGAAGTTTGATGGAAGAAAGGAAGAAAAATTGAAGAAGACAAAGGTGACAATTCTCTCTCTCTCTTCCTTGTTGCTCTCGGCTGCTCCCTCTCTCTCTACTCCAAGTTTGCAGCTGAAAAAGTGAGCCTCTAAGGTGCTTGAAAGTCAAGGCAAAATGGACAAAAAGTGCACTTTTCCTTGTTTTAAGGAAAAGCACTTTTTGGGTGCTTTATGTCGCGTCACTCGCGACAGTCCAACTTACACTGTTTTTCTCCATTCCAACACTGTCCAAAATTTTTAATATTTCCATAATATCACTACATATGCTCGATTTCAACTTAAAGTCGCTAATCACGCTCCGGTAGAAAATTAAGCACTTAATTCGGCCAAAACCGCACACCGGCAAATAATTCGTATAAAATTCTCTAAATTGAGAAATATTCACTTTAAACATATATTTACTTATATTTCAATAAATAATCACAATATAAACAAATTTAGGCATTTTTATAATAATTCTGAATTTTGAGGCCCTCACATAGATGAATTAGAAAAATTAAAAATAACCTAGGAAAGTAGATTGCCACATTCATCACCAACTTTTATGGTAAGAAACCATACAAAGATAGTAAGAGGAAAATCAAGAATGCTAGTCAATTATAAAAAGTTAAATAATAATACTATATTTGATGGTTATTTCTTGTCGCACAGTGAGAGTCTAATTAATAGCACTAGAGGAAAGAAAATATTCTCGAAATTTGACTGTGAAAGTGGATTTTGGCAAATAAGAGTGCACAAATTTAGTATTCAATGGATCAATATATAGATTTTTTATCCCCTTTGAGATAATACAAGTGGTTTGTCATGACTTTTGAATTAAAAAATGCACCTCAAATATTTCAAAGAAAAATGGATAATATTTTTAAGAGATATCCCTTTATCCATACTTATGTTGATGGTATCTTAATTGCTATTGATCATTCAGCTTAGCACATTATTCATCTTAACTGTTTTACATATTTATGTATACAACATGGATTAGCCCTTTCTATAAAAAATGCACAAATTGGACTACAATAAATAGATTTTCTTGAAATAGAAATAGATGGGAAATGGGTAAAACTCCAACCCCATATACTTGAAAAGATTAATCAGTTTCCTAATAAATTAATAGATAAAAAGTAGGCACAAAGTTTTCTTGAAATTTTAAACTATGCTTCAAATTTTATACAAAACCTGGCAGAGATAAGAAAGCCTTTTCAAAAGCTTTTAAAGAAAAATAAAAAATTTGATTTCTCTCCGTATTTAGAAAATCAAATGAAAAAGATTAAAACATTTTGCAAAGATTTACCAAAATTATCTTTACTAAATGATAAAGACAATCTAATACTCAAAATTGATGCTTCAGACCCAATCTGGAGTGGAGTATTAAAAAAGGTTGAATATGATAAAGATAATCATAAAATTAGAAAAATTCTTTGTAGATATTCTTCAAGTAGCTTTTCTGAAACTCAGCAGCGATATCATATAAATGAAAAAGAATTGTTAGCAGTTGTGAAAAACTGTCAAAAATTTTATTACTTCATTTTGTCCAAGAAATTCCTATTGCATATGGATAATAAACAGGTAAAAGCATTTATTCAGAACAATTTACCAACAAAACTCAAGTATAAGCAATTTATTAAATGGCAAACATTATTATCTTAATATTCATTCGATATTGAATTTATTAGATTTGATAAAATGTGCTTGCAGAATTCCTAACATGAGATGGCCAAACAAAATTTGAAACAGCAGATTCATGAGCTTCTTGCTCAAATATCCAAAAAGATAGATAGTCTTCAAGACTCGGTATGGTCCAAGATTTAGTACAGATATCATCCAAATTGCTAACTTTGAATTAATACTGAAAGAAGTTTCTAATTTGCTTATATTATACTGCAAGAACATTCAGATAAAAATTAACAACTATGGAAAAATTAAAAATTAATGTTTTTACCCTATTCCAATGGATAAAGATAATTGGAGATACAATTCCAAATGAAGACGTTTCGTCCTCACAGACAAAGAAAATAGATGATCAACAGCCTAAGCATAGTGGGATAAAAACTATTCATGATATTATTTCTCTTGGATCTGATATTACTCGGAATGTGATCACTAAGAGAAATGATATGATAGATAATTTGTTAGACAGTCATCCAATTATTATGGCACAAGCCCAGATAATAAAAGAATTATATTCCCTTAATAATACAAATACTTGCTATGTCAATTTTATAGGAATCTATCTACGGTTTAACTTTGTCCACGGAATTGATGCTAAAGATACTAAAGATTGGTACAATTTTGGAGCCATACACTTTATATATTCAACTAGTCCAAATTTTCTCGAGATCTTTGAATTACTCAAATGGATTGAGGAATGAGTTAAAGATTGTTATACTAATAATCCAACAATTACTCCAAAGGATATTTTATCATTAAAATTTCTATCAGTTGGACCAGATTTCTACCAGGAGGAAAGATGTGATACTTTTCATCTTATAATTTTGGGAAAAGCAGAAAGTCTAATGATTAAAGTACCTACAATCAGGAAGGAATTTCAGAGATTCAAAAAAAAGATATCTATTACAGAAGAATAATTGGACTAAGAACAGTTGTATTTGGAATGGAATGAACATGCCAAAAAGGATTTTAGACTTATTCAAGTGCCAAAGTTAATTCCTCAGTAATGATTGCACCAGTAAAGAATATACCACTTGTTGTAGAGAATTATTTCAAAACAAAATTAGACATATAGATAGAGGATACCTCAAAAGTAGTCCCCACATTATAAAGAGATACTGTCAATTTAGTCAACCTCAGAAAGGTACATGTCTGACCTTTAAAGAAAATGTCAAATCAAAAGCAAACTATATGGAATGAAAAATTCAATACCACAGACATGAAAAGAAAGATTTCAAATCCAAAAGAAGCAGATAATTGTGGACTTCAAAGATTTGAAATCCGTAATAAATTAGATTTCGAATCCGGACTTACAAGTCTGCTCTATGTTATAAATAGATATATAGAGAAAATAAGGAACAACTTTTCAGAATAGAAGAATGAAATCTCTCTTGTAATATTACCACCCTTTTCTTATAGCCCCTGCCTAGTCATGTAATTTGAATTATTCTTGTAATATAAATATGAAATAAATAAAATCTTCCCTTAAAGGAAGAATCTTTGTTCAATTTTTAGTTCTTTTCCCTACAAATATATCTGTTCTTATGACTTTATATCTTTATCTTTTGAAGTATGTCTTGAGGTAGGAAACGAAACGAGATTGCGCTAACGATTATTGAAGAAACGACAAGGAAAGTTACCTATGAGCTATTGGGATTAGTTGGCAATTCGGAGGTTGGTGCTGAAATGCACAGTAAAAATCTCATTGGATATCTGATGATAATAAAGTTAAAGATCTAAAAGAATTTAGGTATGGAAGCTTGTTGGACCCATATTTTTGTAGAAGTTAAGAATTACTCATTGAACATTATATTCTTCTTTTTGTCTAAATGATCAATATAAGAATAATTCTACATTTGGAAGATTTGCAACTAGTAACCATAGAAATAAATGACAGAATAACTCTAACTATAGATTTGAACTAGCAAGGAAATTTGCTTTCTAGTCTTGGTACTATTAGTGGCTTCAGAGCCACTATTTAGATGAAATCAAATTATGATAAATAATATATTCTATAATGACAGAATGTCCCTCTCTAATAATAATTAGACCGACACAGATTAAAATAGGGGATTATCTATACTGTTCTTATTTGTTAGCAGAAATTGATAGATTGGATCAACAGGCAAAAGATTTAGAAAATTTATTAAATTGTTATGAAAATAGATAAAAAAAATTTTTTTTTCAAGAAAAGATGGGCTTGGATACCCATTTTATTACTAGAACATAAACAGATACAAGATAGTTACTGTGGAGCAAAAAACTCCAAGGTACTCCTAAACCTAAAAGATGGAATCTGAAGCCTGTCCATTGTACAAAGCCCACAGACTTCCTTCGGCAATTTTGCAAATGAAGAAAACATCGACAATCTCCCCAAGCCACCCAAAGTTGCCAATGCATCTGCTACCGTATTACGTTGCCGAAACACATGATTAACTGATCCAATGTAACCAACAAGACTCTTAAGTCGTTGAAATAGTGGCCGTACCTTAAACGGGATATTCGACCTGCCTACTAGCATTTGCACAAGGATGTTGGAGTCCAACTCCATATGTACCGGGAAAATAGCTCTATCCCTACATAACTCCAAACCTGAAACCAAAGCATGCGTTTCAGCATACAATACCGACGCATTGTCATAGGTTTCCGAGAATGCAAAAACCACACGCCCTCTCTCATCACGGAGGATTCCACCCCCTCCACCCCTACCTGACTGAAGGAAGGAACCATCCGTATTGAGTTTAAACAAAGCCTGAGGTGGTTTCCTCCAGCAAACCGGAACTCCCTTGACCCGCCGCTTCATCTTACCCGACAGCTCAAGGAATTCGTCCCAGCCCTCCCTTGCATTTCAAGCCAATAGTAGGAAGTGAAGGCACGTTAAATCCATCACATCCGCACATATCATCTCACAAATAACGAACGGCCGAAGGGTTACACCCTTATGCACAAACCTATTTCTCGCCTTCCACAATTGCCATACAATAACCATAGGCAACAACCTAACGATCCACGATAAAATTGGTGACTTGATCGGATGCATCCACCAAACCATGCACTTCTCCCTCACCAATCTCCCTTCCGAAGATAAACCAAATTTGCCTTCGAAAAAAGCCCACACACCGGAGGAGTATACCCAAAAACTAGAATATGTTGCAGCGTTTCTTCCTGTTTTTCCACACAATAGAAACACCATGATGGACCATGGACCTTAAACTTGTATAACTTGTCCATCACCTACAGCCTATTTAGAATCACACGCCACAAATGAATGGTCATTTTCAGAGGCCCCCATTGTAACCAAAGCTGCTTGAAAAACCATGAGGACTGCCATTTCCCCTCCAACAATTTAACCAACCGACTAACTGTGAACACCCCTACATCCGAGCCCTTCCAAAAAAACTCATCCTTACCCACATCCTCTAGGAAAAACTTTTGCGTCGGCTTCCCCAGCAGGAACTATCTGCAACACTTTTCCTTATCCCAGTCCCCATGCTATCTAACAGTAGCTAAGCCCACATCAGATGCTATCTCCAGAAATCTCCATGCCAAAGGACCATCCCCCAGCTAGTTATCCCACCAAAAGGATACCTCTCCAATAACAATATCCCAGCGCATGTTGCATTCCATCAATTCTCTTACCCGGAGCATATGCTTCCATATCATTGAGTCCATTGGCCGAGCCGTCACCTTGTTCGGGTAAACCCCCAAACAATACCTCGTTTCCATAAATTGCGCCCATAAGCACGTCTGTTGATGAAACCTCCACCATAGTTTACATTCCATCGCATACAACATATTGTCCAAAGACCGAACCCCTAATCCCCCTGCTTCCACTGGTCTACATATCATTGACTAGGCCACCCAATGACATCTATCCCCAAACTCAGAAGCACCCCAGAAAAATCACGTGAACAATCTAGTTAGTTGCCCCGGAATGCTCTGTGGGGGGTGCAAGTGTTAGTGAATATGCCCTAAAGTCAATCAACTTCTAGGGTTTATTATATACTTTGACTATTTATGTAATAATAAATGACATCTTTATCATATTGATTGCTTATATTTTCATATAAGTATGATAAAACCCTTAGAATAAACCTAATCGATGAAATCATAAGAGTTATGATGGTGAGGTTCATTCGATTATAAATAAGGTTTATTCTTAAATATCTCTAGTCATAGTATTAACAAGAAAGGGTATTGTTAATACGGTTAGACTAGCATATACTATGCCGCTTCTATATGAGAAGTAGTAGACCTCATCTACTATGGTGTGTGAGACACCTAAGCAAGTATATGGGTGCTTGATGGTATGATCAAGTTCACTAGATTGATCCACATAGGGACATCCTTTAAGTGCCAAAGGATTAATGTCTAAGTGACGTTTATGTAAATGATTCTTAGACTTAAGGTTATCATGATATCTTGAATATGGATAGTTATACTTTCTTTGTTATATGATTGCTCCTGTAAAAGGGAATGCTCACATCATTAGCAAATGGGTGTATCTTTGAAGTATGGAAAGATGGTGAATAACCTATAAGGATTTACCGCCTCTTATGTGAAAGGAGTTATCTCGTGTTTGGCCACTTGTAGAAGTATAACTCAGAAATCTTAGCGCTAAGTGGAAAAGTCTTAGAAAGTGTTTCTAAGAACTTCTTCATTAGAGTTATATTTTGGTATAAGAGAAAAGAGCATTAATCACACAATGGAATAGGCACAACTTATTCCAAGATTAATGTGAGATAAGTGTGGTAAAAGGATATTAGTTACATTATAAACGTTTACTGAAAGGTGAAGTCATCCACTTGACTTTTCTCATTACTTGGGTGGTCATGATGTATTGCTAGATACCAATCTTGATCTATAAGTATGAGTTGATTGATTAGTGGAATCAGTGATAAATTAAAAGGAGTTTTAATTTATCTAGTTCTTATTTATTAAGAATGTATAGCTCATACTTATTGCCAACGTATATGAGAACCTAATGGGTCACACACATTAAGAACTTTCTTAACTAGATTAAATGAATTTCAAGTGGGACTTGATAGATAAGTTTTATAACTTATAGTTTGATTTGTGAGACAAATTAAACTTGAGGGACTTATGGTGCAAATAAGTTTTAGTTTTCCAAATACAAGAGTTGTATTAGAATTAGGAAGCTAAATCTTATTGGAAACTGATTTCAGGTTTCCATAAGGATTTGACAACTTATTTGTCTATAAATACTCACTAAGCTTTTGCTAGCAAGAGGATGATCACACAATTTGTCTTGTGAGATTTTTGAGAAAAATCTTGAGAGAAAAAATACCAAAAATTCGTCCAAGAAAATAAGGGAAAAATGGCATCTCTTATTTCTTATCTTGGGATGAATTTTTCATGGTGAAAAATTGGAATTATCTCAATAGACTTGTGTGTGGTTGTCTTGGCAATAGCTAGCACTAATCTAGTTTAAGCTAATTCGACCTTGGAGGTTCTAACTAAGGAGGTTCGTGTTGATCACCATTAGAGGCCGGACGCATGTACGGCTACGTGGATCTCTTTGCCATCTTCTGCATCAAATCTCCACCAAGTTCAAGGAGGTCTTCATGGATTGAGGTAATCTTCTTGAACTATCTCTATGTTACATGGATTTAATCAAAGGACGATCTATTAAAGGAATCAAAAATTTTAAATTTCCGCTGTGTTTATCTCCTTGATTCCTTACAGTGGTATCAGAGCCAACTTTGATTAAACCATGTAACTTGTTTATTTAGTTGTCATGAATGTCAAATTAGATTTGATTATGTGCGATTCAAGAGTTTTAAAAATATACTTTTGATGAAAAATAAATTTTTGGAAAGGTTTCAAAGATTTAATCATTTTTCATCGAATGAATTTTTCTTGAAAACTTGTTTTTCATGGCATGAAAATTCATGAAAAGATTAAAACTTTCAATCATGATAATAGATTCGATTGTTGTTTTTCGTGATGAGATCACGGAAAGAAAAAAGCAAAAAAAAAAAAAAAGGGCATAAGATGGCTTCTTGGCTCGATCTCGATAAATCACGCGGGACGGCAACTGCATGTTAATGGCGTGAAGCCTTGTGATCAATTTGTATCACATACAGGTTCATGTATATAATATGGCCATGGACAATGCTATCTTTATCCTTTCTTCACACATCCAATCTTGTGATTGATTGTTGCATTGGTAGCCTATGTACGGGTTGCAATTTAACCACCAAGTAATATGAAGAGACATAATTGGTTGATCATGATCAGCCTACAAAAGTCAGGAAAAGGGCAGCGAGAATTTGCTACTGGAAATTGCGTTAAAAATGCTGATTTGCAGCGAATCTTTTTTACAGCAATTTTAGCGGCTGTTTTTGTTGCATTTTCCATTCTTCGTTACTTCAAATTCCAGCCATAAGATGGTGGTAATGATGAAGGCTTTATTGATTAATAATTGCTGGAAATTTTTTTGTAAAAGGAAATTCAAGAAACAAGTTAGTTTCCAAATAACAAATGGGATTTGGTCATTGATTTCCTTTTCGTTTGGGTTTCTAAATTAGTATGGAAATTTCCTATAATTCTAATATGATTAGAATTAAGGTATTTTGTGGAAATTTTAGAAATCCAAATTGGACAAGGAGTTGTTCAATTAAGTTTTGGAAACTTATTTAATTTTAGTATGACTAGAATTAAGAAGTAAACCAATTTTGGAGACTTTCCAATTTTATAAGATTGAATTTGGAAGGTGTTCAAATACTTTTAGAAACTTTCTAATTTAGTGAAAGTTAAATTAAGAAAGTGCTCTAAAGTAAGTATTTGAGATTCTAAAATGGTTTAAAAGAAAATTTCCAAAAATAAGTGAATTAGGAAATTCTAGTTAGACTAGAAATTCCTAATTTTGACTTGGATGGTCATTCGATTGTGAAAAAATTCTTATCATGCTTATAAAGTATGAAAAATCAGTTTAATAAGATTAGAATGTGGTTTCCATAATTTAAAACAAAAGAAATTTGGAAACTATTTAATATTCCTTAAGAAATTAGATTTCCTAAGAAATATAAGTTTCCAAATTAGCATTGGTTTTTAAAATGATTTGGAAATTGAATCTACCTTTTATTATGAATAAAATATAGTTTTCAAATCATTAGTATTGCCAAAAAATTCTTCTTGAGTTCAAAAATGAAGGAAAAAGATGCTGTCTGCAATAGCGTCGCTAAAAGTTTTAGCGACAGTTTTCTTATGAAAAACTTTTGTCGCTAAAGACATTTTTCTGTCGCTAAAACTTAATTCCAGAAATTAGAAATTTTCAAATTGAGTTTGATTCAATTAATTTTTAAACCTCTTGAATTGAAGCCTTTTGAGATTAAAGGCTTGTGCATGTAATGATACATGATTGGAACTAAATAAATATTTATGCTTTCATTTAATATTGTATTTTATGAATGCATGATGGATGATTATGGACTAAGGCAAATGTGATTGTGAATGGTTGAATGTATGTATGATTTGGTTTTGATATTTTTGAAATAGGGCTTGCGTGTCCTGCCTTCTCTATATATTCTCAATGTAAATACTTTTCTCATCCCACTCCCCTTGAATGTAACTCAAGGTTTCTCCCAATATTATGTAATGTACTATATTAGGGATAGGGAGAGGGTGAGGATCTAAAATATTTAGAATAGATTTACATTTGTAATGTACAAAGAAGATGGAGATGGTACCAATTCCACCATGGTGGACATACAAAAGACGTACAGGGCATGGAGATGTCGCTCGTCCCTTAACTTGACCATCTAGTTTCCTTTTGGCTCAAGGAAACTAGTGTAGGAATAAAGTCCATAATCATCCATGTTTAATTATAGTATGTTTATTTATTTATTTATATTGATGAATGGATATCCATGCTATATATATATTTGATGAGACCAATAAGGAATACCATGTCTAAAATCCCTCTACTCAAATATTAAGTCTAAACTTAAATTGCCTTCCATTGTTATAGTTAAAATGAAATTATGTTCGAGTTAACTTGTTGAGTACACTCAAGGTTGCTCTACCATGAGAAGTTTTAACTATGAGATGAGATCTCGGAATAATGGGTATGACTTAACTAAAATTTGTGACTTGTTGAGTACACTCAAGGTCATAAAATTTTAGAGGCAAAGGTTGGGTGACACATATGATGTGATTTATCAAGAGTTGATAACTCAACTATCTAGAAGTTACAAAAGTTATAATTGGTAATAAGTACCTACCTAGTGAAATTATTTTGATTTGTTGAGCACACTCAAGATCAAAATAACTAAATGGGATTCTAGCCTACTAGGAATTTTTGAAATTCTCGAATCTATATAAGAGGGTTATAGATTTGAATAAAATAGTGGGAGCAAAACCAAATTTGATTTTCATATCATTTTTACTTGGTTTTGTTTTGCATAAATAGCAATTCTCTTTTATCTTTACCATCCGTTGTAGATATATGAGTAATTGCATATTATTCTCGATATAATTGGTATTTTTAATTTCTTGGATTGGCAAGTTAAATTGAGAAAAGTTCTCAAGAAAATTTGGCTATATCATTTAAAACCTTAGCACTTCCAATTATGGAAGATGTAATGGAATTAATAAAAATTGCTAACAATAGGTAAGAGGAGATGATGATAGTATGCCATAGATGCTTCCTAAATCTCCTTTACTAGATAAGATTTCAATTTCTTTCACCATGGTTATACATCTCAAGAGTTGGATGATGAATAATCAAGGTATAAGATGTATGAAATACTTGAGCAATAATTCTATTACAAGATGACAAAAATATCTCAAATTAAATATTAATTTATTAGAGAGTGATTGACTATATTAAAAAATTTAGATCAATCAAAGTTTTGTCATACACTATTAGTCAAATGTTGACTAAAAGTAATTACTTATCAAGAGTTGATAATAAGAATTACTTATCAAGAGTTGATAAGTTAAGAGTTTTAAAGAACTAGCCTTATAGTACAAGCTTTCAATGCATGGTTTTGAAATACAACTTTGTGAAAGTTTTATTTTTGAGATTATAATTGAGATTAACTAATGGACTTATTTTAGAACTTAATAAATGTTATTATTTTCTAAAATAAAAGAAAGTCCATTTCTCAATATGATGTTAGATAATTTGAAACCATCTTTAACATTTGGAAATTAGTCTTTTGAATAAGAAACATATTTTTCAAATCGCATGATGATTTGGCTCATTTGATTATGAATCATTTGAGACATATGAGCCTTATTCACTAATAAAAGGCTAATTTGATCTTTTATGAAAAGATTTAATGAATTGTTAGGATCCATACATTATGATGTATGTGGAAAATTAACAATTCATACTAGAGATTATTTCTCATATTTTATCACTTTTGCTAATAACAACTCAAAATGGATATATGTATCTTTGAGATACTAATCCAAGATTTTGAGAAGTTAAGAGATTTAAGTATAAAGTAGAGAAACAATCTGGTCAAGTACTAGGACACCTAAATATGATCAAGGTGAAGAATACTTGAGCCATGGTAAAGTATTGGAACACCATGATTTGATCAAGGTGAAGAATACCTAATCTATGGGTTTCAAAATTAACTAAAGGAGAATGTGATTCTCAAGTAAAATAATTTTTCTAGTTATCTCAATTATTGTTGTGTAATCTAGATAAAGAATTATATCTCATGAGATGAGATGTCCCATGCAAGTTTACCAAAATGGTTTTGGGGTTTTGTCCTACATAAAATTGTCTCCTATACACTAAATCTTGTTCCATAAATATATTTGTTCAAAGTGTACCATATGAGATATGGAGTGTTAAGAAATCCAAATTTTGTGAAAATTTGGATTGTGCTACTTATGAAGTGAGCATCCATAATCGGATAAAGTGGAGCTAAGATCCGATTAAAACCTTTTGTGAAGTATTCTTGAGAATTAAAGGAAAAGAAAAGGAGGGCCAAAAAGAAGAAGAGCAAATCTGTTCTTCTTATTTCATTTGGTTTAAATTTTTCTTAGCACATATGCTAGAATTTTCTTATTTTCTCCAAGAATTTTATATTTCTATCATCTTCAAGAATAAAAGTGTTTTAGTTCTAAAACTACTATTTTCTAGATATATGATTTATTCTAGATAAAGTAGTGGGAGAAAGATGGAACTTAAAACTTGAAATAGTTTCAAGTATCACAAAAGCAAGTTGAACAAAATGCATAGAATTGGGGCTTGCATTTCATGATGATGAGGCGCAGCGAAAGCTCCTAAAATAAGGGTTTCATAAATCTTAGAAATATAGATTTCTTATAGAAAATCATGATATTTGATCATGCATTTTTAAATGATTTATGAATACTTTTATAATTTATAGAGATGGTTGAGACCCATGAATCTAAAATGGATTCCATATTTGACGAAAGGTATTGACCTTAGTCAATTCACCTAAAGGTTTAAAAACCTTTTAGCTGCAAAAGAGTCTCTAGAGTAAAGACTAATATGGAAGGTAAAGTGTTACCTATAGAGTTTGGTTGGTAGAGTGGTCATTTTTAAAGATAAGCAATTATCTTTAAAGAAACCTTCTCACTAATCAATATGCTTAAATTCATTTAGATTTACTTGCTTGTTTTAACTATAAGTTATGGTATGGCAAATAGATGCTAAAACCATTTTTTTAAATGGAAACAACAAATAATTGTGTATGTGACACAATTTAAAGGTTTTACATCTAATGTGCCAATAAAGCAAATCTCTAAAAGTGGTATCATCCATTTTGATGAAATAATCAAAGAGTTTGATTTTATCAAATGTATGAATGGCCTTGTACTTATATTTGATTTAGTGGGAGCTATTGTTGGTTTCATGCATCATATATAATTAATATATGATACATTGAAATGGTATGCCTATATTCCAAAATTATAGGTGTAGCTATCCAAAACTTCCTTCATGATATAAAGGAGTGGCAATCTACCTTTAGAGTAAAGGTCTATATTGATAGGTATGATTGCTTAAGTTTTTAAGTACTTAGACAAGATGATAAATGTTTAGCATGGAATAATCTAAGAAGGGGTCTTATCTATATTATATAGAATAATCCTTTCATTGTACTAAACTCATTGTCTCCTTTAGTCCATGAAGAGTTTAAAATTGAAAGTTCGAGAATGTACTTGTAAACTTTCCTACAGAAATGATTTGCAAGTAATTATGCGTATATTCATAATATCTGTGTTATGTGTTGAAAGAGTTTCAAGTGAAACACAACTAAATTTCTACAATTAAAACCTTAACAAATGCTACTTGAGAAGTGGCAAAAGGAAACATGTGAATCTACAAGTTCAAATTTGAGTTTGAATTGGTTCATTCTATTAGAAGTCCTTCAACTTATGTTGAGACTATAATAGAATTTGTCCTAACAAAGGAACCAAAGTCTCATCATAGATCCACATATTTGTTAAGGTAGTTTCACATGATTTGATGAAATCATTGGTGGGAATTAAAAGTGAAGATTAAAAGGAGTACCCATGGATTACAACATAGTTGATCCGTTCACTAAATCTTATCTTAAAGAAAACATGATAGTCATGTTTGCTCATTTGTTTTTTAACTTGTGAGTGATTGGCTTTAGTGCAAGTGGGAGATTGTTAGTGAATATGCCCTAAAGTCAATCAACTTCTAGGGTTTATTATATACTTTGACTATTTATGTAATAATAAATGACATCTTTATCATATTGATTGCTTATATTTTCATATAAGTATGATAAAACCCTTAGAATAAACCTAATCGATGAAATCATAAGAGTTATGATGGTGAGGTTCATTCGATTATAAATAAGGTTTATTCTTAAATATCTCTAGTCATAGTATTAACAAGAAAGGGTATTGTTAATACGGTTAGACTAGCATATACTATGCCGCTTCTATATGAGAAGTAGTAGACCTCATCTACTATGGTGTGTGAGACACCTAAGCAAGTATATGGGTGCTTGATGGTATGATCAAGTTCACTAGATTGATCCACATAGGGACATCCTTTAAGTGCCAAAGGATTAATGTCTAAGTGACGTTTATGTAAATGATTCTTAGACTTAAGGTTATCATGATATCTTGAATATGGATAGTTATACTTTCTTTGTTATATGATTGCTCCTGTAAAAGGGAATGCTCACATCATTAGCAAATGGGTGTATCTTTGAAGTATGGAAAGATGGTGAATAACCTATAAGGATTTACCGCCTCTTATGTGAGAGGAGTTATCTCATGTTTGACCACTTGTAGAAGTATAACTCAGAAATCTTAGCGCTAAGTGGGAAAGTCTTAGAAAGTGTTTCTAAGAACTTCTTCATTGGAGTTATATTTTGGTACAAGAGAAAGAGCATTAATCACACAATGGAATAGGCACAACTTATTCCAAGATTAATGTGAGATAAGTGTGGTAAAAGGATATTAGTTACATTATAAACGTTTACTTGAAAGGTGAAGTCATCCACTTGACTTTTCTCATTACTTGGGTGGTCATGATGTATTGCTAGATACCAATCTTGATCTATAAGTATGAGTTGATTGATTAGTGGAATCAGTGATAAATTAAAAGGAGTTTTAATTTATCTAGTTCTTATTTATTAAGAATGTATAGCTCATACTTATTGCCAACGTATATGAGAACCTAATGGGTCACACACATTAAGAACTTTCTTAACTAGATTAAATGAATTTCAAGTGGGACTTGATAGATAAGTTTTATAACTTATAGTTTGATTTGTGAGACAAATTAAACTTGAGGGACTTATGGTGCAAATAAGTTTTAGTTTTCCAAATACAAGAGTTGTATTAGAATTAGGAAGCTAAATCTTATTGGAAACTGATTTCAGGTTTCCATAAGGATTTGACAACTTATTTGTCTATAAATACTCACTAAGCTTTTACTAGCAAGAGGATGATCACACAATTTGTCTTGTGGGATTTTTGAGAAAAATCTTGAGAGAAAAAATACCAAAAATTCGTCCAAGAAAATAAGGGAAAAAATGGCGTCTCTTATTTCTTATCTTGGGATGAATTTTTCATGGTGAAAAATTGGAATTATCTCAATAGACTTGTGTGTGGTTGTCTTGGCAATAGCTAGCACTAATCTAGTTTAAGCTAATTCGACCTTGGAGGTTCTAACTAAGGAGGTTCGTGTTGATCACCATTAGAGGCCGGACGCATGTACGGCTACGTGGATCTCTTTGCCATCTTCTGCATCAAATCTCCACCAAGTTCAAGGAGGTCTTCATGGATTGAAGTAATCTTCTTGAACTATCTCTATGTTACATGGATTTAATCAAAGGACGATCTATTAAAGGAATCAAAAATTTTAAAATTTCCGCTGTGTTTATCTCCTTGATTCCTTACAGCAAGACCGAGAGTAGATGAATTGGAATAGATTGCAGGAGCGCCTTTATCAAGACCAACCTGCCTGCGTATGATAACCAAGTAGAATTCCAACTTTGAACGCGAGCTGCAACTGAATCCACAAGACTTTGGAAATACGAGGCCCTCACACGACCAGAGAACAACGGGCAACCAAGGTATCGAAGGGGAAGCGTGTTGTATTTAAAGCCCGTTAAGCTAGCAACTTTCTTCCTTACCCTCTCACACCCCCTCTCCCGTAATATAAACCCACTCTTCTCCTTATTTACCAATTGCCCAGAACAATCCTGATACTCCTTCAGAACCATCGTGACTGCCCGAATTGAATAAACATACCCCCGAAGGAAGATGACCACATCATCTGCAAATGCAAGATGTGTAATCTGCATGGTCCTAGCAGCGACAACGTACGGAGAAAATTTTGGATTTTCCAAGAGGTGATTTAGCCCCAAAGATAGCAACTCCACAGAAATTATAAACAGGGCTGGAAAAATGGGATCATCCTATCGAGTACCCCTCGACGACTTAAAGTATCCGCAAGGTTGGCCATTTATAAGCACAGAGAAATAGCAATTGGATATTAATCTCCATACCATATCGATAAATTGCTCACTAAACCCAAAAGCACGCAACATCTGGATAAAAAACAACCAATTTACCCTATCGTACGCTTTGGCCATATCTAATTTGAAAATGACATTGGACCCCCGAACCTTCTTTCCCAAACCTCGAACCAACTCCTGGGCCATCAAAATATTATCAGAAATCAACCTGCCTTTAACAAAGGCGCTCTGCTGAGGAGAGATAATCCTTTGTAAAATTTCCTCCAGTCGATTAGTTAAAAGCTTAGAGACCACCTTATTGAGTGCATTACATAAACTGATAGGACGAAATTGGGCGAAAGAAGACGGGGACGAGACCTTAGGAATAAGAGTCAACAAAGTGGACGTGACATCCCGAGAAAGAACAACACCCACAAAAAAATCTTGCACTGCAAGAGCAATATCCTCTCCAATAATTTCCCAAGTATCCATAAAAACACGCACAGTAAAACCGTCCAGACCAGCAGCCGAGTCTCCATCCATCGCAAAAATGACCGCTTTAATCTCTTTCTTGTTAGGCACAGATTCTAACCTACGGTTATCCTCAACCGACACCAACTTAGGAACCAAGCCAAGCATCTGGTGAGGAGGGGTGACCTGTGACACCATAGAAAATGCATCCTTAAAGTGGCTTACCCCTTCCTGCCGGATAGCCTCAGGATCGGAAATCCACCCACCATGTTGATTCTTAATTCTGTGAATATGCAATCTGGCCCTTTTTTGCCAAACTGAAGTATGGAAGAAAGGAGAATTAGAATCCCTCTCAGCAAGCCATTTGACCTGGGCCTTTTGTTTCCAGAATTCTTCCTGTCGTCGTAAGCACAATTTCAATTTCTCCTGAGCTTCATGAATCACAAGTGTCAAATCAGACGGGTCGTGCTCCAGCAATTCTTCCAGTCGACGCAACTCCTCTTCAGCATCCCGCACCTTATCAGAAATATTACCAAAATGGTCACGGCTCCAACATACAAGTTGCCATTTAACCTCTTGTAACTTACATAGTAGTCTTCTCCATGGCTTTCCTTCACAAAGAAATTCCCAAGCCTTCCGAACAACCTTTATAAAAGCTTCATGAGAGCACCAGGTATTAAGAAAATGGAAACTCTTATGACCCCCCACATCTGCTGGCCTGTACTGCACAAGTAATGGCGAATGATTAGAGAGGACTCTTCCCAAGTGTTGTACAGTAAAATCAGTAAAATCAACACGACTCCGCTCCCAATCATGATTTATTAACAATCTATCTAACCTCTTCTAGACCCATGTTTTCCCAAAATGATTGTTGCACCAAGTAAAAGGGGATCTGGAAAAACCAACATCCAATAGGTTACCTACTTGCATTAACTGGGAGAACTCCATAGCTTTCGAAATATTAAACGCTCGTCCCCCCCTTTTTTTCATTTCCTGACAAAATGGTATTAAAATCCCCCACAACGACAAGCTGAACACCTAAACAGCACCACTGTAACAACTGATCCCACATCTCGCGGTGAGCCAATTCATCACAAGGAGCATGAACAAACAAAGCAATAAAAGACTCTTTCAAGAGCATATGCGAAAGTCGGAGAGCCATAAAATGCTTCCCCTGACCCTCCATTTGTACAAAGTAATCAGCCGTATGGAAAACCCAAAGGAAGCTATGCTTATTTGAAATAGCATAAGGGAATCGCAATCTCTGACGAATTCCGTCTAACCGATTAGCGTCAACCATCGGCTCACAGACAGCTAACAATGAAATAGAATGAAGTTTGACTAATTTCTTTAACCGTGAGAGGGTTGGTTTATTTGCAACCCCCCAGATATTCCAGAAAAGCGAACTAATCAGCGCGGCAACATTAGGAGTTTGCGAGGAGGAGTTACCTTTCTGCCACATTTGGGCACCCACCAAAGAGTCATCCTTTGGCCGTAGACCGTCCAACCTCCTTTTTAGCACCTCTAACGATTCCTTTGGAAGACCATGTTTGCGGGGGAAAGATTGAGCATTTTTACACTCTCCTGTTGCTGCTGTGCCACTTCGTCTAACACATTCTCCACACTCTCATCCTCACTAGCCAGTGACGATGACAAACCCTCATTCACCACCTTTTCCGCAATAGCTTCGAACATTCCACCCGCAGCCCGGAGGATTGCTTCTTCAACCAAGGGCTGGAGAGCAACTCCTTGCATTGATTCCTGATCAATGTCCTCCCGAGCACCCAGTGATGGCAATTGCCCCTCCTCATCCTATGACTACATTCCGGTATCTACCACAACCGGAGCGCCACCTTGATCCCCCTTGTTCATCTCTTTCCCATAAGGACTTTGTTGATCCACCAAAGTCTCTATTTGTCGTGGCTCACTCACCGTCTCCAGCACTCCCACTTAAAGAGGTAACTGATTTTGCACCTGCAGTGCTCTATGTCCTGAAGCTTTTTTCCCCACAGCCGTCTTTTCCTCCGTTGGCTGCTGTAATCTTTAATGGTACACCTTCAGCGCTCGCCGAGGTTGAGAGCTGTCGCGACCCTGTTCCACCTTTCTTAGCAAATCCGAGTTTTTTACATGACATTGTTCCTCCTCATGCCCTTGCCGATAGTAATGTTTATAGTATAATGGCATCTGCTTTAGAATAATGGGTTGCCAAATCCCTCCTTGGTCGCCCATTCCTATCCAAACCCTCGTTGGCAGCGGCTGCAACAGATCGACCTCTACACAGATACGTGCCACACTGGGCCTCGTCACATTTGCTACTGCCGAGTCAATGAACAATGGCGTGCCCAGTATGGATGTGATTTTGAACAAGCATTGTTTGTGGAAGAGATGTATAGGCAACTTTGGCAATTGAAACCACACCGAAGCATGAGACGATTCTTTGTCAACGTGAAAAGAGGATGACCACTTGAAAACCCTCATGGGTAGCCTGTGCACGTACCAGATGTTCATTGACCATAAGCGATGAAAATCATATTCGTTGCCTACTCGTATGAGAATGTGACGGTAATCCAGTAGCCCAACTTGAGCCCGTTCCTTAAGGTCCAGGGATAGGAAGAATTTTCTCAGATCATCCATTGTCGGCCACCCTTTTGAAAACTTACCCACAAGTGCAAACTGGTATGGTGCGGCTACCACAGCCAATTCCTCCTGGGCAAAGTTGACGGCTGGTTCACCATAATGAGCTGAAAAAGATGCCCTCACTTCAGCAGGCGCTACGGAGTGATTCTTAAGAGTTCCTAAGAGGCTTTTTTTTGAAAAACCGGCAAGGAGGAGGTAACGGGCTGCCCCCCAGCCGAAGGCTGGAGACGAATGCATGGCAAACCCTAGGCCTCCGGTACAGAAGAAAGAAGAGAAAGAACAAACCCTAGGCTTTTTTCAGAGGCGGTGAAAACCCTTGTAATTCGGTTTCAGATAAAATTTAGTTACAAGGATGGCAGTGTTAAAAGCCAACCCAACAATAAATGCCAACCATAAATTCTTCAAAGGAGCACCTATTAATCACACCATCCCCTGTTAGCCAATTACAAAATTATCCATGCACTCAAAATCCCAATGTGGGACCAACAGCACTATTTATATGAGCATTTGCTCTTTTATACTCTTAGAATAGAAACAAAAATAAAGGAAAAACAAGTTTTTGCTCCATTAAAACTATTGAAGAAGCAGATGACGATTTGGTGGATATTCTAGATCCATAAATAACTATTGGAGAAATTTTACTTAGTGTTGGTACATTTGATAAAGTTGATAACATGGATGATATTGATTTTAAGAATTGATATAAACTTGCATTTCAAATTACTAGGGTATATGAACTTCTGAGAGTTGTAATTCTGGTGTTCAAGTATAATTGAAATTTTATATTTGCTATTCAATGTTTTGCTAATGCTATGACTTGGTAATGTTATGGTTTTGTTGTGTTTGGTTGTAGTAGACACACTTTAGTTTTTTGTTTAGGCATAAAATTGACTGATTTTGCTTGTTAGCCAAAAAAAATAGTTTTTCTAAATTTTTCAATTATTTCTCCTAATTTAACTGTATTTATTTGTATTTTATGATGTTTTTATTATATGTATATTTTTAATAATTAAAAAATTAAAATTCGTAAGACTTGTGTCCCGCATCAAGAGGAATAAAATGCACATATAACATGCACACATGTGATGACTGCTTTTGCAAAATGCTCTAAAAGGAGGGCTAAAAAAATTGTACAAACATTAAGTAATCTAACTAGTTTTAATACAGGGTTAGGTAAGTGTTTTGGTGATGGTGTTCAAGATGCCTCATCAACATTTAAACAAGAAGATGAATTATCGGACAATGCATGGATATCCTCAATTCAATTGAGGGTCTAGATAATGCAAGTTGTTCCAAAGCATGCAAATTACTCAGAGATGATGCTACAATAAGAACAATATTTTTTAAAGTCTCTAAATGTAGAAGAAAACATTTGATTTGTAATCTTTGAAATCTAGTTTAGTTTTATGTTTGATACAATATTATGCCTAAATCATTGCATGTTATTTTAATATTTAGGAAGACTATGTTTGATTATGATTGTGATTTTTAATGAATTTGATTTTTTAATTAGAAAATTGCTATTTGAATTTGGTTTAATTTCATTAGATTCTAATATATATTCTAAATTATCATTTTTATTCTTTACTGATGTATTTTTTCAAGAACTAAATGGATTAAATGATACTTAATTTGTATCCTACTATAATGCAGTTTGAAGATTAGGAAGAGGAAGACTTCTTAAAGCTGCTCACTATAGTCATTGCAATTGAAAAATATCAAAAGATCTATTTGTCTAAACAACCATGTAGGACATATAAACTTACAGGGCATGATTATGTTGTGGAGTTATTGAATGGTCATCTTAATTATTTTTACACTAGTTTTAGAATGTATCCACATATATTTATTATTTTTTGTGAGGAGTTGAGATGATATGAGTTAAAACTCTCTAGATATGTTATTATTCAAGAACAGGTTGCCATATTCTTGATCATCATAACTTATAGCTTTAGATACTGATTAGCAACTGAGAGATTTCAACATTTGCGGAAACATCTCAAAATATTTTCACTATTTTCTATCAGTAGTATGCAAATTAGGTGTTGAAATTATTGTTTCTCCTGATCAAAATAAGATTCCTCCTAAAATTCTGATATGAGCTTCGTCGACTAAGTGAAACTTGTGATCATCGTGCCCAAATCTAGATGGTGAATTTTCAAGTTTAGAAGCAGCAGAAAAATTTTCAACCCAATCTAATTCTTGAAATTGCAAATAATATTGAAATTATCTCAACCCACAACTTAACGAGTTAGCGAACCAAGGTTTATGATAGAAAGCGCCACAATCAAGTTCGGTTCTTGATTGATAAGCCAAGATGAACCATTAGAATAATTCTGTTCAAAGGAAGATTTTGAAAAGGCAAGAGGATTTCTCTCAATTAATTTGCTAGAAATGTCGTATGTATTAAAAAAAATGATGGAAGCCTTTTCATAGGCTTTACATGATGAAAACCTAATGGAACTAGGATTCAAACCAAGCGGCCTTGCCAAGCTATTGCTGGCGAAGCTTATTTAGTCTCTCCTAAGTTAGGATTAATAAAATAACAACATAACTAATGACTAAAGTAATGCAACACATCCTTTCATCAAAACTGGTTGCTTATTCAAAGTGAACAAGAAACGAAATAACCCTAAACCAAACAATCACTAAGGTTGGGCTTCCTATTGACCATCCAACACTTGAAGAAGATTAACACAACTTTGAGCTTGAGTTGACCCCTCAAATGGACTTGGTTCTCCAATTGAAACTTTAACAGACATCACCAAAGTTCGAAGTGAATTTTGCAGCCTCTTAGCTCTAGTTCAAGTGATTGGCCTAGTCGGAATGATAACTTGATGACGACTGGAATCTTGCGTAGTTTGGATGATTGCATCCTTCCTTTCCTCTTGAGAAGGATTTGTTCTCAAATCTTACGCATCACCTGCATCAAAAGGACTCGAGTCAGCAACATTAAAAGTGGCACTCACTCGATGCTCACCAGGCAGTTTCAAGCTTATATGCATTATCGTTGATGTACTCCAACACTTGAAAAGGCTTGTCACTATGAGGTGAAAGTTTACTACGGTGTTGAGCTAGAAATTGCTCCTTTCGCATGTGTATCCATACCCAATCACCAGGCTTGAACACCACCTTGCAACGTGCTTTATTCACTTGTTGAACTATTTGAGTGGAAATATTAGCTCGTGCTTTCTCATATAATTTCCTCACAAAATCAGCTTTTTATGCACCATTCAAATTAGCTCTTTCACTCATAGGCAAAGGCATTAGATCCATAGGTGTCAAAGGATTAAAACCATACACAATTTCAAATGGAGAAAATTGAGTAGTAGAATGCACAACCCTATTGATGCGAATTGATTAGGACCTAGACGATGATAAAGTTGGAGTTGCAGAAGACACTTGACCCTTCTAATCTGTGAAGTTACGAATCTTGAATTTAATCTCAACCCATAACTTAATGGAGAAGTGAACCAAGGCTATTGGTAGATGAGGCCACAATCAAGTGCGATTCTTGATTGATAAGTCTAATGAACACCCGAAAACTCTCAAGTATTCAAGAAGAAATCTCTTGAAAAAGAGACGTGCAATTCTCACAAAAAAGATAAAATTTGATTGATAAATCTGAATAAATAATTCGGCCAACACAAGACTTATATATAGCCTTACAAAACAATCCCTAATACTACTAGGAAAGCAATAAAGAAGCAGCTAGACAATCCACATAGGACTAGAAAAACCCTAACCCTAATCGGACCTAATGTGACAGCCCCACTTCTCCCTAGGGCGAACCCTAGGGTATCGGTGGGCCGCCTGCCCAGCTCTCGCCGGGACTCACTACAGATCCTCATTCATATTACAGTTCTCAAATAATTACAACGCAAGATCTTCAAATAATAATTACATTCCATCTAATCCAAATACACTAAAAGTCTAACCATCCAACATTACAAGTAGTACAAGGGATAATCTGACCAATCGCGCTAAAAGATCACTATCCTGCCTTCCTTCGTCTCGAGCCCTGGGGGGAAAAAAAAAAACAAAGTATTTTTGGGGTGAGCTAAAGCTCAGTGAGGTTCCGAGAAAACAAGTATTTTAGAATTTAACTGTTTTATCAGAGTATGAAAGCATTGGAATATTCAAATCTTTGAAATCACGTGAGAAAGTACTTTTCACTAGAAATTTGTAAGACGAAAACAATTCATGAAATAATTCAATTCATCACACGAGCACTTTGACAAATAATCAAGCACACTCATAGTACACTTTTCAACTAGGAGAGAACCATACTCGAGCCGCTTCAACTCGGAGATCAGTGCTCACGAGGAGACTTGCTCAGATTGTCTCAACTAGGTGATCGGTGCTTAACAAACATTAAATCAAATATAAAAGGATACAGTGCTCACTTGGAGCTATTTCACCTTATAACTCCTGAGCAATCCCCTTAGTTCATCTGGCCATCGCCTTATCCCTCCAAAGGTATTACTCGAGTATACCGTACCGTGCCCTAAGTACCAACCTACCCGACCGAGTCCGCTTCTGGCTCGAATAGGCCGATAACGAAGGGGGAAAGTACACATGGCCTACATCATGCGCAAGTAATATACAAATAATGGAAAGTAAACAGCTTGAACAAATTTAATACTTAGGTCGAAAAGTAAGGTACACACTAGAAACAAGTATTTCACACTTATGAAATCAAGTAACATCAAGTATTCACGTAGGCATGTAATTCACACAACATACAAGGAACACTCACAAACTCATTTCATCAAAACATTCATTTGTAAACAGTAATAAGATTTTCCATTTTAAAAGAGGTTGGGACACTCACCACATGCCTTGGTCACCCTCGATCACCTTCGAGTCCTTTTGCCATTTTGATCATAACTCATGGTACGAGTGTCGGATTGAAGTGTACGAGGTGCCGTTTCGAAACTAAGAGAACAAGCTATAACTTTCATGAAGACAAATTCTGCCCAGATTTTCTCTTTCTAAGTGAAAAACGTCGAAACAGTTTCAGAAATTTTCCCCGTCAGAATTGCCGACAGGCTACATTCAAACGTTCATAACTTGGCGCTCACAAATCCAAATCCAGAAATTCCAAAGCCTTTAGAAAGCTAACATACAGGGCTACAATTCTTAAGAAGATATCAAAAGCAAAAACATTCATCTTCCTGGTCAAAATGACCTATTACCGTAGCAAAAAACCATTTCTGCCAGAAACAGGGCATCAGGGGTATTCTAGTCATTTCACATGATACAGTGCTCAGATTCACCTGAAAATTTACAGGTAGATTCCTCACTCAATTCTCTACAACTTTCATGAAGGCCATGTTTACCCAGATTCACTCCATCTAGGTCAAAAATTACGAAAACAGTCCCAGATTTCTGTCGACAGGTTGTCCGTCAGGCCTAATTCAAACGGCCATAACTCAGTGTACCAAAGTCCGATTCAGGAAATTCTGGATGCGTTGGAAAGCTGAAAGACAGGGCTAAAATGTCTGTGTTTCGACCAAAAGCTGGTTTGACATGGATCATGAGGTAAAATGCAGCTAAATGGACTACTTGACCAACCCTGATTTTCTGGTTTGAGCTGGGCAATGCATGGTTCAAAATCCATTTCTATCCCATGCAATTTATACCATTTGCAGGCCAACATAAACACACATGTACATATATAAGTTAACTATCAAATTCAGTCCAAACCGACTCAAGCCAATCACATTTACTAAACAAACAACAAGACCATACTATTGGCCAACCAACCAGTCCAATTTTCCAGATTTTGCGAGCTACTAGAAACCAAAGCTTAAACCTTCTTAAATGTAATCGAAGTTTCCTAAACTTAGCACATATCCATAGGATAATATTATTAACATGATATTGAACCAAAATCACCACCAAACAAGTCATTTAAATGCCCCAAAACAAAGCCCCATCACTGATCAAGCATCCTGTCCAGAAATTTCAGCAAAACATACCTCACTTGTTTATCACTTTTGTCTAACTAAAACACCACAACTTTGGCTCAAATTTAACATACATATAGAGGGAAGGATGAAGATTCAATCCATGTTAAAATCCTGCATCAAAGTCTCACGAAATCAAGTTCAAACAGCCTGCCCTGTTCTGCCATTCAAACTGCCACAAATTTCCAGCCATGTTCATGCCAGTTCTAGTCCATCAAATGCATGTTTAACATGCTCAAAATGCTACTCAATGATTTAAACAACATCCAACACACATAAGCAAGGATATGGGAGCAAGAAATAAAAGAAAAGGTAGCTTCTTGAAGTATTTACCTCAAACCCTATGAAGATGAGCCACCCTAGAGTTTCTTTCTTCCAAATCACTACACCAACCCCTTAATCTTCCTTAGATGACACCTTCTATGGAGTAGCTTGCAAACTTATGATAGAAATCAAGGATTCAAGCAAGTAATCAAGGTTGAAGTTGAAGTTTTCTCTCTTTTTTTTCCTTCCTTTCTTTTCCTTTTTTTCCCCACGGTTTTTCCTTCATGTTTCAGCTTTCACACCCGACTTCCCTTCCCCTTGTTTCCTCTTAATTGGTCTCAAATTGGATTATAAGATAAAGTCTAAAAGATATTTAAGAAGTTGGTCAAAGTTTCAATCCAAGCCTAGCAACTTCAATGATTTTTCACCTTGGCCCCAAGTGATTTCATTTCCTAGCAATTAAGTCCATAAGTTGTAAATCCAACTTAGTCCACTAATACTTAATCACACCTAGTTAGGTCACTAATCACCCATTTAACGCAATTAACTCTCGTGAGCATGCAAATTCACACCGAAAATTCTTGAAATAGCAAACGTTTGATTTGTACATATAATTAGGGTTTCGGAAAAAAAAAATATTAGGGTTAGTACATTTAGGGTTTAGTGTGCAAACAAATTAGGGTTTTGTCAAAATTTAGGGTTTTCAAAGCAAACTAGGGTTTTTAAACTTGTAAAACAAAATAGTTAAAACAAAACACTTTAAGAAGTAAAACAACCATATAAACACCTTGGCAAACAATAATTACTATAATTAGCATTATTTAATATTTTCCAAAAACTTAGGAAAAATCGGGGCCTCACACCTAATGTAGGACTTTTGGCCAATGTATCTTAGCCACCAAACTAGAAAGTAAACTAACACTACTCATGACAGCTAATTGAACTAACTAAGCTAGGAAACAAGAAAGACAATTGGCCCAATAGAAACCCTAGAAATCAGAAGTTACACTCAACTAGGGTTTCATTCCTCCAATACTTCTTCATTTGTTTCAATCACTTGAATGAGCGTGTAAACACTAAAATCATCATTTACAAGCTCTTGGAGACTACTTGAACGTCCCACTGGATCTTGGACTTGTAACGATCCCACATCGGTTGGGAGGAGGGATCCTGGCCACTATATCACCAGCCGTGGGTATGTCCCCACCTGACCGAGGCCTTTGGAGGGGTGCTAGGCTTCTTGACCTGCGGGCTTGGGCTCTACACTTGTTGTGGGCTATAACCCCACCTCCAGGAACAAAACCCATGACCTTCAGGGTGGCTAACTGTGGGACAATATTGGTCAGGGGTATTAGAGTTGGTATCAGAGCCGACTCCCAACTCTAGTGTGCTAGCGAGGACGCTGGGTCCCCTAAGGAGGGTGGATTGTAATGATCCCACATTGGTTAGGAGGAGGGATTCTGACCAGTATATCACCAGCCGTGGGTATGTCCCTATCTGACCGAGACCTTTTAGAGGGGTACTGGGTTTCTTGACCTGCGGGCTTGGGCTCTACACTTGTTGTGGGTTATAACCCCACCTCCAGGAACAAACCTCACAACCTTCAGGGTGACTAACTGTGGGACAATATTGGTCAGGGGTGTTAGAGGAGTCCTCGAACTAAAGTTTGGATGGCTTTTTTGAGCTTTTTAGCACGAGCCCCAGTCATCGGACCACTCGACACCATTGGAAAATCCCTCAATCCTTTATTAGCAGTCACGAGCTCATCATCAACAATTATATGCAAATTCGACATGAGGTAAACACTATTCCCAATCCTTCAGATTAGACTTAATAATAATACGTAGAAGAGTAGATAAAGTGTGATTAACGACCTCAATCTGGCTATCGATTTGCGGATGACTAGTTGTCGAAAACAACAACTTAGTTCCTAACATAGACCATAATATCTTCCAAAAGTATGAAAGAAATTTAACATCTCTGTCTAACACGATAGTCCTAGGAATGCCATGCAACCTCATGATCTCTCTAAAGAAAAAATAAGCAATATGAAAAGCATCGTCACTCTTATGGCAAGCAATAAAGTGAGCCATCTTAGAAAAATGGTTCACAACAACATAAATTGAATCATTACCCTTCCTAGATCGAGGTAATCCAATAATAAAGTCTATTGAAAGATCTACCCATGGTGTACTAGAAATAGGTAAAAGACTATATAGACCATGTGGTTGTGCCTTTGATTTTGCTCATTTGCAAACTACGTGTCGATTCACAGCTCTTTCCACATCACACCGTATCTTAGACCAATAAAAATGATCCTACTATATGGAAATGGTTTTAGTAACACCAAATTATCCTATTAAACCACCACTATGTGCTTCCTTAACCAAAAGTAAGCAAGTAGAGGTAGAAGGAATGCACAACCAATTTAGGTAGTACAAAAAGTCATCAAAGACCAAAAATTTCCCTTGGGTAGCATGCTTGCAATTCACATATATATCATTGAAATCCATATCTTGCACATACAATTCCTTAAGCAATTCAAATCCAAACAATTTAGTTTCTAAATTAGTGATTAGAGAATACCTACGTGACAATGCATAAGCCATTACGTTACTCTTACAACTTTTATATTTCATGACATAAGGAAAGGACTCAACGAAAGCGATCCACCATGTGTGTCTCTTATTGAGGTTATGCTGCACCTTTAAGTACTTAAGAGATTCATGATCTGTATGAATCACAAATTCCTTAGGCCTTAGATAATGCTGCCATACTTGTAGAGCTCAAACCAGTGCATAAAACTTTGTCATACATTGTGTAGCTCAAGGCAACCCATTGAGTTTGACACTAAAGTAGGCAATTGGTCTACCCTCTTGCATGGACACAGCACTGTTTCCAATCCTGAGGCATCACATTCAAGTTCAAAGGTTTTAGAAAAATTAGGTAAAGATAAAACTAGTGCATGTGTTAACTTTTCTTCAAAGTCGAAAAGCCTCTTACTGTGCCTCTCCCTAAATAAATTTCTTATTTTTTTTTATAAGAGCAGTGAAAGGTGCAGCCAAAGTGCTAAAGTCTTTCACAAATTTCCTATAGAAACCCGCAAGGCTATGGAACTATGAACTTCCCCAATTGACTTAGGGGTTGGTCATTCTTGAATTGCCTTGATCTTACTCTCATCCACTTGCATTCCCTGTGCACTTGTAACAAAGCCTAGAAGTTTATCAGACAAGAATTACACTTCTTGAGATTAGCATATAACTTTTCCTATCGAAGTACATCCAAAATAGGTTTTAAATTATCAAGGTACTCCTGTACACTACAGGTATAAATAAGAATATTGTCAAAATGCACAACTGCAAATTTTCCCAAGAATGGATGTAAAACATGGTTCGTTAGTCTCATAAAAGTACTAGGTACATTAGTTAACCCAAATGGCATAACCATTCATACAACTTAAATGCAGTTTTCCATTAATTCCCTTCTTTAATTCTTATTTGGTAATAGCTGCTTTTTAAGTCAATTTTAGTAAAGATGACTACACCAGTAATTCTTCTAACATATCATCTAACCTAGGTATGGGATGATGATACTTTACTGTAATTGCATTTACAGCCTTGCAATCCATGCACATATGCCATGCTCCATCTTTCTTTGGCACCAAGATCACCAGTACGGCGTATGGGTTCAAGCTCTCCCTTGCCCAGCCTTTTTCCAACAACTCATCAACTTGTCATTGCAACTTCTTTGTTTCCTGTGGATTGCTCTTATATGCTAGACGGTTGGGAATTATTGCTCCCGGCATGAAATCGATTTGATGCTCGATCTCTCGAATAGGCAGCAAATTGCATGGTATGTTTTTGGGAAAGACATCTTCATATTTTTGTAAAATTGGAATAACAATACAAGGGATATTAGTGTTAGATTCATCATAGAACAACCCATATTCTTTGCTTATAAGTACAAAAAGTGATGTCGAACACTCAAAACTCGTCTCACTTGTTTGGCTTTTATAAGCATTAAATGCTTTCCCTCATTTTTCCTCTCTTTTCTTTTCTTTTCTTTTCCTCACTGGTCGAATGCACACTATCCTTTTTCCCTTCATTTTTCTTGGCCTTTTGCAAGCTTCTTGGTCCTTACAGATTTGTTTAGGGGTTAAGGATGCAAGAATGATCTTGCGATCCTTATGTATAAACAAGTACTTGTTGGTCGTTCCTTCAAAGTTCACGTGCTTATCATATTGTCATGATCATCCAAGGATGATGTGGCTCGCGTGCATGGGTACCACGTCATATAAGATTTCATCTTTGTAGCACCCAATTTTGAAAGACACAACACTTGCCTCATCATTCGGACTTCTTCACTATTGTTGAGCCATTGAAGTTTGTATAGTTATGGATGCTCTGCAGTCAGCAAGTTCAATTTTTCCATCATAGTAGCACTTGCAACGTTCGTACAACTTCCATCATCGATGATAAGGCTATATAATTTATCATTGACTAAACAGCAGGTGTCGAAAATGTTTTCACGTTGCATTTCCTCTTCTTGGTTTTGTGAGGTCAATGCTCAACTAGAACTAGTCCAAAGTCAACTTGACCTTCTAAGGCACGCTCTTCCTCCTTAGACCCTTCATCCTCTTCCATTAATGGAGGCATGTCATCATACTCAGACTCGTTATTAGTCACTATCTCACCGTTGGACAAGACAACCATTATCCTTTGGTTAGGGCATTGCTTTGCCATGTGACCACATCCTTGACATTTAAAACATCTATCATCTTTCACTCCAGTCTTGGCTTGATTGGTCATAGATTTTCTGTTATTCTCCACTTTAGAAGAATCATCTTTAGCTTTAGAAGAAAATTCTGATTTGGTCTGATTGGAAGAGCTAAATTCCGAATTCCTCTTCTTATTCCTTGGGGTGAATTGCCTCAAATTTGGAGTCGAGTATGTGTAGCTGGAATGAGTTTGAACATTCCTCTTGAGCCTATGGTCCACCTTCTCAGCCTTAGCCACCAAATCGTGAAGCTCCAAGCAATGCTTAAGTTCTACCCTTCCAGCAATTTCTGGTCTTATCCCATTTAGATACTTTGCCATGATCGCTTTTTATCCTCTTGGATATTGGCTCTTAGGATGGGAATTTCTATCTTCTTGTGATATTCATCAATGTTCTTACTTCCTTGGGTAAGGGTTTGTAGCCATTGATATAATTACGATAATAGTGAGCTGGAAGGAATCTCGTCTGCATGATGCCCTTTAACTCGACCCATGTGGATATCTCCGGTAGCTTACTTCTCTCATGAGACGTGCAAAGTTGGTCCCATCATACCACAATATATTCCAAAAATTTAATGACGGTCAACTTTACTTTTTCCTCTTCGATGTAGTCTCGATAAGCAAAAATCATCTCAATTTTAGACTCCCATTCCAAGTAAGCCTCTAGGTCGACCTTCCTTTAAATTATAGAATTTTCATTTTTATGCCTTTAAAAGCGTCAGAAGGGTGGTCTTAGGACACCTAATGATTTCCTTTTCTTCATTTGAGCTGTCAAACTCCTCAATTTTTGCTTTTCCCATACTTCGCATGGGATGGACTCGATGAACTCCTAGTCCGATATAACTCACTGTGAATAGGCTCCACAGTTTGATCCAACATTTTCTTAAATTTGGCTTCTAACACCTCGGTAAGGAATTTGACATCAATGGTAGGTTGGTTGCTTGCTTCTCCTCCGTTAGACATGGTAGCTTAACCTGCAAAATGGTTAGGAAACAAAACAAGGTATATTGCTTCCTCACACTCTCCCAATGTGTATGCACTTGCACTCGTGTTTTCACTTAATTTTTTTTTACTATAATGAACTCAAAAATATGTTCTCAAGGCCCTTGTTTACTTCCCTTAAAGAAATTAGAAATTTCCTCAAGTATTTCACTGACTTCGCACAAGTAACACGCTTAAAATGTGACCGAAGGAAACTGAAAGTTTGCTGCCAATTACGGGCTGTTTTCTGGATTTTTTTCAGACCTGAACACGGTATTATTGAGTGAAAAACACAGCTAGAAATGCCTGATCCTAGGTGGAATTGGAAGAAATTATTGCTGGTCACAACTTAGGAAAGCAAGAACAAGATACTACTAGGAAACTAGATGGACAGCTTTCGGAAACTATGAAGTTGAAAGTTGGACAGATTTGGAAATCATCCAAAGGCCACATGAATGAAACCCTTCTCAACTATAGAATTGGATTTAGGAAGCCTAGGATTAAATAAGAATGTTTTCAAAGTGCAAACAATGTTCAAAACTAACTCAAGAACGAAAAACCAAACCTGGTTGCACCAGTTTTGGTAAAACAAGTTTGGTTGTCTTTCTTTTCTTTATTTCATTTTTTTATGCTATATCAGCCTTCAACATATCACGTCAGCACCCAGATTTTCCAGAAATCAATTTGGTCAATTCGGTTTTCAAGCACTTGAATAATTTTGAAACTAAAGTTCAAGAATGCAAGAAGTCAACAGGGTTGGTTCAAGAACTCAAGAACCTTTTTTTTTTTTTTTTTTTTTTTTGCACCCAAGAATTTCCAAGAATGTTAAAATGTGAATCAAGAGCTTCAAAAATTTCAAGATTCTAACCAAGAAATATCAAGAAAGTTGCTTCAAATTCATGAACCAACTTAAAACAAGAAAGCTGTCCAAACCGACAAGAACAAGAACGTTGAACTAATGAACAAGGTACGAATATTTTTTTTAAACACAATGATGTAGCAGAACCAAGACACAAATCAGATACAAAATAGGGCAAGAAATATGATAGAAACAAGAAGAAACAAATTTGGATAGAATTAGATAAAGAAACCCTAGCTGAATAGGAAGAACCAACCAATAAGAAAAACCCTAGAGGCTGGAAGAGATTTCTTATTTTCCTGTTTTGAAAGCTCAATGAAAACCAGCAATTAATAGCAATAAACACGAACCAAAAGACAACTAAACAACCCTAGACTATCAAGAATTCAATTCAGCAGCAAGACAACAAGAACTAATGATGAAAAAAAAGAACCCTAATGATAAGAACACAAGAAACCCTAAACCCGAAGCCTTTTTTTTTTAACCGAATAAAGAACAAGAAAGACATAACAAGAACGTTGAAAAACAAGACGCAAGAACAGAATTTAAGGGATATAACCTAAAAAATCATCAACCAGTTCTAATGCTAGCTGATACAAACTCCATCGATGCAACGAAACCCGTGATCATCGTACTTGGATCTAGATGGTGAATTTTCAAGTTTAGAAATAGTAGAAAACCTTTCGACCTAATCTAACCCTTGAAGTTGTGAATAATATTGAAATTATCTCAACCCGCAATTAACGAGTTAGCGAACCAAGGTTTATGGTAGAAGGCATTACAATCAAGTGTGATTCTTGGTTGATAAGCCAAGATGAACCCCTAGAATAATTCTAAACTGTTCAAAGGAAGCTTTCAAAAAGCCAAGAAGATTTCTCTCAATTAATTTGCTAGAAATGTCATATGTATTAAAAAAGAAACGATGGAAGCCTTTTATAGGCTTTATATGATGAAAACCTATTTGATCTAGGATTCAAACCAATTGGCCTTGCCAAGCTATTGCTGGCCGAGTTTATTTAGTCTCTCCTAGGCTAGGATTAATAAAATAACAACGTAACTAATGACTAAACTAGTGCGACACTTTCTTTCATCAAAGTTGGTCGCTTATTCAAAGTAAACAAGAAATGAAATAGCCCTAAACCAAACGATCACTAAGGCTGGGCTTCCTTTTAACCATCCAGCACTTGAATAAGATTAACACAACTCTGAACTTGAGTCAAGCCCTCAAATGCACTTGGTTCTCGAATTGAAGCTCTAATGGATGTCAACAAAGTTTGAGATGAATTTTGCAGCTTCTTAACTCTAACTCGAGTGGTTGGTCTAGTCGGAATGATAACTTGATCACGACTCGAATTTTCCACAGCTTGGATGACCACATCAAATTCAGTATGACTTGAGATATTATCCTTTTTTACGGTTTGTGGTATGTTATTAATTTTACATATTATTTTATTTTTTTCCTTTTTTGATAATAATTATCATGATTGAAATTATTGGATAGTAGTAGAGCTATTGATGAAACTCACTAACTGCGTGCATATTGACAAATGAAGAAATTCCATATTGAGGAATAAAAACTGAACCAACACAGAAGGTTATGGTTGTTTGTTCATTTGATTTGTGTTTCACTTATGTGTTGGCTAGTTCAGAGGGAACTACATTGGTTGTATTACAAAACCTAAATATGATTTTATAGTACCTACAGCTGGTAAGTTTCTACCAAAATACTTTTATTATATATGATTTTGTCTTTTTAATGCCTTGTTGATGTGTATATTCTTTTTTCCTTTTTTATAGGCAATTGTGTTGTAGATTCCAAATATGCCAACATGCCTAGATTCTTAACTCCTTATCATGTTGAGACATGTCATTTAAATGATATCAGAGTTTCTAGTAGACAGCTACGTGAAGAAGAAGAATTACTTAATTACCAGCACTTTTCATTAAGAAATGTTATTGAATGGTGCTTTAAGGTATTGACAGCTTGATTTACAATTTTGAAGATTATGCTCTCATATCCAATGTCAACATAAAATAACATTCCATTAGCATGTTGTATTGTCCATAATTTTCTTCAAATACAAGGCTAAGGAGATGAATTTTTTGATGAATATGAGAATGAAGAAATAATTAATAATGATAACAATGTTGAGTTTTAAGGTGGAGGCAATGACTCATAACATCCAATTGAACTGAATGTAACCCAAAGTCAAGTGCAATACATGGGAAATTTTTGCCATCAAATTGCTCACTAAAATTGGCAAAATGTTCAATAGCATATAGATGATTTTAATGAATTTAAGGATTTATTAGCATCAAGTTGTATTAACTTTCTTTACAATTTGATATTTATTTAAATAGGCAATTTTACTTTAATCTTTATCATCCATATTTTCCATTAATATATTTTATTACTATTTGGGATGACAGTACAAAAATTTAATTGATAAAAGGTTTTCATAAATTACAAATTTAAAAACAAAAACATCATCTAATCAAAAGTGTTTAACTTTTTTGTTTTCCAAAAGAATGTAATTAATCAAACATGTTTTTGTTCTCTCTCTTTTTTTTTTTTTTTTGTTTATAGAAACAGAGCACCTATTGTTTTGTTTCTATAAAAGAACAAAAATAGAAAAAATGAATGTTACCAAATGATCTCTTATTAATGATAGACTTAGGGTTTGTTCTTAATTGATTTTGGAAATTTGAATTTAACTTTTGATTATTATTTTGACATGTTCTCAACTAATTTTGAAAAAGTGATTTTCGACTTTTTGGGTCCAAAAAAGTTGAAAATTGGAAGCACGTGTTGATATCCTTTTGAATTGTAATCCTATCTTACTTTTTCATGCACATAAAATTACCCTTCAATTCTCAACATAATTACTAAATTATTAAAGATTAGGTAAATTTCAACCGTCTTGCCTTTTCTTTCTATTCTTATTTCAGATTCATCTGTGTATCCTTCATTTTCCTCATCACCACTTAATCTTCATAAAAAGGTAATTAATTACACCAAAAACTATTTAATTAGTATAAATTTTTTTTTATGTAGCATATAAGGGGCAACATGGTCATATAAAGGGATAATGTGGTTACATTTTTGTTAAAATCAACTTTTTAACATTTTTCTTAAGAACGTAGCTTTTTAACAACAAATAAGAGCACAAAAATCGTCCTGAAGAATTTAATTTTGGGACAATTTCAGAACCTCCCTTAAGGTTTCTAACAATTTCACTCACCTCTCCTAAATTTTACAAAATTACACAAACCTCCCCTGAGGTTAAGATTTTGTAATAAAATTAGTCCAAATCAAAAAGTAACATTAAAAAAATACTTTGAGGAGAGAGATGAGACTTTTATTCCATAAATACCCTTTATACTTGTTCAAAAGTTATATTGTAACGGAATGAACAATATATTAATAAAAATGAGGAAAAATAAGTGCAAATATTAAAGAACCAAAAAATAAGTAACAACTGATTTTTTCTACAAAATTACATCAATAACTAGTACTGAATTATAATGACTATTTTTTTAGATTTTTAGTATTTTACATATAAAGGCAACAAGAATATTTATTTGTCATTTTCAATTGAAGCAATAAAATTTAAGATGGGAAAACAGTGGTTAGGGTATCTAAGTGGAGGTTTCTAAAATTAGCCTTGTTGAAAACTAATATAGGTAATTAAGTAGTTAGGACACTAATTAATTGTTAGTAATTAATTAATAAAAATAGTTGTTGATGATTTCTTTAGTGATGAACAATTATTTGCACCTAAAAAATAGTACTAATTGATATACCAAATATTTGTTTGCTCTTAAAAATCGATACAGCAAATAGCAATTTGTCCGAATTTTTCTCTAAAAACATTACCAAATATTTTCCTTGCGATTATACTTGCAATATTTGTTATTTTTGTATTAGCCCTATTCATGAATTTCATGATTTTGCACAATATCTTGACAAAGCCATAGTTTTTACACCTACATTTCATATTCAACTTGTGAAATCAACACAAAATCACTATTTTACCATCTTAAATTTTATTGTTTCAAGTGAAAATAAGATCCATCTTAATGCTTTTTGTTGGCTTTATATGCAAAATAACAAAGATTTGAAAACATATCTATTGCTAATTCAGTGCACTAGTCATTGATCTAAATTTATAAAAAAAAGTCAGTTGCTACTTATTTTGGTTCTTTGCTATCCCTATTTTATTAATTCATTCATACAAAATTTACACAAGCATAAAGGGCATTTGTGAAATAAAGTTTCATCTCTCTCCTCAAAATATTTTTTTAATGTTAATTTTTTGATCTGGACTAACTGTATTACAAAATCTTAATCTCAAGAGAGATTTGTATAATTTTGTAAAGTTTAGAGGAGGTGAGTAAAATTGTCAGAATTCAAGGGAGGTTTCTGAAATTATCCCTTTAATTTTTAAAAATCAATTTTATAAAATTAACTTTCACAAATTCACTACCAGTTGAAGGTCGGCGCTTAATCATCCAGATCAAATAGGTGACTCATTAGCTTTTCAAACTTTGTTACAGGAAAGCGTGCCTACTGTTACACGTTCAAAGTACACTTAGGTTCCCGCCAAAGGCGTGGTGACGACAGAAGACGACAAAAGGAGGAACCAAAGCACTCGTGAAGTGCAAAAAGCTATCTCCCGTGGGCAATGTGTCACTTTCTCCAGCGTCTGTTGTATTTCCCGGGTATCCTGCTCCTTAATCACTCTTCCATTGCTGACGCGTGGCCAAAAGGTTCTTCATTTGCTGCCACGTAACCACACATCTTTCTCTTGACGTTTCTGTTTCACCATCATCGAATCTATCCATCTCCATCATGACTCAAGAAAAGCAGAGCAGATTATGAGCCACTACAGCTACAGAAAGATTCAGTTGTATAAGATTCAAGAAAGCTTTCAAACCATTTCTACCCTCCAATAGTCTTAAGAATTTGCACTCAGCTCCGTAGAAAAGGTTGGGGGAAGGGAGGGGGAGGAACCTTTTTCAGCAGCATCATAATCATCATCAATGGAGGTACCAGTAGGATTTCTGGCCAAGCTATGGAGCTTTGCGTCCTTCTTGCCTTTCTTCTTCTTGCTCTTCATCCTTGGCTGTGTGAAAGGTAGGTTTGCTAGTTGTTTCTTTTTCTTTACTTTTATAAGTGCACATGGGGTTCAGTGTTTTATGGTGTTTCATAATTGGGCTTGCGGTTGCAGTCAAACACCCTTTTAGGTTCTGTTTGTGCTTCCATTTTTTTTTTTCCCTGGGTATATGAACTGCCCTGAGAGTGGATTTAGGGGGGTTTTTTCTGGCTAATTGGATCTGCTGTTTGAAATTTTAAGTGCAAGTTTGGATAGCTATTGCCCTGTTTTTTTTTGGGGGGGGGGGGGGCGGGGGTTTGTTTATTTTTTAATCTGAATTTAAATTTACATGCAGTTTTGGAAGTGCATTGACGTGGAATACTGGGTTCTTGACAGATCTTGAGTTTAATGCTTGAATCTTGGGGAACTAGATTCATAAAGTTATGTTACTTGTTAAAAAATTATACAGATTAATGTGACTGGAAATTTGTTTTTTGAACAGGTATAATCATTGGTACAATTGTGGTACTGATTGTTCTGATTGGGAACACATCCGTGGTTATCGGGCTGTGGCTTGCTCATTTTGTCTGGACTTACTATTGTGTGGCAAAGTATGTTTCTCAAATGGGATCGGGCTAGCAATAACTTAACAAAATCTACTTTCTTGTTCTATTCTTTATCTGCATAATTTTCACTACCCAGCAATTTGAGATGCTTTTGTTGTTGTGTTGGGACACCAATGCAGAAGCAAAAGGCTTGGATGGGTTCTGAAGATTGTTGTTCTCATGACCTTGCCTCTGCCTTTGATTCTTTGGCCGATTGTGGCAATAGTCGGTAGCCTGCTAGGTGGGATAGGGTATGGTTTTTTCGCTCCCTTGATTGCAACTTTTGAGGCTGTGGGGAAGAATGTGACGGAAAAATTTTACCACTGTTTTGTGGTGAGTCATTCACTCCTTTTGGACTCAGTTACTCTAATATTACTCTTTATAGTGGATGACCTCCTTGAGTAGTACCGTAGCAGCATTCTCTTAAGGATTTCTTTAGAGCAATAATGTCTTTTGAACAATGTAATTTTAGTGTACCTTCTCTGCCTTCCCTGCTGACCGAATCACACTAAGGAAAAGCGAAATACTTACCAGACCCTGGAAAAGAAGTGAAATTGGTTTCATTAGTCTAGTAGTTGGTTTTGTAACTGATATAGGACTTCATGAAGCTCTTTTAATTGTTTCTATATATTTCTTGGTTTTGCTCCAGCAAGGTTTAATGAAATTCCTGCAGTTTGTCATTTCCAGTCCTAAGGAATGACACTGATGCTTCTAAGTTATTGACATAAAGAACATACAACATATATTCTTGCTGCTAAATCTGAGTTGCACAACCATTTCACTTAGTGAAAAGAAATTATATGTCATCCCTGGTAAATAAAGACATTATCAAACAAACTTAAGTTTACTCCCAAAAAAAAAAAAAAAAAAAAATTTGTGTGTATGCATGTGTGTGTGTGTGTGTGTGTTTATACACATCTATGTATGTATGTATGTATGTATGTATAGGCTTGTCATTGTCCTCGTTCAGATCTCCTCAAGCTTTCAATTCTAGTTTCATCAGTCTTTTGCATTAACTTTTGAAAATAATGTTTTCCAAAATTTATCTTAGCACAAACACTAATCATGCATGTGTGATTAGTATTTAGTATCATCACCTATCCTCTGAACTTGAAAGGTCTATGCAGCCAAAATAGAAACTTTACTGTGAGTTTATTCTGCCTTTGAACTTTAGAGTCATAAAACTATATGCCAGTGCTCATAGATGATGTGATTATCAGGATGGCTTCACTTCCTCACTTAAGGGAAGTTGCACAGTTGTCCGAGACTTCACAGATTTTTGCTTCCATTCGTACTTCTCCTACATGGATGAACTTTCCGAGGAAGTACCAAAAGATGAGAAACCGGTGGACCTAAAGTAAGAAATTACCTGATGAAACTGATTAACTTTTGAAATGTGCAACCGATGAATGTAAATGCTTACAGTTACACCTTCTGTCATTCTTTCAGCTTGTCAAAGTTGCCAAGCTCTTTTTTGGTCTCCCTGCTTGCTATACTGGTGGATGTGCCTGTAATTACGGCAGTTGCTTTCTGCAAAAGCCCTTACATGTTGTTCAAAGGGTGGAAAAGGTTATTAGAGGACTTGATTGGACGAGAAGGTCCATTTCTTGAGACTATGTGTGTCCCATTTGCAGCCCTTGCAATCCTGCTGTGGCCTTTAGCAGTTATAGGGTCTGTAATAGCTGCGTGCCTCTCCAGCTTCTTTCTTGCACTATATAGTGGAGTTATTGTACATCAGGTGCATTTTGCTTCCATTTCAAAATTGTACATCCTCGTCCTTTACCTCCACTGCATTAGCTTAGGAACTTGAGAATCAGAAGTTTTTCTGTCTAATTTCAATTCGATTCTGTTGGTGAGATTTCTCTACATATTTCCAGGAAAACTCATTGAAGAGGGGGCTTGCGTATATTATTGCCAGTATTTCACTTTTTGATGAATATACAAATGATTTACTTTACTTAAGGGAAGGTTCATGCTTTCCAAGGTACAAGCTAATTTCAATCTCAAGCTGGACATTAAGGGAATGGAGTTTATTTAATTGCTTTTTATTCAATGTAATCTAGTTTTTGATAAAACTAATCCTTATGACAGCCAGGCCTTGCTATCGGCGAAACATAAGTCATCCTGATCCCACTGACAAAGGAAAATTAGATCATCAAACAAATCAGAGGGAAGGATCAGGCAATTGCAAGCTGGTTTCTGAAGGATCAAGAACGCTGAAGGAAACCATCCAACAATATACTCCAATGCAGGTTCTTATATATCTCCTGCTTTCTTCTTTTCTGGTTTTCCTTTGCCTTTTTTTTTTTTTTTTTGGCCAAAGTTTCTGTTAAAGAAAGTTCTTTATGTATTGGCTCTCAGAGGGGGAAGAGAGGCTATTGTGTTGACCTCTTCCTGTTCATTAAACATACAAGAAAACCTTAGAGGGCAAGGATTCAACTTGATCTCCATATGTACATGGAAAACCATCTTTTGCCTAGTATCTAACCTACCATGATCTTTTAGCAATGGGAAAGTTTGAACATTGTGAAAGACTGTATCTTGCTGCGCAAGTCTGAATGTATCCTAGGAAGCTGCTGATTGATTAGTTGTCCTAAAGTGTGAAATCTATCATAAACATATATTCGTGCAAGATCCTGGTGAGCTAAGGTTACGTGAATCTTGATACAGCTAACATTAGTTTCTGTTTAGTATAATGTGAAGTTTATTTAGCATCCATCCAGGTATGGGATTGGCTCTTCAAATCCTGTGAGATAAATGGTAGGATGCTTATCAGTGAAGGTCTCATAGATGTGAAAGACATTGAGGAATGCATTGTGAAGGGGAAGTGTAAGAAGTTGGGCATCAAACTACCTGCTTGGTCCATTCTTCACTGTCTTCTTGCATCGGCAAAGTCAAACTCCAGTGGTTTAGTTATCTGTATGTTATTCCTTGAACGACTTTTACTTCCTGCATGCTTTCTTTATGGAAAACAGTAAATTCTTACATTCATGTGAAATTTTTTAGCTGATGAGGTGGAGTTGACAATGACCAATTGGCCAAGGGACAGAGTTTTTGAGTGGTTCATCTCACCGCTCTTTGTAATCAAGGAGCAAATAAAAGGATTACAATTGCTGGAAGAAGAGGAAATTTGTCTGAAAAAGTTAGCCATGGGGTGCAAAAATGAAGGGCCAGAGGATTGGAATGACAAAGGTTTCCCATCTACTGACAGTGTCAGAAGAGCACAGTTGCAAGCTGTAATTAGGAGGTCAGTTCCAAAATGTCTGTTGTTTAAAGAGTTCATAGAGACTTTTCCTTGCATGGTTTGCATTAGCTTGGCGCACAGGTTCAGTGAGATAACTAACCATCATGTCAAAATCTTGGTCTAACTTTCAAGTAATTGTGTATAGCTTGGAGAACTCAATAGAAGGTCCAATAGTTGTGCTGTTTGAAGTATGAAGTACTTCCAACTTGGTGGAAACTGGGTTAATAGTAATTTGCAAAATACTAATAGCCATTATGAAATGAAATTATTCATAATAAGTGTTCATTTTAGAGTTTTAATTATCTTAATCAGAGTATCTATAACTCTGAAGAAGCCTAGATGGGTTATGCCTTGAAATTTACCATGGGCAGTCTGTCTGCAATTATTATGTTTATTTTATGTGGGCAAGTTCGAATCTTTCCCACATGTTCACACTGTGATTATGTACGGGTAAGTTCGAATTTTTCCCACATATTCACACTATGATAACATCCAATCTTATTATATAACAATAGCATGATACAAATTTACCTCTGCAAATAATTTCGCTACTGAGAGCACATATGATTCTGTTCGGAAAGTTATATTGTCTCACAGATATTGAGTACTTTTTTTGAGTGTCACTTCTTACACAGGAAAAAAAAAAATTTCACTTCTTAAATAAGCCAAATCAAATAGCTACTCATATCGCTTTTTAGGATTTACGAAAGTTTCAAGGCCATGCATTAATGAAAGTCATTTCTTCTGAGTTGATATAGTGACAACCTATTAGCATTACGAATTTCTTATTTTATGATTTTTATTATATTGCCTAAGTAGTATTTCATATGTATTGCATAGCCATTGGAAATCCAACTATGCAGAGAGGTCAGAAGCTTGTCTTTAGGACATTCTTGTAAAGAGTTGAACATGGTTAAATAATAGCCCTGGATGACTGTTCTTCATTAATAAAGACATCAAGGTCTAGGGTTTGTGACCCTTTTCTCTGCCGAAGGGGAGACTAATCTTAAACCATTAGGTTAAATTATGCAATGTATCAATGTTATAATGTCACCTTGCTGGTAGATGTCTGTTGTTCCACTTTATTCTTGCCATACTGTAGTTTTTGTTTCAGTGGCTGAGTAATAACATCACTCTCAGGTAATCATCGTTGACATTGCTCTGCCAGACATTGCACATTGTGAAGGAGAGAAGTTTCTGGCATTACAAATAGCCTTCCCATGGGAATTTTGTGGACTAACATATAGTAACGACAAACAGTTGACTGATGAATATAATCGAGCTAGTTATGTTTCATCAAAGACAAATTATTGGTTGTTTTGGAACCACTACATAGAGTCAAAGAGCCAGATTCTTGCAGCCTTAAAATGATAATATGAGTTTCATTAGGTAAGAACTTGCATAAGTTTGCTTCTTTGAGAGTTTGGTTGACAAATAGCATGCAGATTGGCTAAAGAGAGTCAAGTGAGGATTTGAAGCCATCATTAATCCAATCTGATATTGCTTTCTGCTATAAGCAGCAAGGCAGTAGTTCAAGTCCAAGTTTTGGTTTTCCAAGGTAGACAATCAGTTTCACTGCTTAACCTGTAATTTGACCTTGCCATTGGTGCTAGAAGTGAACTGCTGAACGTCTCACCTTTGACCAAGTATACCAGTCAGACATATACTATATAAGCCAGCTTTCAGGTTTATCATGCCAGTGGACTGTCAGCTACCAGTAGAGAAGATATTTGATCAAGCTGAATATGGTTGAACCACATTGACCTCATTAAATCTATATAGAGTGTGTCAAACATCAACTTTTGGTTTAGGGAATTCTAGATTTTTGTTCTACTAATTAGCTTAATTGCTTTATCCAAGTTTTTTGAAACTTGAAAATTGACCCCTGCTACACATTTATAACATTTCCTTTACTGTAATTCGAAGAGCTCAATTTTAAGCATGTCATATTTAGCCCAATGGACAAAATCTATGTTCTTGAATATAATCTTATCATCCACTCATTTTCAGTTGAAATGCCAATCAATTATGTGGGCTCCTATGAGTAAATATGAGATGTAGGATTCTAATTGGTTTTCTGTCGAACAGTATGCCAACACAGAAGAAATCTAGTCTAAGACATTTTAACCTGAATAAAATTGATTGTTCATGAGGCCTTCGTCCTTAATTTATTATGGAACTCCTCGTATAAACTTTTTGATGTGGATATATCTCGACACTAAAAGTTCTTAATGAAGAGTCTAAGTGTGCTTTAGTAGTTCTAAATAGCTTTCTTGAATTTAAGCTTTGTTTTCTGTTTATGTATTTTTTTGGTTTCTGTTGGAATTAGGTACATTCATATCTTATATTTGACTCAAGTATATACATTTAAGGTAAAAGTAACTAGCCCTCTAGATATAGGTCATCACTTACCTTTTCAAGCTAAATCTTTGCCTTGTCCCCTTTCTCTAGATGTTGGCTCCACTTAAAGTGTTAACTTTGTACTCAATCTCTCTTTGTTTCCATCATCCTTCAGCAAGCATTTGCCTAATGACCTGCCAATAGCTAGTAATAGTTTGAATAGCTGCAAATTTTATCCTTTCTCCTTTCGTTGGTTGAGCGTCCATGGATACTTGATTGGCAAATGAGATGCTACTTTAGTGTGCTCAAATGTTAATAAATTGGCCAAAGTAAATGAACTTTAGAGGACATAGATATACATATTCTTTTGGTTCCACACTGTCGTTTTCTTTATATGTCAATGTGAACATAGTTAGTTTAAGGAATGCTGAAACGCAGTATATTGGGCTATTCTTCCTTTGCCTTTCCCCTAGAGAGAAAGAAAGGAACTTATACTTGTTATTTTGAGTCGCAAACAAAGTAAGAGTCTTAGTGAGACTCTTACTAACAGAAATATATACAAAGTGGAGAAAGTAAATTTTTCTGTTCATAACTTAATCTTTTACTTCAGGCTGGATCTGTTTGTCTTCTTTCTTATGTCCTGAGTCCTAGTTGTTGTCAACATTGTTCTTTGACCATGGCTATATCTTAGTTGGATGTTTCCCCAGCAATTTGGCTTTTGTCTGATTGAAATTTAGGATTGCGCTGATGTCAGGAGGTACTGAATTGGGAATCTGGTTGATTATTTAGCATTGTTAATTTCTTTTTTGTCTTTTTCTGTTGTCTCATTCGCCTTCCACAAGAAGAGCTCTCCAAGTCTTGTATGGATCAGAATTGTAAGCATTTTTGGTTCTACTAGTTATCAGCAAAGACCAAGTGCACTAGAAGAGCTTACTAAGGCTTGATGGTGCTGTATATGATGTTTTGTTGGAATAGCATCTTGGCTTGTTGTTAGCATAAACAAATTGTTGTCTCCACTGAAAGAAACCCTCTGCGTACAGCAATTATGCTGCTAGGATGTAGTAATGTTTCCTTAATTATTTTATACTAGCACCTTTTCTTTTATTGCCTTCTCTTCTGTGTGTACAAAATGCTTTAACAGCATGATTGTTAAGAAACTCTTTATATACAACAATTATGCTGCTAGGATATGTAGCAACGTTTCCTTGATTATTATACTAGATTTTGTCTTTTCTTTTATTGCCTTCTCTTCTGTGTGTACAAAATGCTTTAACAGCAATGATGGCAGTCATGCTTGTGAAGCAGACAAATATTTTTTCTATTGCTAGTTCTTGAAGGTCTTGCAGCTAATTTAACTTTGAATCCTATTCTGCATGTATTATGTGGCCTTATTGCCACTAAGCATTAGAAAACTATTTTTTCCACTTGTTGGAAGCTGATACCAAAGCAGGATCTACAGGTCTCGTACGCATACAGTAGAGCAAGTACTGGAAGACATTTGCTTGTGGTTTCTTATTTCTCCACATATAACTGTGCAAGTTAAAATATTTGGATGGATGGTTGCTGTCTGTAGGCTGGGTTGATATTTGAGAAACTGGAAGGTTTTTGGAGAATGACACAAAAAATTTGTCTCTTTTGTTTTTTTTTTATTCTCATCTTTTTGTTAACTAACTTATCTGCCTTTATCCTCCTAATAAATGGAAGCAGGGGTTGCTAAATGGTCTCCATGATCAATGTTATACATTTTTAAACATTTTCAGTGTCTAAATTTTCAAGTAAGAGAAATACTAAGTGCTGAATGTGCACTTGGTTTTTTTCAAATTTCTGGCCCATAGAAGTCTCTATTTCTGTCTGCTACCTGCTGGCACAAGTTTCTGCCAATACTATTTGTAATTACAATAATGAATCTAGGAGAATAGTATTGTGCATTTCTTTCTTTCTGCTTCGACTTTTATGCATATGAAGCAACTAATTGTACTTTACGCTCTGCAAAATTATCTGCTGAATTTCTAACTTCTAGCTGTTTGCCACTCACCAATGTTAATGTCTCATTGTTTCCCAGGCTGGAGGGCATTGTAGGTTCACTATCCCGATTCCCAACTTTCAGGAGGCGATTCAAGAATTTGGTAAGAATCTTGTATTTGGAGGCCATGGAAAATGGTCTCTTGTCAGATCATGTAATAGGACGGTTGAATTCCGGAAGTTACACAAGGCACTTTCATGGAAGAGGTCCTCGTCAAAGGTCAGACGAGTTCGTGCGGGGTATTGACGACAATGTTGCTGACGTGTGATGACTCATGTCTTCCTTGGCTGTTTATGGTGTTGTAGGTCAATTTAAGGATGTGTAGTTCATAGTGCAGTTAGGCTTGTGTCCGTGTCCGCTACATTTTACCACCATACATAATTCAAATCGATACACTGTAGAGTCTCCACAGGCCCCACCTCCATCTCGAAGAGGCAGTTAAGTTCGGCTGTGGTCATAAAGTGGTTTTCGAGGAGTATGTACTCCTCTCTTTTTTAACTAACGTTTAAGAAATTTGCTCTAAGTATATTTTTATCTGTGGTTTTATAATCCACATACAGTATTAATCATTTTTTCATAATTGTACCCTTTTATCTCTCATTTTGAATATAGGGTCCTTAATTACTAGTGGTCATTGATTGAATGCAGTTGTTGTTCCTAGTGGTCATTGATTGAAAGAAAACATATGGTCAGTACAACTGGATGAGTTAGTTTGCATTGCTTTTGGCCTAGTAAAATAGCACCATTTTGTATTCTATTGAAAGAAAATATGGGTGAGTTGGACAATTAATGAGCGTACAAAAGGAAAGTGGTGTACAGATTTAAGCAATGAATTTTTTTTTTTAATTGGTGTGAAGAACATTAAAAAAAAGGGAGGAAGTATTAATTAACTCAAGAACCTCCCTTCCTCTGCCTGTTGTCTAATTGATACCAGGTGGTTTAGTTTCACTTTTGGATTTACACTGTTTTATATACTAAGAGTATTGTTGTGTCGTATTCTAAAAGTTCTATATAATTGAGTTGTACATCTCACAATAGAATTACTCCATGATAATGATGTGTTTTAACAATTCAACTACCAAGTCTTCTTCCTTCCCAAACTGACTTTTCATGAAATTAATAAAAACAAAAAGCTTCTTTCTATTAGTTTCTTGAGAGTTTATTCAGGAATGAGGTACTTTTCAGATAGAGAGAAATGAGGCATTGGATTTTTGGGGTCCCTTACTAAGCCATATTGAGTTATCTGTCAATGATCTCTTATCAACATCATCGAGTCGGGAATTCACGAGCATTCTACCCGTTGCCATCCGAAAGTCTTATTGTTAGAGTTTGATTTCAAGGAAAATCAAAATTTGCTCAGAAGGGATATGAAACATCATTATTGGTTTGTTCATTAAACATCGTGCAAAGCCACGTGCGGTTTAGTGTTGCGTGGTGCGCCAGCACTTGATGTCCAATGAATGAAAGCTGCAAGGAAGTTAGATGAATTTAAATGTTGAGGAGAATTTCAGGACAGAGCGGTTATCGAGTTGAGTTGAGACTGAGTACTTGAAGTTTGAACTCGGCTTGAATATGTTTCGAGTTGGGCTTGAACTTGTTTGATAATATTATCGAGTTGAAGACATAATTCAAACTGGACTCGTATAGCTCGCTTTCAAACTTGAGTTCAACTCATTTTGTACAATCGAGTCGAGCTCCATAGGTTTATGCTTGAGCTTGAGTTCGACCTCAAGCTTGAGAATATTGTCATGTCTAATAGCAATATGTCAATTCCACCATCTCTTATGCTCATGATTATTGTTGCAGCCCACGTTCAAATTTACAACCAAATATACATTATCAGCAAATACAAATACAGCAGTGAACTATTAGCTGGATAGCAAAATATACATTATGTGTAAAATATTTAGCCCAATTTTCAAATATATCACTTGTTTTCAAGTCTTGAACTACTAGCTAGCTAGACAACCTGGATTTAACATTACTCTTAAAAAAAGCTAACATTAAAATTAAACCATTGATGCATAAATATGAAACTCCCACAAGGCCACAATTCCAGCAAACAAGAAAGCAACTAGGAATCAAATATGAAACTCCCACAAGGCCACAAGACCAACATCTTTAGCATTTTGCTCCATTACAGGATTTAATGATGAACCAGCACTTGAGTAGAATGGAGAGCTGTACATACTTTAACCAAAACAAGTCCTAATTAGCCAAAACAAATAATATTTCACTAAAATAAGGCACAAACTGATCAACCTTTCCTGAAATTTCACTCTTTGAATTAATGGGTTTTCATCAAATCTTGGACAAAATCAGGAATGTTTTCTTGGTTGGTAGCTATTGAATAGTTTTGATTAAAAGTAATGATCCAAAATTGCCAGAATCATCAACAACCAATTCAAAAGTAATCTTGATGTTCATAGGAAGGAAAGCTATTTTCTTTCAGGAGAACAAATTTTCTATATTAATTCATGAAAATTGTCTACTTCTACCAAGTGTCAAAGTATCAAGCATAACGGAAGAAGCCATGTTTATTGATTGTCTCCAGAAACAAAAAGAAAAAGAGAGTTTGTTCACTAGTACAAAAAGTCAAACCAAGAACCATTACCTTTCAAATTATATATGATCTTTTGTTAGATTTTCTCAGGGATTTGATAGTGACCACTGATCAAAGCCTCAAACATTAAAAACAATCATAACCCATAAAAATTATAATTCTAATATATTTTTTGCCTTCAAATTGTATAATCTAATTTTTGCTTTACATCCAAATCCAAAAAATATCCCAAGTCAGTAATTTGAGGATATGAAGAGCAGCTTTAGTCTAATTTATGCTACTTAGAAAATAAACTAATTACTCATGCTACTTAGAGCCAGAAACAAATGTTCATAAACTATATTTTCGCATGTAATTTGAGGAGAGAAAAAATGGAAAAGTAGTATTATAAGATCACGAGAGATAATATAGGAGAGAAACAAGGAAAAGCATCAAGCTTTCTTACCAAATTAGATGTGTGATAACCCCACCTCTCCCTAGGGTACCCTAAGGTATCAGCGGACCGTCTGCTTAACTCTTGTCGGGACTCACTAACAATTCAAGGAATATTTAAGACCATCGAGTCAAGAAACTACTTAACATAAATAAGTGTCATTGCTTTAAGGTGTGAATTTCATTTAATACAACGACTATTGCGGTTACTACGGTTACACCTCAAGTTTACACTTACAAGAATTCAAACGACTTAAATAAGTACGTTAGCGAAAATAGACAAAACTCGCCAAAACTAGTTCCACCAAACTTCTTCACTTTAAATTCCTGTTAAGGAATAACAAACTTAATGAAGTGAGTGAAAGCTCAGTGAGGCTAAGATAACATGCAGGCAAACAAGTGAAAGAGAAGACTATACATTTACTCATAACAAGAAATATCAATAGTATTCACGTAAGTGCATAGAAGAAACTAAATACATATTTAAGGGAGGATACGGGAGCTCTCAGAAACTAATTCACTTTCATGCCCTTTGGTTGTACTCAGAAACCGTTTCTATCTGTTGACACTCCATCAACCAAGCAAGAAAATTCCGTAGACCACCACTTTACACCACTCTCCATCCACCGTTTCACCTCCTATGTGGCCCGCACGTCAACAAGGTTGGTAATACTCGAGTTTACCCAAGCAAATGGTCGACGAGATTACTCTCTAATCGATTTTCAAGTCAAGTGCCCGTGGCTCACCAAGCCCCTCGGCCAAGTCCTTGCCGACCCGAATTGAATGGATCACCAATGGGTTTTGGGGCCCCAAGAACACAAGTAGGTCAAGGAATCAGTGCTCCACTCGACAAGCCATCACAAGCACAAGTAGTTTAAGTTCAAGTATAAGCAAGAAAGTATCAGGTCAAGGAAGGTGGTGAGATAAAGTACACACCTGCCTCAACAAGTCCATTAACAAGATTCACATTCAAGCATGTAACAAGTTCATGAAAGTGATCAAGTAGGGCATCAAGTCATGCACTTGACACTCACCATAATTTTACAAGTTTTACTTGTCACTCAGAGCAACACTGGTTTCTTCACTTACAAGCCCTGGAGCAATAAGGCACATTTTAGGTAGTGACTATTAGTTAAAATAGCCATACACAATCATGGATATCAATTTGAAACAAGATTGGAAACAAGAACAAGGGACATTGCATGGCGTATTTCAAAAACTCATCATTTACTTTTTTTATAGTTAAAACTAAGAAATAATTCGAGCACATTACCAAGAAGTCTTAGCAATTATCACTTTGCAAGACAAATAAGTTTGCTCTCTTTCAAGAAACTCTACTTTGGTCTCAATTTATTGCTTAAGCAAAAATAAAATATAAGAACATTCGGAAGAATTAATCCAAATAACAACTAGTGTATCAAGCTAAGTATAAAAGTTGACAATTTATTTAGTTCCACTTAGTATTCATGCTATGCTAAACTTCACAAACATTCGTCATTTAACTTTACTAGAATGTCATTGTTTGTTCACTAAGTTTCATACATAAAAGTTCACTTAAAACACATAAGCTACTAACTTGATTTGGATTGTCTAGATTCCTTGTAGTTTCTTGAAGACAAATCCGTGTGTGGGAAACATTTGGTACACTTCAAATTGCTGTCCACACCAAGCTTTGATTTGAGGTCGAATCCTCTCAAGAGGAGGGAAATGATATGAGTGCAAAATCATCATGAATCAAGCTTGGGTGACGCCCCACGTATGCAAGGATGTCCGAGTCAAATTCGTTAAGGACCAATGAACAAAGTGAAGAACAAGGCATTGGGAAATTGTTGTGCCTGTTTGGAAGTCTTAAATGAGCTAGTTTTCGTTTGGGTAGAAGACTAGTTCTTGTTTGGATGTTAGCACGTCGTCTGACTAAACACAAGAGTTGGTGACTGGAAGACTAGTCCTCATTTGGACGTGGGCACGTGATATGGGCACGTGAAATTTTTATTGTTAGTATTTCTTGTGTCGGCTAGTACTAGTTGGATTAGGCTAATTTTTACCTTTTCCTAGTTGCATTAGGATTACTTGTCCTAGTAGGATTATGTTAATGTTTTTCAAATTGAATTAGGTCATTGTAAGGCTATTTAAAGCTAGGTTATTACTTTCAAGACAATTAACGTGAGTTTAATAAGAAATTTCTAGAATTTTGTTTCACCTTGAAACGTGTTCTTGAGGCTTGCGAAAGTTTCAATTGAACATCTTAAAATGGATTTTAGGGTGCTCTTAGACTTATTAGTCGAGTATCCACCTTGTGGCATCCCTATCATTGTTCTCGTTCATCGTGTTGTCCGTCATGAGTTCAACTTCCGCAAATCAACGTGATACCTAATTCTTGGGCCATGTGGTTTGTTTCTACATCTTCTTGGTCGTAGAATCACATCAGGAAGACTACCAATTCTAACCAATAAACACACAAGTTTGATTCATTTGAATTAGATTATATATTCTTGTGACCTAATTTGAAAGTCTCGATTACAATCAAATTATGCCACTCATCACAAATAATAAAACCACCAAACAATTACGAATTTGGTATTTTATATGATAGTAGATTATTTTGTCAAACCAAATAAGGGCCCTTCATTTAATTCAAACAAAAAATCATATCAAAAAGGAATAGAGAATATATCAATATTTATACATAAATGAAATGAGATAAATCAAATTAGATCTCACAATATCCAATAAACCAAAGCTTTGATTGCCTCTAACTAAAATGAAAATTGGATACTCCTAATAGTTGATTCGTAGCCAAAACGATGACTAGGTTTTTTATCTTTTTAGAAAAGAAGAAAATGAATAAATCACTTTATTTGAATGAGTAAGGAGAAAAGAAAAGTAAAGGCCAAAGAATCGTTTCTTGTTCTTTTCTAGCTTCTTCATTCCTCCCAAGACTATTAAAACTAATGCTACCTATGTTATTCCACCAAAGAGGATAAGAGTCCTCTTTCTACTATAATATTAAAAATACTAAATAAAATCAAACAATAATGTTTCTGAGAAAACTCCAATACAAATTCTAGTTCCACAAGGAAATTAAATTTCTTTCAATTGATTAGCAGTAACCCCGAGCAAGGCCCACTTTACATCTCGCAACGTCTGGGCTTTCCAAAAGCTATGTGATACGAATTGAAGTAGGACCTAGATGATGATCAAGTTGGAGTTGCGGAAGACTCTTGACCCCTCTAATCCGCGAAGTTACAAACCTTGAATCTAATATCAACCCATAACTTAATGAATTAGCGAGCCAAGGCTGTTGGTAGATGACACCACAATCAAGTGTGGTTCTTGATTGATAAGTCTAGTGAACACTTGAATTCTCTCAAGTATTCAAGAAGAAATCTCTTGGACAAGAGACGTGCGATTCTCACAAAAAAAAGCTAAAATTTTATTGATGACTTGATGATTAATTTCGGTCAGCACTATGGCTTATTTATAGCCTTACAAAACAACCTTAATACTACTAGGATAGGAATAAAGAAAATGATTTAGACAATTTCTCGTAGGACTAGGAAACCCTAACCCTAATCGACTAGGCTTTGACCAATCCGGTCACAAGCTTTATTCAACTAACCAGAAATTAAACTAACTCTAATAATGGTAATTAACTAACTGACTAAGCTAGGAAAACAAGAAAAGACAATCGGACCAAGGTGGACCAAGGAAACCCTAGAAATCTGATTGAAGCTTAGCTAGGGTTTCATTCCTCTAATGCGTCTTCAATTTGGAGAAGGGTAACAAGTCTTTGATCTTCGTCACTTGGCTTGTCAACTTGTTCTTCATCATTCTCCTCCTCTTGAAGGCGATTTGTCCCAAATCAAAGGATCGTTTGCAAAGGAGAACTTCAGGGAATGTTTTGATAAATGCGAGCCAAGAAACATGCCTTCTAGTCAAGTGGAACACGAACAAACATGCACGCTTCAGCTCACATGTACCTTGCCAATAGTCCCTAACATGTATACCTGGATCAAAAATGAAAGATAAAGAATGAGTAGCAACGAAACACATAGATTCACCCAATTCACCTAGTTGATAACAAGTAGGAAACACATGAACACCATGCAGTATTCCAACACCTCTAACACAACCTAAAAACACACTAAAATTACTAGACAAACATGTATCAGTACTCTTAACACAATAATCACATGATTTAAAGACAACCAATAACTCATAAGAACTCGACATTAGGCTCTTACAAGTAAGACAATCACAACTTTCAAAATGACTCAAAGGACTACCAAAACAATCGACACAATTCAAACTAATGGCACGCCTTAAAAAAGCAAAAGAATTAGCCACAGGATAAGATTGAAGACTCCTTTTCAAACTCAAAGGTCAGTTGGTGAAAACGGTCCTCAATTCTTTGGAGTGAAGATAGAAATTGGCAATGCCTCGAAAGAACATCGTTCTATTGAAAGACTTTGCAATAGTGCACATCAAAACCATCTTTACTTCACTTTGTTGTACCTGCAAAAGGCCATTAACACTAAACAAAGCAAAGTTAAAATCATTAGGAAAATAATAAGCCCTTTCATGCTCATTTATTGTTCCACTCACAATCAACTCACATGCACTCTTTTCTGCTTCTTCATCACTCATTTTACCACTCAAGCTCAAGTCATTATCTTTCTCACAAGACTCCCTAGTGGAAGTGACTATTTCACTCAAATTTTGTGAATTTTCACTCTCTTTTTCTTGGGCACTCAACTTGGATTTTACCTCTTTACTCTCATGCTCAAATGGTACATCATTGCTCACATTGTCATTTTGCACTTCACACAATTTCTCATCAACTAGCACTTGATTCGGAGCTAGTGTACATGGGATTTGCAGCTTTTCTTGCTCACATGTGATGATGGGATGCTCTTCACCAATATGCTTATATTTCTCACATGCTCTTAATGCACGTTCATGGGGAAGCTCATGGTGTGATTGGGACAACCTTGAAAAGGTCGGTGGAATACGAGAACTAGAATGGTTGGAACCCCTCCTCTTGAAAGATTTATCTTCTAATTTATCAAGTCATCTTTCAAGAGGTTCAAACTTAGCCTCCAACTCCCTATTGAAAGTTGCCCACATAGCATTCATCTTTAGTGCAAATTGGGCTATGGTCATCCCATCTCCTTTGGTAGACATAATTCAAACCTGCAAAATGAACAAACTTATGATAGAAAAATACCTCACTCACTTCCTTATGTGTTTCTCTCACGCTTGTGTATCACTCAAGTATTTTATTCCACTCTAATGATCTCACCAAGCACGCTCAAGTTCCTTGATTTTCCTCCTTGAAGAAATCAGAAATTTCAAGTAATTCAAGGACTTATCACCAATTACCTTCACGAGAATGTGATGTATCACAGCTGGTTCACATGGAGAATGAAGAACAATGCAAGAAATTGAGAATTAAGAAAAGTACAATTCGACTCAAAAGCTGAAAAGAATTTGAACGAAAACAACTAAGAAAAACCCTAGAAGAAGACTTGAAGAAACCTAGGGTAAATGGGTCAATTGTCCTCGAATTTCCAAAATACTTAACGAGGGTTAAACACGTAACAAGACACTATAAAATGGACACAAACAATGCTGGAAATATTAGGAGACTAAGACAAAAACAGATTTTAGAAACAAGACTCAATTTAGGAAAAACTAGTCTTTGACTCGTAATCGGATTCAGACAATAAATAATACAGATTTACTGACTAAACACAAGTTAAAAGACATACCTAGATGCTGGAAAACAAGAACAAGAATCACGGAATCAATGGTTGCCAATTAGAATAGCAATTCGGGTTCCAAAAAATGAAATCCAAACCAATTTGGTTTAGGATTAGTCAAGGTGATGCAAGGCTTCCAATCTGTTTTGGAATTGGTTTTCCAAAGTTTTTAATCTCCTTGGATGTTGCTGTTTTAAGGATTAGGAAATTGTGTGCAAGGATTTGAAAGAGATTTCCTATTAGGTTTCTATTTTTCAAGCAGCAAGAACCCTTTCCAAGTTTGGAAAGCAAAACTGGAATTTTGGAAACTGAATTTCTAGTTAGGTTTTCAACTTCTAGTCTCGGTTTTGTCCCTCCCAAAACATGCAATTATGCTCTATCAATCAACAAGGTGTGGTGCAAACTTGAACAACAATTGCACACCAAGATTTGTACTACAACAAGCAAGGGCAGATTCGGTTCCGGCAACAATTCAAGAAGACAATTCGGCCTTTCTTTCTTTTCTTTCTTTCGTTTCTTTGTTTTTCCTTTTTTTTCTCTTTAGCCAACTTTTTCTGCCTCTAGAATTCAAGAATCCAACAATGAAATTATAGAATTCAATTTGTTGCAAACGGTTTCAACAACTTCAAGAAAACAGCCCCAAGGTTCAAGAATTGGTTTCAAAACTAGGATTTTGTTTCAAGAACTCAAGAAAGCCACGAGATAAGCTCAAGGATTAAACTTCCGACAAGGAACAACCACAGACAAACTTCAAGAATTTTTAGAATGCAACACAAGACAGCAAACGCAAGAATAATTACGGACAGCAAGGACAATCACAAACAAACCCTAGTAGATGACACAAGGAAAAACCCTACAGCTGTTGTTTTTTTTTTTTTTAGAAAACAATTCCAACAAGACACGAATTGTTAAACTAACACATAAGATCCGGACAGCAAAACACAAGAACAAAACGGACAACAAGACAAGAAACAAGACGGACAGGCAAGAAAACAAGGCACCGAAAAAAAAAATTTTGTTCAGAATTTTGACAACAAGGAAAATGAAATTAACAAGAACAAAGGGATATACTTGATACCATCAACTAGCTCTAATACCAAGTGTCGCGCCCCATTTTTTGTCAAAATGTTGTTGGTAGAAAAGGGAAAGATTTGATTTTTTGAAAAAAGAAAGGGAAAGGGGTCATGGGACTAAAGAAAATGCGACGGTTTGGACCCAAAAAACAAAGTCTAGAAAAGGGTTTTAGAAAAGTTTGGAGTCGCCACTTGGTATGGAGTTTAGGTGTACCAAGTCACCCAAAAATTTTAATTAATGAAAATAAACTAAGAAAACCCTTTTTTAGACGACTCCAGGTCTTTGAAAAACTAGAGAAAAAGGTTCGAGGATCACGGTTGAAAGAAGGGAAGGCAAAGATTCGATGTTACTCGTTTCTAAGGCACCCTTCTAACCTAGCCAAAGCTAGTTGCAAGATTTAGTTGAAAATTTCCTAATTCTAACTTTAAAATTTATCAGATTTGGATGTTGTCTATATGGATGCAAAACCTAAACCTAATGTTGGATCGAGAGGGGCAAAATGTCTCCTTGAGGTGTGATTGGAATTGATCACATTAGTTGTGTCATCCAAGTTTGATCCCTCGAGGAGGTCACGAAGAATGCAAATGATGAGACTCGAAAAAGGACGGGAAAAATAGGGTTTTCAAAAGAAGTGTAATTTTTATAAAATCTCAAGAGAAAAGAAATTGAATTTTTGAAAAGATCAATTTTAAGTGCAAAGAGGAACTTGAATTTTTCAAAATATGCAATTTTAAGAAAAATGGCTTTTTGACTTTGAATTGCTCAAACATGAAGAAAGAAACTTGATTTTTAAAGAAGAATAATGCACATGTATGTCCTAAAGAGGGATAATGCGACATAACGGGTGTGGGGGACTAAGTTCGTGACTTTAAATCTTCCTTTTCATAGAAGGAAATAAAAGCGTGCTAAGGCTAGGAAGCCATACTCGCTCTTTTCCCTAATTCAAAGGGTAATGCCTTAAATGCACTAATCTAATAAAAAGAAAACTAAATGAGATATTTTGCATACGGAATGGGAGAATAGTGACATGCAAAATGGGAAAGAAACTCTAAAAGTGAAAAGTGTGTGAAATTTGTATCTAATGCATGAACGGCGTTTAAGGGTCTAGCATTGGACTAGCCCTCGTCTAAAAGTTCTCACTAACATTGGATTAGTGAGAAATCGAAAGGAAAGGCCACAACTAGCGTTGGACTAGTGTGGTGACGTCAATACATTTACATAATAAACATGTAGACATGATAATAAAGCAAATAAATAAATAAAACACATAAACACGTAACACATAGGCATAATGTCTAGATGCAAGGCCCTAGGAAAGCAAATAAACACATAATCATGCAAGCATGCAAAATAAGCATATAAAAACCTAATTATTACATTGGGGAAACCTAAATACATTCTAAAGGGAAAAATTTGGAATAATAATCTAACTATTACATTTTCTAGAATAAATACACTTTTTGCCAAAATTAAACCTATCTATTACAACTTGGCATCCAAGGCCTCCAAATGATTTACCCAAAAATTAAATGACATAAATAAAGACTAGGCATGAATAAAAAAGGCAAAGGAAAACTTAATTTAAAACATGCAAGATCAAGCAAAAAACACACAAGAGCACATAATAGGAGAAAGAAGTTACCATCCCTTGATATGAGGCCTTAATTGAATCCTTAGATGATGGGAATGGTTATCTAAGACTCAATGTCAACAAAAGGGATCAAGGTACCAATTTAAAGGAAAAATGAATCAAAAATTCAAAGAAAGGGTATCTAAAACAGACTGCAAGCAAACAGATAATACTAGGAAATAGAGTAAGATTTTGGAACAAAAGAGCAGGAAATATCAGCGAATACTGAAAGCGAGAGGTTAGCGGGTAGAAACGCATGGATGAGCAGCAACTAGGTCCGCGTTACGTGCAAAAATCAAATTCGAGGAAAGCGCCGGATCGAACGCGGACTCAGCCGCAGTCACGTCTCTTCCCATCTTCAAAACATCGAAAGGTTGCTTCCAGTTTTTGAACAATAACACAAACGAAATATTCGAGGCAAGGGATCCATTCAAAGCATCAAACATCATCATTCAGATCATGTCAAAACAAGCTAAACCCACAAAGATCAAATCATAAGCATTAGCATCATCAAATGGACAACAAGGGGGAAGGAAAAGAACTGTCGGGTTAGAAACGAGGATTGTTACGCGGACTGGCCTGCGTAACAAGCCAGCGTTTCTTCACATCTTCAAGTATTCAAACAGAAACGCGGAGCGTTACGCGAAGTAGTCCACGCAAGAGGTCCGCGTTTCTTCACAACTTCAAACATTCAAGAGGAACGCTGGACCGTTCGCCAAGTCATCCACGCAGTGGTCCGCTTTCTTCACATCTTCAGCGTGAAGAACATTTTTCCAGAAATTTCTCAGGAATCACAACAGCATCATCACAGAAGCATCAAACGTCTGATTTTAAACGTAAAAACAAATCTACTAGCCTTACCAAAGCTTTATAAACACAACATGCTCATATAACAACTGATAATCATCATCAAATATCACAAACTAAAAGAAAAACTATTCAAGACCTTGGTTCCACCAAAAGGTCCAAATTTTCAATAATTTTACGATCAAAAAATGGTAAATAAAGTAGAAGGATGTTACCTGAATCGGAAGCTTGAATCTAAACGAAGGAGGAGGCCAGAAATTCCAAGAATAATCTTCCCAAGTATGAAACCCTAGCTTTTCCCTTTCTTCTTTCTTTTCTTTTTCTCTCAATTCCAGGTTTTCTTCGCTTTTTCTCTCTCAAAGCTCTCCTAATTGCCTCTTTTTCTCTCAGATTTCCAACCTCCTCTTTTAAACCCTAATCTAGGCTATGTATAGCCACCAAACCTAGAACTAAGGGTTTTGATGTTCTTGGGATGAGGTAGGCTAATCTTGAACGTTAGACGAGTTGTTAGGGATTAGGGGCGAGTTGGGGAATGTTTAAATAGGTTTCTTATCGTTCAAGCATCGGAAATTACAGCTGGAAAAGGATGATCCGAGTTCACGGAAGAATCCAGCGTCATTTTTTTAAACACGATCGGTTTTTTTGAAAAACCTACAAAATGAGAAAAATGTGTTAGAATATTCAAAAATAAATAACTAAACATTAATGATAAAACATAGGAAAACAAATGAAATAGTCAACATTTGGTGTCTACGACTTGCATCTTTTGGTTTGAAGAAACCTAGATAAAGACGTGAACACCAAATGCTTACCTGCTGGTTGTATCTCAACCATTGTAAATAGCAGGAATGTTAAATTGCCAAATTTTCAAACTAAAATGCATAATGTGACCGAACTCGTGTAGAGTTGCCTACGTATCTCGATATGAGAATCAGGTCAAACGTAGTTCCAATGCAAATGAACTATGATGAACTGAGTACTAAAACTTGTAAAATTAAAGAACGGGAGATAGAAGGGTGCCCGGCGGAGGTTGAGACTCACCAACAGGAAATTGAAATATCAAGAAGGGGAGGTAGAAGGGTGCCGTGAAGGACTCACCAAATGAAATTTAAAATTAAGAATGGGAGATAGAAGGGTACCGCTGAGGTCAGACTCACCAATGAAATTTAAATTTGAAGAGGGGATAGAAGGGTTACCTGGAAACTCTGTAAATTTAAAATCAAGAATGGGAGATAGAAGGGTTACCGTGAGACTCACCAATTAAAATCAAGAATGTAAGATAGAAGAATTACCCGTGAGAGACTCACCAGAAATTTAAATTGAAAACAAAGGGATAGAAGGGTGCTGGCGAGACAGAAATTTAAATTGAAACAAGGGGATAGAAGGGTGCGCGGCGAGCATACAATTAAATTGAAACAAGGGGATAGAAGGGTTCTGGCGAGGCACAAACAAAAATTAAGCAAGGGGATAGAAGGGTGCTGGCGAGGGGCAGACAGCCAGAAATTTAAATTCTTTCCAAATTTAGACTATTCAGTGGGATTGGACCCAAGCCTGAATGACTAGATGGGAAAATGCAGATATGCTATTCGGGATTGGACCCAAGCTGAATGACTAAACATACTATTCGGGATTGGACCCGAGAATGACTAAAACATACTATGGATTGGACCTGAATGACTAAACATACTATTAGGATTGGACCCGAGAATGACTAAAACATACTATTGATTGGATTGGAAACGACACGAATGACTAAAACATACTATTCAGTGGGATTGGACCCGAGCCTGAATGACTAAAACATACTATTCAGTGGGATTGGACCCGAGCCTGAATGACTAAACATACTATTCAGTGGGATTGGACCCGAGCCTGAATGACTAAAACATACTATTCAGTGGGATTGGACCCGAGCCTGAATGACTAAAACATACTATTCAGTGGGATTGGACCCAAGCCTGAATGACTAGAAATACTATTCAGTGGGATTGGACCCGAACTTGAATGACTAGAAATACTATTCAGTGGGATTGGACCCAAGCCTGAATGACTAAATGGGAAAATGAAAATATGAATGCTGGATTGCCAGACTTTGAAAAATAAAACACAAGTTGTTCAAACATGATGAATGTAAAAATGCAAGTAATGATGCACTCGATGAAATGGTGCAATTCTGATTTTTGATTTTCTTGACTTGAAAAGTAAGTGATTGATAGGAACAATGACTTCTCTTTTTTTTTTCTCTCTCTTTTCTTTCTTTTTTTTTTTTTTTTGATAATTGACGGATTTTGCAAAATTGAAAAGTGTAACTGAAATCTTTCCTCCGGGGTTGGAACAAATCCACGTATATGTTGCCATCGTCTTGATCAGAACCTTTTCCAAAAAATAATTTTGAATGCATTATCCAAAATTGGAGAGCACTTCTCTCAAAACAAAATTGCCCGTGTCAAGAATCGTTAACCCCGAAGTCATGAAATATTAACCAATTAGTCCATGGAAATTCAGTTTCCTCTTCTCTTTTCTTTTCTTTCTTTTTTTTTTTCTTTTTTTAAAATCATAAAATGTAAAACTCTTGTGATCATGTTGGCCATTAAATGACTAAAGCATGTATGAAAAACATGCAATAAAACACATTCATGAATATTACGTGCTTGTGAAACATTGCTTGTTTTCAAGTGATAGGAAATATTCATCAAACAATTTATGGGATTGAAATAAACCATGTGATCTTGGAAATCCAAATCCTCATAAACTAGGCAAAACATTGTTATGCAATTATTCAATTTGCATCAAGTACTCATAATATCAAGCAAAAGAGAGACAATTATACCTCAATTTTAACAAATCAAGCGATTTCTCACTTTCACCAAATTTTGCAATCAAGCTCATATAGTCAATTCAAGCTTGCCTTTTCCATATTTTCTCAGATTTTACTGCTAAAAGGATTCTTGAAACATATCTTCTTATTCAAATTGCAATAATGCCTTTTGGCCAAAATCAACACTTTTAGGTGAAGACTCCGGTTACTTTCGACATATGCCTTCTTGCTCAAATAGTAAAGATGTCTTTTGAAAATCAACACTTTTAGGTGAAGATTCCCGGTTACTCAATATTTTACTTGTTCAAACTGCTTTGCATACTCGTAATTCAAGCACCGTTTTACGTGAAAGTTAACATTTGTAGATGCCAAACTTCCGGTTACTTAGTACTAGAATCATTGGAGTAGAACTTTAGATCTCACTTTGCTCTTTTTCTTGCTTTTTCTTTCTTTCTTTTTTTTTTCTTCTCTCTTTTTTTTTTTTAGCATATCAAGTGAAAAAGGATCATTTGCCAATTATATCAATCATTTTCTTGTAAAATCCAATGAAAGAAGAAATCTCATTTAATAAGAAAACAACTGAGGCATAATTTTTCCTATTTTACAAAACATACTTTCTAAAATGCCAATGTCTTAATCACATAACAATTATTTCCGAGTAAGATGGAAAAAGGATTTTTCGCATCACACGAGCTTTTATTTCAGAAGGATGAAAGCAATTGCAACCAAAATTGGACATTTGCACCCTTTTCGAATCAAATTTCGAAGAACAAATCAATTTGTGGGGCAAAATGTGCAATTTAGAATTTTTTTTTTATTTTTTGTTTTTTTTGTTTTTTTGTTGTTTTTTTTTTTTACACACATAAGCACATAAGAGCCAAATTTAAACAAACAAATACATCTTGATGCAGCAATTTAATCAAAAGTATTTCTAACTGTTAAACCTATGTCTAAAAATCAAAACACAAGATCAAACATAAAAAAGAAATAGAGCAAGAATACAATAAAGCCCAAATCGGGAGGATCCATCGTCCCCTCCGGTTCCTCATGCCTGGTGGCCTCTGGACAGTTGCTTTCAGGCGGAACATCGAGGCATGCCACGCGTTTGAAGAAAAGAATTTGAAAAGAAGCGTGGATTATAACACCTAGTAGTGTGTGCATGAAACCCGTTTCCAAATTTTTTCCGAAAAGCTTGCATCCTTCCTCAATTTTACAATTAATCAATCTTCAAAATGATTTAATCATACAATCTGAACATTTATTCAAAAAAAAGCTAGCTTATCGATTGGACCGATTGGTCACTTTCCTACTTCTGCAAAAGAAAAGAAATGGTGAAAAATAATAATCGCCACACCGTTCTACCCTTTTATCTCAAGCAGCGTAAACATGAGGTTCTTGGGCGTCGATGGCGGTGTCAAGAATTCCTTTTGCTACGAACCCATATCACCCATACCTTCATGGTAAACTAAGAGATTGTCCTTTGATGAAAGTGCCACTTTTGATGAAAATATGTGCAAAAAATTTGTGAAGGAAAAAATTTTATTTTAAAATGACTTCATGACCATAGAATGAATGCTAAACATGACATTTTAAATCAATAAAAAAAACAAATGCTAAGAAAACTATTTAAAACAAAAGTACTTGACCCTTTGGATATCATCTCCTTGGAATTCACAGGAGTGCTTGATATAAGGTAAACCCCGATAAGCGTAGTCACCGGCTTCTCTTGTCCATGAACTTTTCCTTTACGCTTGCCGTTGCTTTTCAAAACTTGCCTTAGTACCTTTCAGATTGCCGAAGTTGGTGATAAGGTAAAATAGACAGGACTTAACTCCCAACTTTGTCAATTTAAACATGTTTGTTAAAATGGTGGCATCGATTGAGACAATCCCTTCACGACAAGATTTAGAGGGAATGTATTTGCGTCATTTGCCTTTTGATTGAGAAAGTTCTTCTCAGAATTTTTTGCAAAAAGGTGGAGGTCTATAACACTAGGCTTTTGCAAGGGGGTTAAGTGTGGTGTAGGGGCAAGTTTAAAACTTGAATGTAAAATTTTTTTTTTTAAATAAAATTTGCCCCAGTTTGGGGTTTGCGATTCTCAGGGGGTTTTGCTAAATAATTAATTGTTCTTTTATAGGCTGAAATAAGAAAACTGGGGGTTGAAGTATTTAAACGAAAAGGAGAAGAATGTTGGCTTTTTAAACCACCTTTTTGCGGCCATTTCTAAAGAAAACTTTGCTCAATCATATGAAAAATCTTTTACACATGTCGAATTGATTGGTTGAGGGAAAGTCATCCGTCCATCTCCATGAGAACCACTGCTCCTCAGTAGCACCTTTTGAATAATGAACGGCTTGCCAATTGGATGCGAATTTCCCTTAGCTTCTTCTTGTATGGGAAGGATTAGTTTCAAAACCTTGTCTCCCAAACCTGCAGGTTTGATTTTCTTGTTATAAGCCGAGCCATCCTCTGGTAACATTGCCCATGACAAATGGCATTCAACCTTCTTTCATCGATCACAAACAGGTTGCTTTGGCGTTGCTTGGTCCATTCGGTTTCTTCCAATTGAGCTTCCATTAGAATGCGCAAGATGGGATTTCAACTTCAGCAGGTGCTTCCATCCATACATGAGAGAGTAAGGTGTTGCCCGTAGAAATCGATTGCAATATGCCAAGAAGGTAGTTTCTCAAGCCAATCTCGGTGTGTTTCGATCATCTTACAAATGATAACATCCAAGTTCACGAGATATCAGAATTTTTCGTCCATCAAATTCCAAAATGGAGACATCCAAGGGACAAAGGTTTTTTATTTGTGGTTATCCAAGAGCAAATAAAATAAATGTGCGAAAGTAAAATGAATGGAACATAACTGAAGGACAAAAGAGAAATTTCATTTCATTTGACAAAGAGCAGGATGACAGATAATACCATGGAAGCATAATTAAAGGCATAATTTTAAACAAGCAAAAAGTAAAATAACAAATGCATTGTTTTTGAAGAAATGATTGATATTAAAACATGATTCATCATTTTTTTTTAAGGACAATTCCCTCAGATTAACCGAAACCTCCTCTGAGCAGGCAGACAATCGGTAGCCCAATTTTGTATGGCTTCTTGAGGAATCAAAGGAAACTCCACGTTCTCCGTAGGATCGGCATCAAAGGTAACCCCGACAAACAGTTGAGATAACCCTGTTTCTATATCATCATCAGACCTTTCTTTAAATGGTCCACCACCATCACCTTATCTTCTTCCTTAATGAACTGAGCATGGTCAACAAACTCCTCCACCGATCATTCCAGCGACGCGTTTTTATGTTAGGAGAGGGTTCCTATTGACGTTGGCCCTTGCTCTTTCTTCTCAGAACTATGTCCCCGGCATCCACCATGTCTTGAATTTTATGCTTCAAACCCAACAATTAATGTCATTGAATGCGGACTGAATGGTAAGTCACAGATAGCATGGGGATCATACCCCAGATGGGGTCCTCGGGGATCTGAGTTTGGGAGGGGCGAATTTTCCTGGCCTTCATCAGCTGGTCAATGGGCTGGTGATTGTGAAAGTCCGAAAGGTTTTCTGATTTTGCATTTCATTATGCTCAAAAGAATTTTGGACGGATTTTGTGGAAGCGAGGTCTAGGGTATAGTTGACGGTGGGAGATAGGGGGAAGTTGAAAACAAGGTTGGGGTCCAAAATGAATAGGGGGGTGTGAGGGTCTGGGCGGCAGGTGTGATAAACAGTGATGGTAGGATAAGGTAAGTATGAGCTTGAATTGGTGGGGTAACTCCAGACTTTGGGCTGAAGGTGGGTCGATCCCACACAAAAGGCTTCTCCTTCATTCTTTCTAAAGCGGAGTTTCCTCCCATTGCCATTTTGCCCTTGCAATGCTTCCAATTGCTGTTTGAGCGGTCACATTGACAATTTTCCAGCTTTAACAAACTCATCATACTCTTCCCGCTTATTAACAATTGCAGCAAAAGAACTCCCAGTCATTCGAAAAATCTCCTCAAAATAAGGCGGATCATGTGCCTTGATAAAAGAATCTGAACAATCTCTTCTTCATAGGAGGCTCCTTCGCCTAAATTTTCTCCAGCAGCATATGACTTGTGATCTTCGAAGGTCTCCTTTTGATTCCTTCCAATGTTGTTAGTGTGCCAACTCACAATTGAATTCATCTTGCTTCACAAAATGTTGACAAATCCAACAAGTTTTGATCTCTTGAGATTTCAGGTTCGAGTACCAATCAAAGCATCCCCTTCAGGCTCTCGGGGAATGAGCGCATAGGCAAGCTCTCATCATCCACTTGGTTTACCAAACTTGTTGGCAAACATTTTAAGGTCGCGTCTTAGGGTTCCGGTACCATCATATTTGCTGAACTTGGGGTCTTGAAACCCATAGGTAGCTGGGCGTTAGGGAGAACGCAAAGGTGCGTCATAGTCCAGTGCCACCACGTGTCGGTTTAGTCCTTGATTCTTCCTTATGAACTCATCAATTTATCCAGCCTTTTTGAAATCTTTGTCAAGCTGGTGCAATAAAGGTCATCCACGGTTTTCCTTGGGAAGTCAGATCCCACAAATGGTTCAGTGGTATGGTATTGAGGCTCTGGAGGGTGAGGAGGCATGTTTAAGGTGATCTAAGGTTGAGTATGATGGTTTGCCTTTTTGGTTGGGCTCAGCAAGGTATAGTCAGGGTGAGTGTATGGAAAACCAGTGTTGTGGTGAGAAAAAGCAATCCCATGAAGGTTAGGAATAGGTGGAACAAGAGTGGTTTGAATACTGGTTGAGAAAAGAGGTGGATTACTTTCGTCAGGGGGAATGCTAACAACATGTTCATGCTCATTCAGTACCACCTCCACTACTTGGCTACCAATCGATCAATTACGCCTTTGCGGCCATCTCGGCCATCTCATTAAACCTTCCCAAGGTGCTTCACTTAATCAACTCCCAAGGCAGCAAAGTCGGTGAAATAACCAAAGTATTCCTATCTGAACCTTAGGTGCAGAACTCATTACGAAGCTTTGAGATTTTGCTTTTAGATCGGAATGCGATGGAGCTTCTATGAAGCTATTTTTAAAAGTATGGGAAAGGAAACACACTTTAGGAGCTTATTCCAAAGGGGAGCTGCGGAGATTTATTTGAAAAAAAAGAAAAAGAACGAAGTTAGTGATTGCTTATATAATTCGGATGCATGTCCTAGAGGGGGGCCCTTTTATGCCAAGGGTCGGCCTAGCATGAAAAATGCAATCCTCTGGGGTATGCACCGTACAATACCTGATGGGTCCGATCATTCCACTGATATAAGATTAGTAAAACAATCTAGAGGATTGACCAAAAGAATATGTGATACTTGATGCATCACGAGGACAAAGTCGAGCGTTTATTACTTTAGAAGAGAGGTTAAAGGTTAATTCGGCATGAAAAGGATTATTCTTGAAGGAATCATAGTGCCTTGACTAGTCTTGAGGTAAATATGGATCTAGTTCAAATGGATCGGACGGGATTGATGGTCCACCCAAAAGTCGACTGGGTTCATTGCTTACCTGTAACTCCACATCTCCATTTTATTTGCAACACACTAGCTCATAAGCCTTCTAAAATCAAGATTTGGCCTTGATAAAAATCATTATCTCATCAATGAGAAATTATTGGTGCATTTTTTCAAATTAGTGTCCTTATGCATGGGATTTTACCAACTTTGATAAAATGGTCAAAAAATGATTATTAGAAGTTTATATTCTAGCATGCGAAGGTCACTCCATATCTTTGGATGCCATCACAGAAAGGATCGGACCCTACCTTACCTTGTGCACTACCCCTTTGGATGTTACTGAAAACATAAACATGCAAATCTCATTGGATTATATATCCGAGACACAAGGGTGGTTTTATTCCTAACATGGGATTCCCTATGCGGCATTCCCTCTATGGTTTATGCATGATGCCAGTTTATTGAAGCAAGTAAAGTGCAAAATGAAACATGGCCTATAGGACCCCATTTGAATGCCTAGGCCAAAAGTGATATCTTACAACTTAAATGCAATAAATTCAAGCGTGCACGCAATAGCCTATCTAGAAGGATGGCTTGTCTTAAAAGAGTGCCAAAACTCTTATCTTCTAGAGTTTGTGAAATGCAAGAAAAGACAACAAAGGTTAGTTTAATCAACAGATATCACATAACACGTTGGAGCAACAAATTGCACAAAATAAAGGGGTGGAATCTCCCTCGGTGTCTAGTGGTCCTTAATAGGGGTAAGGTGGAGCTCTACCCTAGGCAATTCTAACATGAATGCATGAAAGGTTGGGCTCACTAATGCATCTAGACTCGATAAAGGTTACAGCTCCCAAACCTTGGGACTAAAAGGCAAAGGTCATCAATCAAATGCCTCAAGTCGGTGGTTCGAGTGATCCCCTGACATTGCTTGCACGCGTGCACGCCACATGTCCAAGTGGATTGATCCTAATCCCATAATAGGGAAGAGTGGACAAGCCACTAAAAGTAAAAAAAAAGTAGGGTCAAAGTAAAATACATATGCTGCGATGAAAGTGATTCCCTTTGAGAGGAGGGATTTCAAACATCAAACATTTTGAGGCTCTAGGGTAGATGCACACCCACCCCAAATGCAAGGTCGGTACAAGTAAATAAATAAACAATAATTCATTCATCATGTAATGCTGATGTGTAAGGAGTGATTGCACGGAAAACCCTAAAAGAGAAAAGAAAAAAGGAATGCAACCTAAAACATCCAAATGTGATATATAAGAAAGTTAGAAAAGAAATAATCAACTAAATCAAGTGCTCTGGACCCTCTTAGGAAAATCCCTGGAGTCGCTTAAGTCAGACCCCATTTTTTGTCAAAATGTTGTTGGTAGAAAAGGGAAAGATTTGATTTTTTGAAAAAAGAAAGGAAAGGAGTCATGGACTAAAAGAAAATCTGACGGTTTGGACCTAAAAACAAAGTCTAGAAAAGGGTTTTAGAAAAGTTTGAGTGCCACTTGTATGGAGTTTAGGTGTACCAAGTCACCCAAAAAATTAAAGTAATTAATGAAAATAAACTAAGAAAACCCTTTTTTAGGCGACCCAGGTCTTTGAAAACTAGAGAAAAGGTCTGAGGATCACGGCTTGAAAGAAGGGAAGGCAAAGATTGATGTTACTGGCTTCTAAGGCACCCTTCTAACCTAGCCAAAGCTAGTTGCAAGATTTAGTTGAAAATTTCTAATTCTAACTTTAAAATTTATCGATTTGATGTTGTCTATATGGATGCAAAACCTAAACCTAATGTTGGATCGAGAGGGGCAAAATGTCTCCTTGAGGTGTGATTGGAATTGATCACATTAGTTGTGTCAACCAAGTTTGATCCCTCGAGGAGGTCACGAAGAATGCAAATGATGAGACTCGAAAAAGGACGGGAAAAATAGGGTTTTCAGAAGAAGTGTAATTTTTATAAAATCTCAAGAGAAAAGAAATTGGATTTTTGAAAAGATCAATTTTAAGTGCAAAGAGGAACTTGAATTTTTCAAAATATGCAATTTTAAGAAAAATGGCTTTTTGACTTTGAATTGCTAAAACATGAAGAAAGAAACTTGATTTTTAAAGAAGAATAATGCACATGTATGTCCTAAAGAGGGATAATGCGACATAACGGGTGTGGGGGACTAAGTTTGTGACTTTAAATCTTCCTTTTCATAGAAGGAAATAAAAGCGTGCTAAAGCTAGGAAGCCATACTCGCTCTTTTCCCTAATTCAAAGGGTAATGCCTTAAATGCACTAATCTAATAAAAAGAAAACTAAATGAGATATTTTGCATACGGATGGGAGAATAGTGACATGCAAAATGGGAAAGAAACTCTAAAAGTGAAAGTGTGTGAAATTTGTATCTAATGCATGAGCGGCATTTAAGGGTCTAGCATTGGACTAGCCCTCTCTAAAAGTTCTCCTAACATTGGATTAGTGAGAATCGAAGGAAAAGGCCACAACTAGCGTTGGACTAGTGTGGTGACGCCAATACATTTACATAATAAACATGTAGACATGATAATAAAGCAAATAAATAAATAAAACACATAAACACATTAACACATAGGCATAATGTCTAGATGCAAGGCCCTAGGAAAACAAATAAACACATAATCATGCAAGCATGCAAAATAAGCATATAAAACCTAATTATTACATTGGGAAACCTAAATACATTCTAAGGGGAAAAATTCAGAATAATAATCTAACTATTACATTTTCTAGAATAAATACACTTTTGCCAAAATTAAACCTATCTATTACAACTTGGCATCCAAGGCCTCCAAATGATTTACCCAAAAATTAAATGACATAAATAAAGACTAGGCATGAATAAAAAAGGCAAAGGAAAACTTAATTTAAAACATGCAAGATCAAGCAAAACACACAAGAGCACATAATGGGAGAAAGAAGTTACCATCCCTTGATATGAGGGCCTTAGTGAATCCTTAGATGATGGGAATGGTTATCTAAGACTCAATGTCAACAAAAGGGATCAAGGTACCAATTTAAAGGAAAAATGAATCAAAATTCAAAGAAAGGGTATCTAAGCAGTTACAAGCAACCGGATAATACTAGGAAATAGAGTAAGACGGAACAAAAGAGCGGAAATATCAAACGAATCTGAAAAAGAGAGGTTACGCTGGAGTAGAACGCGGACAGAGTCATAACTAGGTCCATTACGGGCAAATCAAATTCCGAGGAAGCGGATCGAACCGTCCCCATGTCGCGTTCTTCCCATCTTCAAAACATCGGGAAGGTTGCTTCCGATTTTGCATAATAACACAGCGAAATATTCGAGGCAGGGATCCATTCAAAGCATCAAACATCATCATTCAGATCATGTCAAACGAGCTAAACCCACAAAGATCAAATCATAAGCATTAGCATCATCAAATGGACAACAAGGGAAGGAAAAAGAACCGAGGTTAGAAGAGGATTATTACTGGTGGCCGCGTATGCAAGCCAGCTTTCACATCTTCAAGTATTCAAACAAACGCGGGCGTTCTACGCGAAGTAGTCCACGCAAAGAGGTCAAGCGTTTCTTCACACTTCAAACATTCAAGAGGGAACGCTGGACCGTTCTGCTACCAATCATCCACGCAAGTGGTCAGCGTTCTTCACATCTTCAAACGCGAAGAACATTTTTCCAAATTTCTCGGGAATCCAACAAAGATCATCCGAAGCATCAAGCGTCTGATTTTAAGCGTAAAACAAATCTACTAGCCTTACCAAAGCTTTATAAATACAACGTATGCTCATATAACAACTGATAATCATCATCAAATATCACAAACTAAAAGAAAAACTATTCAAGACCTTGGTTCCACCAAAGGTCCAAATTTTCAATAATTTTACGATCAAAAAATGGTAAATAAAGTAGAAGGATGTTACTGATTTGAATCTAAACGCGAAGGAGGCCGAAATTCCAAGAATAATCTTCCCAAGTATGAAACCCTAGCTTTTCCCTTTCTTCTTTCTTTCTTTTTCTCTCCACCCACCGCTTTTCTTACGCTTTTCTCTCTCAAAACTCTCCTAATTGCCTCTTTTCTCTCAGATTTTAACCTCCTCTTTTAAACCCTAATCTAGGCTATTTATAGCCACCAAACCTAGAACTAAGGGTTTTGATGTTCTTGGATGAGGTAGGCTAATCTTGAACGTTAGATGAGTTGTTAGGGATTAGGGGAGTTGGGAATGTTTAAATAGGTTTCTTATCGCTTCAAGCATCGGAAATTACAGCTGGAAAAGGATGATCCGAAGTTCGGAAGAATCCAGCGTCATTTTTTTAAACTTACCGATCAGTTACGGACTAGTTACAGCGGATCTATCCGCTCGGTCCAAGTGTTTGACTTTCCTTTTTTTTTTTTTTTTGAAAAACCTACAAAAATGAGGAAAATGTGTTAGAATATTCCAAAATAAATAACTAAACATTAACAGATAAAAACATAGGAAAACAAATGAAATAGTCAAAATTTGGTGTCTACACCAAGATGATACGAATTGAAGTAGGACCTAGATGATGATCAAGTTGGAGTTGCGGAAGACTTTTGACCCCTCTAATCCGCGAAGTTCAAACCTTGAATCTAATATCAACCCGTAACTTAATGAATTAGCGAACCAAGGCTGTTGGTAGATGACACCACAATCAAGTGTGGTTCTTGATTGATAAGTTGTGAGGACCCGGTTTAATCCTTATTTTCTCACCCTAATTATTTATAATAAGTATTGATTTGTGTCTTTTAAATAGCAAAAGTTATTTTGAAAACCCTAATTGGATTTTAAAGAAAAACCCTAAATTGTATATTAAAACCCTAATTTGTTTAAAGTTGTATATTAAACCCTAAATGTACAAATCCTAAAATGTTTTCTCAAAACCTTAAGTATAGGTAAAAATCACAAGTTTGTTGTTTCATAGCTTTTATGTGTGACTGTGCATGCTCATGAGAGTTAATTACAGTACTTGGGTGATTAGTGGCCTAAGTAGGTGAGATTAAGCATTAGTAGCTTAAGTTGAATTCATGGTTTATGGAGTAAATTGATAGGAAAAGAAATCATTTGGGCAAGAGTGCAAACCAACTTAAGTTGCTAGGTTGAATTGGCTTGAGATAGTTGACTTGGACCTGGACCCAATTTTGACCAAACTAAATAAATATCTAAGGGACTTAATCTCTAGCTAAAAAAGACAGCCAAGAGGAATTGACCAAGGCAAGGAAAAAAAGAAGGAAGAAAAGAGAAGGAAAAAAAAGAGAGAAAAGAGAGGAAAAAGAGAGAAAAGCTTGATTTTGCCAATTTCAACCATCCAACCTTGATTGAAAGCTAGGAGAAGTGGATTGACCTTGGGAGCTTGCAACTTCCTCTAGAACATAAGCCAAGAAGGTATTTTTCCTTTATATGTGAGCTGGAATTTGGTTTAATTTGATGAACATGATGGATTTTGTTCTTGTTTTGGGTTAATTCATGATCATTGATTGCTCTTGAGATGATTCTACAGATTGGATTGGTTGATTTCTATGTGTTCATGCCTAGCCATGGTTAGGGTTAGGGTTCTTGATTTCAAGCTTTAATGTTGGGAGTTGATGTTTGTGATTGTTGGTAGGATGAAATTAATGCTTGTTCTTAGCTTAATTTGTGAAATTATGGTGTAAACTTGGATGATTCCATGCCTTCAATTCTCGGCTAGCAAGCATCATTTAGTGCTCTTGGTTTAGTGTTACATTGTTGCTTCCACTAGTGCTTAAATTGGTGTTTAATGAAGGCATTGAGTATTGTTTAACTTGTAGTTGGTGATTTGATTGCTAGATTGTGAATGAAATGGTTAAAGCCCTAATAAGGAGGTGATGATCTTGGATCTAATTAGTGTATTTGGTTGCTTAAATGGATGATTGATAATCCATGGTTAGTGCATTGGTGCACAATGGATGAGAAATGTTTGAGTTGGAATCGATTTGGAACCGAATTGGAAGAGTTAACCGCATTTGGTGCATGAGTATGTAATGTGTGTGTGTCGAGGGTAATGTTGGACGTGCAAACGTTGCATTTGCATGTTTATTATCGCATTCGAGTCATTGGAATTGCATGCGTGTGAATTGGTTTGAATTTGATGCATTTGGCGTAAATCTGGGAAAAAAAAAAACCAGGAGAGGTTAAACAGCAACTTTGGCTCTGTCTTTCTTGTCTATTCATTGTGAGTTGGCTCTTAGCCAAAACACAAAAGTTGTAGCCTTGTATTCCAAATTTCCAACGCCTTTGGAATTTCTTGATTTGGATCTTTGTGCGCTGAGATATGGCCATTTGAATTCGGCCTGTCAGCAGTCTGATATGAAGAAACTAGAACTGTTTTCATGTGTTTTGACCTAGAAGGAGCCAATCTGGGCAGAAATGATCTTCATGAAAGTTATATCTTGATCTCTTAGCTTCGAAACGGCACCTCGTGTACTTTAATCCGATACTTGTAGCATGAGTTATGAGTAAAGGCGCACAGGGTGTCAAAACTGTCTTTTACACCTTTTAGTGTGTGTTTTGCATTTTTGTTCCGTTCTCGTCCATTTTTAGTCGAACGCCCATGCATGTACCTTATTTGTTGTTTTAAGTGTTTTTAAGTGGTTTTGGCGTCTTAGTGATTGTTTGAGTAATCTTTTGGCTCAACTTTTCACAGGAGGTGACGAGGTCGAGGAGACCGGGGAACCTTTCTAACTTGTTTACTTTTGTACTACTTTTGGTGAGTAATTAGGACTCTATATGTGATTATATTGTGAAATGTGATAAGTGGGCATTTGGACGAGGGTGTACTTTATCGCACTCGACCTAAGCTCCATATATGGTTCTTGAATATATGTGTTGTGTGATATATGAATGCATATGATGTGTGATATATGATCTGTAAAAGTGATATTGTTAGTGATAAGTGACCAAGTGGATGGTCTGATCCCAAGGGGTGCCTTTGGGGTCTCAAATCTCAATGTCAATGTTGCTCTCTGACCACTTGGATGGTTTGATCTCAAGGGATGCCTTTGAGATCTCAATGTTAGTGTGGCTCTCTGACCACTTGGATAGTCTGATCTCAAGGGTTGCCTTGGGGTCTCAATGGTAAATGCTATTCTCTGGCCAAATAGATGGTCTAATCTCAATGCCTTTGGGATCTCAATGTTATTATTGCTCAAGCTGCTATGTACTGTAGACTGGCCAGAGTGGGTTGATAAGGTGGACGGTAGGAGTATAAGGGGGATCTATGGATTATCGGTTGACGGAGTGTCAACGGAAGATCAAGCGTGGAGATTCAAATGGCTTTGAAGCCACCCGTATCCTTATTTTGCGATGTTACTTTTTGCTATTGATTTGAAAATCTGTGTGGAATGTGATTTACATGGGTCCCCTCCCTGATTATTCACTAAGCATATAGCTTACCCTTTTCAATTTGTTTCCTTAGCAAGGGGGGGGCAGAAGGAATTGACGCAGTGAGTGCATAGTGTAGCCCTTTAGCTTTACTTGCTTGGGTTGAAGTTTGGCCATGTATATTGTATTTTGGATAGCGGGTGTGAGAAACCTTGATGGGAGTTACTCTCTAACTCTTGTGGTCTTGTAGTGGATATTATGTATAGATATAATGTACATATCATCCTTTTATGAGAATTTGGCGCTTTTATTGTTTTTTGCTATCGGAGTCAGGTGAGGAGTTGGGCAGGATCCGCTGAAGCCTTTGGTGCCTCTAGGTGCCAGTGGAATGCGTCCACATAAGGTCTAGTGAACACTCGAATTCTCTCAAGTATTCAAGAAGAAATCTCTTGGACAAGAGACGTGTGATTCTCACAAAAAAAAAAAAAGCTGAAATTTTATTGATGACTTGATGATTAATTTTGGCCAGCACTATGGCTTATTTATAGCCTTACAAAACAACCCTAATACTACTAGGATAGGAATAAAGAAAATGATTTAGACAATTTCTCGTAGGACAAGGAAACCCTAACCCTAATCGACTAGGCTTTGACCAATCCGGTCACAAGCCTTATATAACTAACCAGAAACTAAACTAACTCTAATAATGGTAATTAACTAACTAACTAAGCTGGGAAAACAAGAAAGACAATCGGACCAAGGTGGACCAAGGAAACCCTAAAAATCCGATTGAAGCTTAGCTAGGGTTTCATTCCTCCAATGCGTCTTCAATTTGGAGAAGGGTAACAAGTTTTTTTATCTTCGTCACTTGGCTTGTCAACTTGTTCTTCATCACTATGACATGGTTGCGTCTTATGAAACAAAGTCTTTTGAAAATTTACCTTCTAATGAACTTTCTAAGCCATTTCATCAATCGTATAATCAATACCAAAATTAAAAATAAATGAAATCTAGCAATTATCATCATATTCTCAAAATAAATGCTCAATTTAACTCACTAACAAAAACATCATAAAAAACCCTTCAATCTGTTGAAAGAACAACTAGCTGTTTAGAGTTAATCCATACTATTTTGGGTGACTTTAAGAATAACATGAGTAGAGGTGGCAAAAGATACTATGTGACATTCATTGATGACTTACTCAAAATATACAAAATTTTATCTTTTTAAGTCACAAAGATAAAGCTAAAGACATGTTTGTCAAATATAAAAATGAAATTGAAACTGAATATGACAAAAAGATTAAAAGACTGAAGTCAGATAGATGTAAGGAATTTGACCCAAATTTGTTCAAAATAGTTTATGAATAAAGTAGAAAAATAAAAGTTTGAAAGATATGATGAATGCAATATTAATAAGTTCTAGTTTGTCTAATAATATGTGGGGGAAAGCTATATTATCTACTTGTCATATTCTTAAAAGAATTCTACATAAAAGGACACTAAAAAACTCCTTATGAGTTATGGAAAAAAATGTCCCAAACTTAAGATACCTAAAAGTGTGGGAGTGTTTGGCTAAAGTGGGTATTCATGACTTTGAAAGGAGTAAAATTGGATCATAAACTATCAATAGTATCTTTATTGGTTAGCTTTTAATAGTGCAGCATATAGATTCTTGGTTTTGGATTCAAATCATATAATTGAAAACCAATGATGTAGAATACATTTAGAATATTTTTCCAATGAAAAAATATTTGATGCCTTCTTCTGTTCAAGAATTGCATGAACCACAAAAACAAGAGGAACAACTCCCTCAAGAATTAAGAAGAAGCAAAAAGCTCGAATTGAAACTAATTGTGGGTCAGATTTTATAACTGCTTTTATAATTGAAGATGACCCTAAAACCTATGCTGAAGCAATGAAATCAATAGATACAATTTTTTGAAAAAATACAATCAACTCTGAATTAGAAACAATAATGTCTAATCATACTTGGGAGTTGGTGGATTTGCCTAGAGGTTGTAAATTTATTGGATGTAAATGGGTTTTTAGGAAAAAATTTTAAAATCTAATGACCAATTAACATATTCAAAACAAGATTGATGGCTAAGAGATATACACAAAAGGATTATTTTGATACTTATTCTCTCGTTGCTAGAATTACAAACATAAGAGTCTTGATTGCTAGTACTTCTATTTTAACTGTATACCAAATGGATGTTAAAACTACATTTCTGGATGATAATTTGGATGAAGAGATATATATGCAACAATCTAAAGGATTTATTGTTAGTGGAAAGGAGTATAAGCAGTGTAGGTTAATTAAATCATTGTATGAGTAAAAATAGGCACTTAAACAGTGGCATGAAAAGTTTGATAAGACTCTAGTATCAAATGGGTTTAAAGTAAATGAATCTGATAGATGTGTCTATAGTAGATTTAATAGAACTATTGGAGTCTTAATTTGTCTATATGTTGATGACATGCTTATCTTTGAGACTAATAAAACCATTATCAAGCAAACCAAATCCTTCTTGGCTTCACATTTTGATATGGAAAACATGGCAAATCTAATGTGACATTGGATCTTAAATTGACTAAACCTAATAATGGTTTCATACTTTCTCCGTCTCATTATACGGAAAAAATTTTGAAAAAATTCAATTATTTTGATGTTGAGCCTGTTAAAACTTCATACAACTCTAGTGTGGCTTTGAAAAAGAATAAAGAAGAATGTGTATCACAATTTGAATATGCACACATAATTGGAAGTGTGATGTATCCACTGAATTGTACTCATCTTGACATTGCTTATGCTTGGAGTAGATTGAGTAGATATACATACAATCCTGATAGGAATCACTGGAATGCATTATCTAGATTGCTTAGATATCTAAAAGATACTATGTGTTTGGCACTTCATTTTATTGGTTATCCTTCTGTATTAGAAGGATATTGTGAAGCTAACCAGATATTTGATAATGATGAAGTCAATTCCACTAGCGGCTGTATGTTTACTCTTGTTGGTGGAATGATGTCTTGGAAGTTTTATATACAATCTTGTAAAGCTAAGTGAACTATGGTGTCTTCATTGCTTTAGAACTTGCATGTTCCAAAGCTGAGTGGTTTTGCATTCTATTATCTAACATCCCACTTAGGAAAAAGCCTGTGACTTTTGTTTCTTTGCATTGTGATTCACAGGCAACAATCGCAAAGCCAAATGCAAAATCTACAATAGAAAAAGCCGGCACATCAAATTGAGACACTATTGTGAGACAGCTCATGAGCTGTGGGTTAATAACTATGGACTTTGTGAGATCCACAAAAAATTTGGCAAATTATTTGATGAAAGGATTAAATAAAAATGCAGTTCAAGAAACATTGAGGGAGATGGGACTTAAATCCATTTGATGAGAGTTGAATGTGATGGCAACCCAACCTACATTAGTGAAGATCCCATTAAATAAATTCAATGGGTAATAACAAGTCACAAAAATATTCCACTAGCACTATTATAATCTTGACCAACCCTATGATGTTGTTGTGAAAATAGTGCTTGCTACCTAATGTGTGTTAAGGTTGAGTTTATAACTCTTAATGAGCTTATAGCCTTTATAGGTGGTATGAGGCAATACACACTTGATAAGCTCATCTATATGAGTATGAAGTGGAAGAGAATTTTAGTGTCTCTCTAGAGCACTCATGAAAATCCAAATAGGTGCATGGCTGGAATAGCACAAAATCGCGAGTTTATATGGATTTGAAATCTACTATGTGTCCAGTGATGAAGTCTACTTCATGGAAAATAGATGGGTAAAATATAGAAAACCTCATTGTGGGTTACTTAATGTTCAATTTAACTCCCTAAGTTTCAGAAACCTATATTATGGCTCCCTGAATTTTAACAAAACTGAAAAGTTAACGGAAACTGTCCAATCTAACTGAGTTTGAGAGACATGAGCTTCATTGATGTTTAGTTTAACTCCCTATGGTTCAAAAATTTATAATTTAGCTCTCTGTGGTTCTAACTAAAATATAATTTGACAGAAACCATTCAAATTAGTTGACAATTTTATCCCTATAGATCACTTTTAGTGTTTCAAAGCCCATTCTTTGTAGTTCTTCTGTAGCAACAAAACGATGGATACATCCTTTACGTCATGGCATTCTCGCAAGTGCCCTTTATGTTCTTGAGTTTGAATTTTTAGTGAAGTCACAAAAGTTTTGCAAACCCAATTTCACTTCCAAATTACACAAGAAATCTAGGTAAAAATCAAAGACAATGAAATAAATCAAAATTTGAAGGGACATTTTGATGTCTTTTTTCTTCCTTTCTGAAATAGAGATGTTATCAAAAAAGGTGGTGATTCATATTTGGGAAAACCATGTAGTGATTCGGATCTTAGATTCTATATCTATTATTCCTTATTTTTTTTTTTTATTTTAAAGAAGAAGAAGGGGATGGTGTTGATTATGACTGTGGTAATGGGGTTGGAATATAAAGAATGCCAGAAGGAGATAATGGGAAATAATGGGAAATAATGGGTCTTGTGGGGGGCTACAGAGAAGAATGGGACAATTATGACATTTTGCATATAACTGTTAATTTAGACGTTTTTTGTCAATGTTTCAATTTAGTTAAAATCTTACGAAATCATAATGTAGGTTTTCAAATCTTAGGGAGTTAATTTGAACATTAGCGAAACCACAAGGAACTTCTCAATATTTTATCATAAGGGCAATTTTGACATTTTACATCATACTATTAGTTTGAATGATTTCTGTCAAAGTTACATTTTAGTTAAAACCACAAGGAGATAAATTGTAGATTTCCAAACCACAAGGAGTTAAACTAAATATTATGTAAATCACAGTGAGTTTCTTGGTATTTTGCCCAAAATAGATTCAAGACCAATGGCTATCTATTTTCCATATTTTTCTAAACTGAGTATACTAAGTGACAATTTAAGTCAAAAGGTATCAATCATCATGTATTAGATTTCTATACTCAATACCATATTCTAAATTTGAGTCATGTGGGGGATTGTTGCAATTGTGCCTCAAATTTAGAGAGGTGCTTATTCATATTCCCTTGAGATTCATTAATATGTTCATTTCCCTTTGAGACTCATTCTACATTCATTCACTTCTAGATTCATGTACCTCATGGAATTTATTAGTTCATCCATGAAACTTCTGATTTCATCTATTTGTGATAATTATGGTACATGTATCTATTTCCTATTATTCCTATAAATAGTGAACCTAAAGTCTCAATTGAGCAGTGAACTTTATTTCCTTCTTCCTTCTTAATTTGTGGTATTGATTAATCCATCACAAGTTCAAAGTCTAGACTTGCAAGTGCACACGACTGAAACTAGCCATTATATCTTGAAGAGTGATCGTCCAGTAACTCATTTGCACCATGGACATGTTCCTATAGGGGCAAAATCTTCAAAGGCAGTACGGTACCCTAAGCCTTGGCTTTCCTTCTAGTTATCAAATATATCACTACTTCATGCTGTTATTTCTATAGTCAAAGTTATCTGTTCTAAAAACAGCTAGGATAAATGATGATTTTTTCTGCCAAATCTTGTAACTGGGTGTAATATCAAACTTCCTTCAATCCTAGAAATGCCTCTGGACTAAGAAGATAAAACATATCTCTATATAAACTAAAGTTTGCTCTCAGTATTTCCCGAGGTAGAGGAATGTAAAGCATTAATCGTCCAATGACCTCTTGTTTGTTGGCATATTAAATCAAGGTTCAAAAATAGAAATATCTATATTGTTAGTTTGTTATGTTTTAGTCAAGTTTTTAGTCACTTTATTGAGAGTAAAGTTATAGTAGTTTTATTTTTTAAGAATTAGTATTTGATTAGGAAATTTCTTGTGATTGTATGACTTGTTCATCAAGTCATCTAGTTTATAAATAGGGAGTCTTATTATTGTTATCAATTGAGAAGAGTGAAATTTTGAGAGACATGTTATTATTGTGTGATTATTGATATATATATATATATATATATATATATATATATTATTGATATCATTCCTCTTTCTCCCACACATATTTGTATGTGTGTAAATTATCTCCCTATCCCCATATATATTAATTCTATGAAATTTATCTCCTATACCTCTTTTAGTGAATTTTTTGGTTCTACATCTGATATTAGAGTCCTATGTTCAAGAATTTGATCTTGGAGTGTCTGTGAATATTGAAAAATTGACCCGACTACGAGGTCAGTCATGGATATTTTTGCTCTTAGAGTTAAAGCATAAGGTTTGCTCAGAAGAAGTCAATTGATTGAGTTAGACCACAAGTTTGGTCATGGAATATCCAATTGATGAAAATTGACTATCAAATTGGTCCAAAACAATTGTCAGATTGTTATGGTTGTGAGGATAGAGATCAAGGAAGAATCCTATTCATTAAATTGTGATTATCAAAATCACAAGGTGAATTGTCAATGAATTGACATGAAATTGTGCAATGAAAATAGTCTATCCAGATGCATAAATTATTGTAATAAGAGAAGTATCTGAAAGTGAAGAACCAGTACAAAGTGGTGTCCTTAAAATTTGCAAGGGAGATTATTGATCGTGGTGGTGAATTTGATTTTGATCCAAGAGAGAATTTGATTTAAGAGAGGCAAAGTTGACATATTAAATCAAGACTCAAAAATAGAAGTTTCTAAATTTTTATTTAATAGTGTTTTAATCAAGTTTTTAGTAGTTTTATTGAGAGTAAAGTTATAGTAACTTTATTATTTAGGAATTAGTATTTGATTAGAAAATTTCTTGTGATTGCAACCAAGTCATCTAATCTATAAATAGGGAGTCTTATTATTGTTGTCAATTGAAAAGAGTGAAATTTTGAGACATGTTATTATTGTTGATTATTGATATATATTATTGTTGATATCATTCCTTTTTCTCCTACACATATTTGTATGTGTGTAAATTGCCTCCCTATCCCCATATATATTGATTCTATGAAATTTATCTCATGTACCTCTTTTCGTGAATTTTTTGGTTCTACATTGTTACTCCACCAAAGAAAACAAATCGACCTCTAGTTGATCTGCCAAAGAAACCATATCCCAGATTAGCCTTTTGTTACCCAGGCCACGGAGATGATGCCAGCTAGACTCTTCTTGATAGCCCTTTTGGCAAATATGCTAGTTATGTCTATTCTTGCAGTAACCAAGTACTCTATAAATCCGACGAGAATTTCAGCTTGGAGTCTTGGGATCTTCGGAAGCCTTCCAGGCTCCAGCGCCAAAAGGAATCAGATTGAAAAGATATATAGTGTTTGATGATGGGATCATCCTCATGGCTGATTTCAAACAATCTTTCAGAAGACTCCTCATTAAGTTTTGGACTATGAATTGGGTTAGTATTATGTGGGTCTTTAAATCAATCAAAGGCGCAACGTCTATTTATATTAAAGTGGATTAGTTAATTCACTAATTTACAGTGAACTACTTGGACTGGCCTATTATTAAATCTCAAATTGAATGGGTTTCTTGAGCTACGAGAAGAATTTGAAAGATTTTTTGAAAATCAAACCTATATATTTTGGTTATAAATAGAGGTCTTCCCCAAGTCAGGACATATTGAAATCCCTAAATTGTGAAAAAATTCTATCAAACTCTCTAAGGGCTTCCCTCGAATCCAAATCAAGTCAAACAAATTCTTATATTCATGTTGAAGGCTTAAAGATTGAAGATTCAAGATTGAAGATTCAAGTATTCAAATGTCATCATCAAATTGACTGTTTTCTATAATCAAATTGTAGAAAACACTCTTTTTTATCAGAGAGCAAGCATCTTCGACCTTTGATTCTCTTCAAAGGACTTTATTTGAAGGACCAGAAAGGCTTGTTTCCAATCAAAAGAGTGCTTCCTACAATCTAGGCATAGAAAACGGTTGATTTGATAATGATATTTGAATACTTGATTCTTCAATCTTCAAATCTTCAACACTAACAAAGGATTTATTTCACTTTACTTGGATTTGGTTTGGATTTGTACAAAAAAGCTCTTGAGAGAGTTTGACAGTGTTTTTTTTTTTTTTAATTTAGGGATTTCATTGTCTGTTGGCTTAAGAGAAGACTTCTATTTATAGCTGAAATATATAGGTTTGATCTCCAAGAAATCTTCTACAATCTCTTATAACCTGGGTAACTTGTAATTGAAGAAACCCATTTAATAGGCCAGCCTAGGTAGTTCACTATGAATTAATGAATTAACTAATCCACTTTAATATAAATGATCTCTAGAATTAATATAAATGATCTTCTAGAATAATCTGGGTAACTTATAACTCAAGAAATTCATTTAATTTAAACCTTAGTATAGGCCGGTCAAAATAATCTACTGTGAATTAGTGAATTAACTTATCTACTTTAGTATGAATGGACATTCTGCATTTAATTAATTTAAAAGCTCACACAATACTAACCCAATTCATAGTCCAAAATTTAATGGATCTTCATAGTTTAATTCATTTAGTCAAGGCTAAATAAATTTAGTTAGTTTTGATTAAATTAAGTTAAATTATGAAAAGTCCACTAAGTTCTGTGGATTTCTTGGACCGCCTATTACTAAAGTCCAAATTAAATGAGTTTTTTGAGTTACAAATTATTCAGATTCCAAGAAGATTCTGGAAGAATTCTTGGAGACTAAATCTATATATTTCGATTAGTCTTCCAAGTTAAGACACATTAAAATCTCTAAATTCACTTTTTCCCTCAAATCCAAATCAAATCTAAATCAAGTCAAACAAATCCTTGAACACTTGAAAATTGAAGATTCAAGTACTCAAACGTCATCATCAAATCAACCATTTTCTTTATGCAAATTGTAGGAAGCACCCTTTTATATCGGAGAAGAAGAAGTCTCTTGGGCTCTCTGATTAAAGTTCTTTGAAGAGAAAAATTAGGGGATTAATTTCTTTTGATTTTAAAATTTTTAGAGATTGTAATCCTTTCAGAAGAAAGGATTCATCGAAATAAAAATCATGAGTCACCATTGATATCGACACATCTAACGTGTAATCCTTGAATATGTGACGTATAATCCTTGAATTTGTGAAATTATGTAAGAGGAAATTAGTTTCTTATCCTTCAATGAGCATCTTGTGTCCTTTGATTTAATATGTTTGACATTTGTACGAGTTTTCTTGTCTTTTGATTTAAGTAATAAAATTTATGCTACAATGATGTTGGCCAATTTTTCACAGTATTCCCTCGTGACTTAATAGTAAATACCTGAGGATTTCCTATTAACACCATAAAAATGGACACCGGAGCCAAACGTTCAGTTGCCTTACAAGACTATAAGGTTCAATGTCTACGAGGTAGATACTGCTAGGAATTGGGACATCAGGCACAGTGGAAAATTAAAATTTTAGCCCCTAATTCCTACCAGGAATCACCCTAGGTTCTACGTATGACTTACAAGGGGGGTTCTAGAGGATTACCTTAATCCGCAGATGGCTCTCTTACCGACTCGCTGGAGTGAGAATCCCCGAGCAACCCGGATGTTCTGCATCTACTGTAATCCACGCGAGAGTGCTTTTGGATTTTTACCTGATCATCTCAACGATCTCTGTGTGTGTGTGTGTGTGTGTGAGTGAAGAACAGGTGCTAACCTTTTCTTTCTCACTCAAGCTCTCAGACTATTTGAGGTTTCTCTCTACATAAGTTTTCTTTGGAGAACTTTTCTCTCTCTGTATTCTGACTATCAGAAGTAATCAACTAACTCACCTATCGTAACATCTGATGATATTAATAGGAGAGAGAGAGAGATAAGAGAGAAGGGAGGAGGATAGAGTCAGGTGGTTTGATTCAAAATCAAACCACCTAACATCCCGATGATTCTCTTATCCCTTTATTTATCTCGACGAAGAGATAACCATTTTATCTTATCTGTCAGATGACCCGGGATTTATTTATCTTTATAATTAAACCCCAGAAGTATTTATTTCCAAGTCCCTACTTGGACACACAATTTAATCCAGAATCCAATCTCTAAGCGTGTGATCCAATAGGTTCCAAATATACTGGTAATAATTATGAATTATAATTCTCAAAAGAATTAGATAAAATAAACACCTTTATTTTATCATTAATTACAATAATTAATTATTCATAATTATAAATTGTGAGCGGTGTTTAGCAACACATCACAACCACCATGTCGAATTGGTCAGGGAATTCGACCTAACCTTTCCATGGAAAATTACCGTAATTATTATCCTTTCACCATTGATATCCTATTAGTCGTGGGAATAAGGAACAAGTGTCAATTCCCTAATGACTAATTAATTTTCTAGTTCCTAATTAACCTTAGAATTAGGTTAACTTGAAGACACTCTTCAATTAATCTAATGTAGTGACTACTAAGATTACATTTCAACTAGTGGCCTTACGGATATCGCCTCCCACTATCGGTGGTGAATCCTCTTTTGATCACTCACTATCTTTCCATGCTTCACACCCCCAATTTCTATTCTTTAAGTCACTCACGGTGAGTAACAAGAAAGAATCAAAGATAGTGATTCACACTCAAGATACTATGGAGATCTCAAGTCTAGGATCACTTACACAATTTTCCATAAGAGATTCAACCATTGGCACTAGATAGATATCCTAATGGGATCTCTCATGTGGAATCACCCAATGAATTAGTACTCTACAATTCATCTACACATTAGCCTAGGTATCCCTATACCATGGTTGATGAGAACAACCACTACTTACACTAAGTAGGGGCTACCTGTGTACTAATCTATTCGTATTAATGATGTCCTGTCTCATTAATACTATGACTAGGGAAATTTAAGAATATTTATTATAAATGTGATTGATATCTCATAGTCAGCAACTTTTGTGACTATCATCACATTAATAAATATTCTAAGGACTTTATCAGTTATATCAAATATCTAACAGATAAAATTGGAAGTTCATAAAATACAAAACTTAATTAGGAATGTATTTAAATAATATAATTTTTTAGGCATACATTCCAACAGATACCAAGGAGAAAGTAGCAAACTACGTAGACTCACTGTATGATCGATCATTTTTCGTTAGTTTGAATCAGTGTTGCAGTGTCTTTTTCTATTAAAACTGTTGATTTGTCTCTAGCTGCTGGAAATCTTTGCTTTGGGGCTTTCAAGGTTAAATAGATTCCTGTGTTATGGTGCTTTCAAGGCTAACAAAATTCCTACGGCTAATTTGACATTTATTTTGCTTTCGACGCTCGTGGATGATTGTGGCAAAAATCAAAGACTAAACGAAACTATGGGTTGAAAGGGCAAATCGGAGGAGATTAAACCTAGTTATCAAACTGATCCCGACAATAAACATTAAAGGTCCGTTTGATTCATGGGATGACACGGGATTGGATAACTAGTTTCATATCATCCCATGTTTAGATGTATTTTACATATAGGATGGTATATCCATCCAACCGAATTAATCTCCCATATGGGGAATAAAATAATCCCACAAGGAGAGATGGATGAGTTATTCGGGGATGAATAAGAGATGAGATGATGACTATTGAAACTTATTTATCCCTACTAATAGAATAATACTTTATTCGAATAACTATATAAACCTAATCTCTCTATTATATTTTCTATATTTTGGACTAATTTCCCCATTAGTTATATAATAAAATTTTAGATAAACTTGCCTTACTGATAAAATATTAATTTTTAGACTAATTTGCTCATATTAATGATATACCATAATTTTGGACTAATTTGCCCATGCTATTAATAAAACTAGATTTTTTACTCATTTGTCCATATTAATGAAGTAACTAAAATATTGGACAAATTCTCCCTTACTAAAAAAAATTATATTTTGAACTAATTTGTCCATTTTATTGAAACTACTAAATTTTAGACTAATTTACACCTCTTATTAATAAATTAAATTTTTGTCTAATTTACTCCTACTAAAATTTCAGATTACTGCTACTAAAAGCAAAAGTAAATTTTATATTATTTTGGTCCTACTAGTTAATTATATAATCATAGTTTCTTGATTAGTTCATAAAAGGTTAAACATGTCAATTGAGACTTATAAATCCATTTAAAAGGTTGAACTTGACCCAGAACAAACAAACTTATATGTTGGTTTGAATCTGAATGCTTTGAGCGTGCGCACAAATATATATATATATATATATATACACACACACACACACACACACACACACACACACATATAGATGTGTGTGTGTATAAATATATGTGTGTGTACTACAAGTCGAGTTTGAACTTATCAAAACCCAACCATTCTTAATTGTAGGTTTCTCAAAAAGGTATTTTGGTTTATAAATAAATAATCCCATCTTATCCTATTTCCAACCAAATATAGGATGAAATTATTTTTTAAAATATCTTATCTAACATAAAGTCAACCAGACACTAGATAATAAGATTATTTATCCAAATATAACTCGTTTTAGAATGAATAATTTGAGAATAAGTATCCATTCTCATCCAATCCGTACACCAAACGCACCCTAAAGTAAATGATTGTCTATAGAAAATTAAAGAAAAGATGCACATCCTATGCAAATGAAGTTGAAATTTGAGCACATCATTGTCCTAGTGCATTTTTTTATGACAAGTAAGGTTTAACCGTCAATTAATAGTGTCTAATTTTCTTCACATAATCTTAACCTTGTAGTTTAGCGTCATATATATATTCTAAAAAACAAAAAATCTTACGTCAAAGTTGAATGGGCACAAAAGAGAGACATGGGTTGAATTTAGTAGGAGTAAATGGCCAGTAAATTGTTGGGATAATTTCAGAAATCTCCCTTGAGGTTTCTAACAATTTCACTCACCTCCCCTGAGATTTAAAAAATTACACAAACCTCCCTTGAAGTTAAGATTTTGTAATAAAGTTAGTTCAAATCCAAAAAGTAACATTAAAAAAATCCTTTGAGGAGAGAGATGAAACTTTATTTCACAAATGCCCTTTATGCTTGTGTAAAATTCTTATTGTAAATAAATGAATTAATAACATAGGGAAGGTGAATGCAAATAGTAAAGAACAAAAATAAGTAACAACTGATTTTTTCTATAAATTTAGATCAATGACTAGTGCACTGAATTAGCAATGGATTTTTTTTCAAATTTTTGTCATTTTGTATATAAAGGCAAAAAAAAATTAAAATAGATCTTATTTTCACTTGAAACTACAAAATTTAAGGTAGCAAAATAGTGATTTTGTGTCGATTTTGCAAATTGAATGTCAAATATAGGTCCAAAAACTATAGCCTTGTCAAGAGATTGGGCAAAATTATGAAATGTATGAATATCCTTTAGCATCAATAACAATTATTGCAAGTATAATCGTAAGGAAAATATTTGGTAATATTTTTAGAGAAAAATTCAAACAACTTGCTATTTGTTATATCGATTTTTAGGAGCGAAAAAAATATTTGGTATATCAATTAGTACCATTTTGTAATTGCAAATAATTTTTCATCATTAAAGAAATCATCAATAACTATTTTCATTAATTAATTACTAACAATTAATTAGTGTCCTAACTACTTAATTACCTATATTAGTTTTCAATAGGGATAATTTTGGAAACCTCCCTTAAATATCCTAACCACTGTTTTTCCACCTTAAAGTTTATTGTTTCAAATGAAAATGACAAATTAATGTTTCTTGTTGCCTTTCTATGCAAAATGGTAAAAATATAAAAAAAAATGGACATTATAATTAAGTATTAGTTATTGATCTAGTTTTATAGAAAAAATTAATTGCTACTTATTTTTTGGTTCTCTACTATTTACACTTATTTTCCCTCACTTTTATTAATATATTTTTTATTCCGTTATACTATAACTTTTGCATAAGTATAAAGGGTATTTATGGAATAGAAGTTTCATCTCTCTCCTCAAAGTATTTTTTTAATGCTATTTTTTTTATTTGGACTAACTTTATTGCAAAATCTTAACCTCAAGGGAGGTTTGTAGAATTTGCTAAACCTCAGAGGAGGTAAGTGAAATTGTCAGAAATCTCAAGGGAGGTTTTTGAAATTATCCTTAAATTGTTCACCCAACTTATTTTTTGGCCAAAAAGATTACTGATCTCTTTAGTACGAGCCGTTCACGTCATTCTAGCGAAATTATCTCTTTCGTAACTGGAAATAAGCACATATTACCTGCTAATGTGGATTTTCAAGGACAAAAATGTCCAAAAATAGAAAACACAAACTTTCCTGTGCAAATTGTGCAACCCTACGCTCCTTCCTGCCACCAACACCCTCCTAGACCCTTGCGAACACTTCCTTCTCCCCTCCCTCCACCTACACGACCTCTCCTGCCACCCTCTCCTGCATCCCCACCACTTCTTATCCCACTCGTTCACTTTTCCTCCTTGGCATCTTACAACCCCTTCCCCTCCCTCTCCTCTTCCCCACGCACCTTCCTCCTCCTCCTTCCCCTCCATTCCCCCTCTCTCCTTCCTCTCCCTCTCCCTCTCCCTCTCTCCTCCAACTCCTCCACAGCCAGATCTGGTCACGGAGGATGTAGGCGTGCAAATTTAGCACTTCACATCTATTTTCATCTGTGTTTCATTCGTTTTTTTTTCCCCTTGTGCAAGGGACATCATTAGACTCGTAGTAGCATTGGCACTCATAATACCCATTTCTTGCGAACCTGATTCACAATCCAAAAATCCTAACTATGAAAAGTTAAAAACAACAACAATAATTACGGTCCCAATTTTCGACTTGCTCAAGTCTTCTGTTTACTTTCCACGGCATAAAGAATTCCTCTTCCTCCCCCCCCCCTTCCACCCATATCCTGCATGACCAAATCCAGTCGCAAGAAGACGAAGGAGGAGAAGGGGATGCAGCAAAGAGGAAAGGGGATTTGGGTGGCGGTGGTGGGGATGGGGGTGAGTGGGAGTGGGAAGTGATGGTGGAGCAGGGTTGGGTGGCTGGCAAGAAAGAAAAATAGAGGCGATGGTGCTGGCGTTTTTGCGTGGGTTAATTATGGTTACCACCTAGTTTTCAGATTCGGACCGGGTATCGAATCGCTTGAGTTTAGGGGTCGATGGGTCCGATCAAATTCGACCGAAAGTCGAATCGAATGATGTCATAAATATATTATAAATATATATTAATAATAGATAATCAAAATAGTATATAAAAAAATTTCTTTAAAAAATAATATATAAAAATTTTCTCAAATTGATAGTTTTCAACTTTATATATATAAAAATTTTTCTTAAATTGATGATTTATGATTTTATATACAAATTTGAGAATTTTATATTTAATCAAAAAATTGAATTAAAGAATATAAATATATATATATATATATATAGGTAGAAATGTAACTTAAAAAATGTATTGGATTAATTTTACACTTTATTAAAATAATGAGAGGTTAAAGCATATTTACTAAAACTTAAAAAGTGAGTTTGAAAGGATATAAAAAACAAAAAATGGTCAATTAGTCCAACCCGATCAACCGGTTCACCCTGTCAAACTAGAGTTTTGACCGATTTTGACCGAATTTTGAAATTTTTTATTTTTAAGGATAATTCGGACCGGATGCCTGATCGTTCTCAATTTAACCGGTCGAACCAATCGGTCCGATCCGAGTTTAAAAACATAGGTTACCACCTTCGAATTTTGGCAAAATACAAATCAATCCTGAGGTTTTTTTTTTTTCTAATTTACTCCAATTAATTTTGGATAATTTTATCCTTAGAAACCTACAATAGCAGGTAATCTAGTTACCAAACAAGCTAAATGACCCAAAAGGCCTTTTTAAAGAGATTAGTGACTTTTTGGGCCAACAAAAAACAAAAGGTTTAATGAGCAATGGGTTCAATTTTAAATAGTTTAGTGATTTCTTTAGATATTTACTTTCAAGACGATCGAATCCTTAATGAATTATAGTAGTAAGTTGAAATTTGAATTGTCCATCTTTTACAATATATTTTTAGATATTTTCTCAAAATATATTGCAGTTGAATTTTCATCTCATATGCATCACATATTAGAACATACTACAATTTTTTCTTTTTTAAATACTTCTAAAGGACATAGACCAAATGAAAATTTGCACGAGATAGCTCAAAACCATCCTGTACTTGTGATTTTGGAACATGATGAGCAGAGAAGTAAAAAGCCTAATTCTGGTCACTGATATCTAGACGTATGAATAGAACTCCATCTTATGGGTTTTAAAAGTTTTCAAACTATGAAAACTATGTTTTTTTTCTTTTTTCTTTTTGCGGTTGATCAGTAGCTAAACACTTTGTAGCTTGGTTGTTAGAAGTATTATTTACTGCATCTAAGTTTAACATGAGTTCTATATTGGTAGCAACAGCAAGAACTGAATAAATGTTGGAAAGCTTAGGCAAGTTTGCCTCACCATCCCATTCATTTTGATGTCAAACCCTAATCTCAAACGTCCGCGGTCAGGGCTTCCAGACAAATTACCAATTGCCGGTCCAGAATAAATAGAATCTCCACTTTCTTTAATTATTGTATAACAACCACAATTATCAGCGAATTAGTGATTGTAGTTTAGGTAGCAAATTCATTTTCTTGAGGATATTATCCTCATATAGCTCAATGCGACACCAGGAAAGGAAGTAAATAAATAATACTAAATGGTGCAAGAATTCTCCAGTAAAAACAAGGGGAGGGGAGAGAGAGAGTACAACTAGGAAGGAAAGACATCTTTTGCTGTTCAACCAAAAGAGGTAATACTAATTAACTTTTCACCTGCAACTCAAGATTCGGATTTCCATTTGAAATCTTCAACAGTGTTCAACCATTATCTTGAATTTGATTGCATATCCAAGAATGACTAGTAAAGCCAGATGTCACAAAAATTAATCAGCGTGCGCCATTGTATCATCTTCTGCAGCAGATGCACAAATCAATTATATGGAAAACGTAAAAACTACTAATTGAAGTAATTAATTACATCAGCGGGTACATTTTTCTGCTTTCAAAAGGGACAAGGGTAGGTAGTGCACAATAAGCTTCTGCTCTCCATGCGGTTCCTACAATCAAACACAGCAATATTATTTTCATAAGCCCTTGCTGCTGTGTCATGAGAAATCCAGATGTCACACAAAATCCAATTAAAATGATGATGCTTTACCTCCATCCAAGAATATACCACCATAAAAGCTGAAGAATTCTCTCTTCAGGGGATCATTGATCAGCATCCTGTTGAGCAAGCTCCAACACCATAGCCTCATCAAAAAATTTGTTGATGCTTACATCTTCACTCATGCCCTGAAAGGACAACACAAGTTTCTCAAAACTTTTGTCCCTTGTGATATTCTTCTTTTATGGTGTCAAAGAATTTAATGTTTCTTGATATTCAAAGAATAACATAAGGAAAAATAAAAACTTTCTACCGCTAATCACCTGAGAAAACCAATTAACTTGAGTAAAACACACTAGAATCATTTCAATCAATGTCTTCTTAAGAATATCTTGTAAGATTATGGAAAGAGAACAGAGCTCACACCTTTCTACGCCGTGTCTTCACCATGAACTCACGAGCCAAATGCTGAATAGGTGCAGGTTCAAGTGGTCGTAGAACTATGGTCTTGTCCAGAGGATCCCCAGGAACGATAGCCCAATGGTCAAACACAGAGAGACAAAATGCCTGCCCCTGAGTGTGATACCTCAGGTCTGTCTCAAAGCCGAATGATTCAATCACAGGTAAAAATGCCTACAGCCCCATAGAAGAAAGAGGTAAAATGAATTCACCCATGGTACAGTACTGCATTTCAAACAAGCAAAACCAACTGGAAAGACAAGTAGTCACATACAAATAACAGCGAACTACATATATATGAACAGTAAGCTCCGAATGTTTTTTTTTTTTTTTTTAAACACTACAGAATACAATTTTGAGTATAGACAGCCTAACACTGCAAGAGACAAGCTAACAAATGGATCAATTAACTGAGAAAAGGCCTCAACAATGATTGAAAGTAACACCACAAAACAACCTATTTTCTGTTTCAGTGATGTCTGCAGAAGATGCAATTCCAGCAAAACACCTTTTATGATCTCTAAACAGAACTCTGCAGTCAAAGTTATGGTAATGTTCCCCTTTTTGTGCAAGATGATATTTTTCCAGCCCTAGAAATGCTTCCAAGAAAGTTTTTAGAGAAAAAGTAATCATTTGAACTACTTTGAAAAACTAACCTTCACAATATAGGCTGGGGTCCCCGGTTGAGGAACATCTGCTGTAACATGGCCACGTCTGCGGGACAACACCGTGTATATAGCAGACACACAATCTATAGGGGTCTGTATCTGAATAAAAGCAACCACACCAAGTCAGATAACCTAGTTGTCTCCAGTTTTGAGTAAGCTTAAGCTCAAAAAAAACAGCAGAAAATTCAATGCAAAAGAGCATTCATAGAGTGATATAGATAAAATCAAAAAAGCATACAATTACTCCATATGTTATTGAAAGATGACAGTCAAGCAATGATCACTTATATGACTCCATTAAACATAATGAGCCCGCATCACTACAGCTCAAATGACAAATTTTAAGAACTTAAAGCGATTGCCTTTTGCATTAAACCTCAAATGAGTGAAACCATCCTAGATTGATGCATGAATGAACTACGTACCTCCACGTAATAAACTGGTTCCATGAGTCTTGGAGATGCCATAAGGAATGCTGAGTAGGCCACACGACGAGCTGTAGGAATTATCTGACCAGTTCCACGATGCAATGGCTCAGGAGCAACTTTTGCATCAACTATCTTGAATTTAACATTTCTGATGGGCTCATCACAGAGAGGTCCTTCTCGAGCACCCCATTGAAACCTGATGAAGACACTAAGTTAGTTCATGATAAAATAACACAATAATCAAAGCAGTGAATAGTAGCATTACCCTTGTACAATGGAGTCTTTTACAGCATTCAGCAAGCTCTTGTCCACTTCACTAGACAGTGTGTCATCTAATAAGATATTAGGTCCCTGCATATTTCCCAAAATGTCGAAAATCACAGCATTAGACATGAAAAGACACACTTTTACCCAAAAGCTCAGACAATTTCAGAAACCCATGAATAGAACATAACGGAGATAGAGCTGCAGAAAACTGCTAGTACAGGCCGAGAAAGAAACCAAGTCATTTTAGGCTCTTGTCATGTCAATTTAACAGTCAGATGACCCGCCAAACACATAAACCTAACCCAATGAGCACTTTTATGCAACTTTGAACAGGTTTGCTGAACACGACCGACTCAACTCATAATCCGCCTCACCAGCATGCCAAGTATCATGCGTGTGCTATCTTATCTATCTAGCCATCTACTTCATATAGGCCAAAAATACCATTCAACCGCTGTGTACAGCAAAGTACACGATGCCTAAGAGACATACGGGCTACAAATAGTCCAAAACTGTTCCTAAAGTATGATAGCTGCCAAGACCCAGTAAATTAGAGAGAATTGATAATTTTTGCAGCATATACGGTCACATAAAGACCATCTAAATATACTTGAAAGTGTTCCTGTGTCAAAAAAAGGCCAAAACAAGTAAAATCAGATAAGACTGGTAGATGACATAATAGTAGACAGATCAAACTAGAATGAGTATTGAAGCAAACAGAACTTATTTTCTGAATGCATCAATCAGGTTTAGATGATTTTGGACACCTTAGTATCAAGCATTCTACATTACCTGTTTATCAGGTCCAAATGCCCAAATGGACCTTGCAGCAAGCAAGTCCCAGTCATACTTCGTCTGAAAGAAGTCCCCGAGTTTCTTCCTAGGCCAGTCAATGCTAACAACACCATTCTCAATATCTTCTGCAAGTCCTCTTTCCAGAGGCTCAGCAATCTAGCATGGAAACTTTGAATCAGACAAACAGATTGTTAAACCACGCATGACATTGATACAAAATTACTATGTGAGTTATCTACCATGGTAATCTTATTTCTCTTGTTAGGTGTTTCAGCAAAACATTTCATTGAAGATGACTCCACCACTGTTTCGCAGAAGGAGACGACAGGATCTGCAACCTGTATCCATTTGAAAGTGTGAAAGTTTCCATTTGGGAAGTATCAATTTGTGCCAACTCAAAGCAGTATAACAATCGGTCCAATGAACAGAACAAAGAATGAGCCTTTTACATTACCTTCACCTCCACTTCTGAGTAAAGTTCCCGAAGATCCTTCATGATTGAATCTAGGTATAATTCCCCAGTACCCAATATCGTGTGTTCTCCTGATTCTTCTACCTTCGTGATAGCGAGAGGATAACTTTTGCTTATCTTCCGCAGGCCCTCAACCATCTTGGGTAGCTCACTTGGATTTAAAGGCTCAGTTGCTGTTTTCACAACTGGAAGTGTGTTAAACTGAAGAGCTCGGAATATATATACATCCTCATCATAGTCCTGATTACAAAGTGTAGCGGTCTTCATAATTGAAGCATCCACACCTTCAATCAGCACCCAAGAACCAGGAGGAGCCTCGCTTATCGGTATCCTGTAACGAGCTTGATAAACCCAAAGTTTTGTTACTTCTTTCACTGTCATGTCCTCCTCATCCTCTGGGGAATAACCTTCTCCCAGTACGCGAACAGTCTGCCCAGTCATAATTTTGCCACTATAGACTCGACCAAAAGCATCAAAAACGCTGCAATCAGATTTAGGATACAGTTTTGTCACATTAACCATTAAGGGACCATGGGGATCACAATCTTCCATGGCCTGAAAAATCATTGAGTCTGTAGGCCCGGTATAGATATGCTCAACCTTCTTAGCTGCGCCAGCTTTTGCAGAAGGAATGTGATGGACCAACATGTCTGTAAAGCCTGTAGCGGTACCAAAAACTGAGCTACAAGCCAACCTCAGCAGAGGCCGTACATTTAATCTGTAGGCTGCATTGCTGAGGGTCACACCAAGCTCAGCAAGTGTAGCCTCCACACTCTTCTTGTGCTCTCCAATTACCTGGCTATATATTTTGTAAAGAGGTTCAAGTACAAATTGGACAAATGATCTTTCTGCCCCACTGGTAGGTTGTTTCTTCTTGAAACCTCTAGTATCAGGATCAAAGTAATAGTCCCCCCAGAGACGAGAAGCAAACTTACTGGCATCAAATGGAATGCCATGGAGCTTGACATATAGCTTAGCAAATGATTGTAGTGTAAAAGACCATCCCGCACTTGCACTTGCAAAACAAACATTCCCAAGAACAGGGTCAATAACCTGGACATCTCCAGCAGTTGACGAAGCAGCAGTTATGTGGGTATTGATAGCTTCAATTAAATGCCTTAGCTTATGATACGCATCTTTTGGAGGCAACTTGAGTTCAGTTATCAACCTGTCAACCTTGTGAAGAATAAAAATATGTGTAAACAGGAAAAGCAGAGAGAGCAGGCAATTTATAAGAAGGAAGCAGGATAATGTTTTCTTTACAAAACCAATAGGGATCAAAAAGTGCACCTTGTTTATCACAACTACTATGGGGAGACGCTCTTGCATTGCATGGCGAATAGCCCTCTCAGTATTAACCTGATAGGACATAAGAATTATAGATGCTTAAAGGTTAATGCCCACTATCCAAAAATTACAGAGACAGTAACTCATAACATTGATTAACTATTATAAAACGTTCAACAGTCAAGTAGTCATACAAAGCATGGCTTATCAGGGCCTACAAAAACCAAAAGAGTATGCAAGGTGCAACCTTGCAACCTAAAAATGTGCTCAAATATGAAGAGCTAGTCATGAATTAAAAGCAACATGACTATCTAACAATGTGCTCAGATGATAAAGCAAGAGAAGTCAAACAGAATTTCACCCTCACATGACTAGATGGGGCATTGGACAGCACCAGAGCTACTTCCAGATCAAGGACATTATATGGCTACCTGGGAAAATCATTCTCACATCTAAAGAAATGTTTGCTACAGGATGTCAGAACACAACTGACGAATGCAGAGAACCAGTTACAGTACTTTGTTCCAGTAAAGACAAGTAGAAAGCAAACATATATGCAGCAAAGAAAATATATTGCATCAACTGCAATAATCTGCATTACAAGAAAAACATAAACTCTTCTCAAGACTGCAACAAATTCTCTTTTCTATTTTCTGTTCATTGGTTGGATTAAAAGCAACAAGAACATGATACTTGAGGCAACTCGCAGAGAGTTTTATATTAATAGCTATAACAGACAATGAATACCAACTAACTGTTGGTACCCTTTGAGGAGATGCTTAAAAATACCAACAGAAGTTGTGAAGGAATTAAAATTACCATAACTCCATCAGCAGCATCTACAATCAGCACAGCACCATCAGCAAGCCTCAGAGCTGCAGTCATTTCATCGGAGAAATTAACATGGCCGGGGGTATCCATTATGTTACAGAGGTAGGACTTTGAATTGCTATCCTCAAGCACCAGCGACATGGGTACCGCCTTGATTGATATCTTCCTCTCTTGTTCATCGATCCTGGTATCTGTATACCTCATGTGCTTCTCACTTTTCTCATCAAAAGTGGAGCTATGGTGTGTTTGTTCCACCAGCATGTCCATAAACAAGGTTTTACCGTGATGTAGGTGTCCCACCAAAGCTACATTTCGAACCAAAGTTGGGTTTGACATCAAACCTAAAAGAAACTGCGTTGACACATAGGTGGACGAATCCTTCACACCTAATTCAAACTTGAGGTTCTTGACAGGTTTGATTATTGGTTGCTCCAGAGGTAGCTCATCCTCGTCCATAACCAATGTCTCAACTTCTTCACCATAGACCTCTTCAGCAGTTGGGTAGTACTTTTTGTCCTCCGCAAGAACCACTTGGTTTTCCATATCAATGTCATGATCTGTAGCAGTCAGCCACCCATTTGATGCTCCAGGTTCACGTTCAGCATCAGATCCAGCCTCCTCATCCTGTGTCCTATCAGGGAGGTCATCATCTTCCACCTCCTCTTCACTCTCTCGATCAGATTCAATTTCAGGCCCAATATAATTCCCAAACTCATCATACAAACTATCATCCATGATTTTGTAAAATCTGCCACCATTAATGACTAAATCAGTTATTTCCTATACTTACAGAAAAGAACGGGGGGAACAAGAAAAATGAAAAAATATTCAATTCACAAAAGTCCCAGGTCCCAGCCCACGGTTCAAAGACTTGGCCAAGTCCAAGTCATTTCCGGTCCGCCGGTCATGGAGACGGTAGACCCAGAGGAAACTCGTTCAGACTCAGAAGACTTGGGGCTGAGTCGACTCCAGCACTCAAAAGAGCGGCTGACTCAACCAGTATTGAGTCATCAAAAATCCATGAACGGAGGCTTTCATCATGATTTTCAGAGACTTTAGTGTATAAACAAATATAGTTAAAAAAAAAAAACTTGCCCGTATCCAATTTATGAGAAATTGCACGGAAAGAAAGTCGTAACAAATCAATCTTACACCAAAATTAATTCTCTCTTTGAAGACTCTTCACTAAACAGCAAGTGGCACAGATTCAACCCAAAATTAATTCTCTCTTTGAAGACTCTTCGCCAAAGAGCAAGTGGGTGGCACAGATTCAAGAGAAGGAGAAGGGTGGGTAATTCTCTCTTTGAAGACTCCTCAACCACAGATTCAAGATAAGAAGGCAAAAAGCTATAAGCCTGAGAAATACTGCTATCTCCTTCACTTCGCCAAGGTTTTAAGCACTTAAAACTCGCCCCAAAGCTCAAAAAAAATTGATTTTACATGCTGATAAACATTTTGAAGCTAAGCTCAAAATATTTGATTTCACATACTGGTAAACATCATTTGAAGCTTATCGAAAATCGGAGCAGCATAAATAGCATAAATAACTAAGCACATGTTCAAACAGTAGGCAACCAGTATGAGAGGGGAAGGGAAGGGAAGGGAAGTGGTGCCAGACCTGGAGAGAGTACTGGCGTCGTCGAGTTAAACGAGCAAGCAATGGTTATATCACGGGCGGGCAATTGGAGAGGGCGAGGCGGTTTCAGATGGGGTTTTTGGGGAAAGTGGACTAGTGAGAGAAGTGAAAGACTTGTTTAGAATTTGGATTTGGAGGATCGGGTTTGGACCTGTCCAAAAATTGCAGGTTGGATTATCCACAAATTAGCGTACAATTTTTGAAGAAAATATTTGAAAACGTTTCTCGTATTTTGGTCCTTTATTTATAGTGGTAACTTTGTGTTCTAATAAAATTAAGTCGGTAAAATTTGATTCCAATCAAAATTTTTAACCACTTTTTTTATCCCACTTTTTTTTTATCTTGAATTCATCGTATGATTTACACATGATCATTTTTTTAAGAATAAAAATGTTAGATTCTATTTATAATTAAATAAACGACTCGATCCATATTTATTTTCATCTCTAAAAAGATAAGATTTAACCTAAACTACATTCATTATTTGCCGTAAAAAAGTGAAATCTAGCCCAATACATATTCATTTTTATTATTAAAAAAAGAGTGGGACATGTGGAAAATTCAGGCTAAAGTAATAGAAACTTAGGTTGGCACTACATTTTGCTAACACTACATTTTGCTAACTTAAATTTATAAGGAATGAAAAGTTAACATTTTAAAAGTGAAAGACAAAAAAATTTATTTAGCCAAATGTGAGGGATGTTTTGAACAATTTTTTTCAATTTTTTATAATTATTCACAATTATTCTTTTCTACGAACAACATGTTATACTATCTTGTTAATTTAACATTTGACTTCACTAAATTATGTGCAAATAAGATTATTTTTCAAATATTATTTTGCTCTGCATCATAAACACGTATTCTAACAACCTTTTTATCTTTTATATTTTCAACTACTTTTTGTTTCACATATATCACATTAAAAAAAGCTATTACAACCTCATTTCAAATAATTTTTTCAAAGAATCTCTTATCCAAACACACAGATTGTGATTATGATTTGATTAATAATCTACTTTGGTTTTAACTTCAAGGATGTAAAAACAAGAAAATAGTACAAGGTTGTGTGACCAAAGGGAGAATTTGTCTGAGAGAAGAAGTGGCACACTTCTTGCATCTTTACATATTCTGAAGTATCAAATAGGGTTAATCGCACTTTATCCCCTTTACGTTTGGGCTGTTTCTCACTTTAACCGCCAACGTTTTTTTTTTTTCTCAATCTATCCCCTCTGCTAGTCCAAGTAAGCATTTTGACCGTTAAAAATTTTGAGTAGTTCAAAAATACCCCTCACAATTTGACCGTTAAGCATTTCAGCATTTTTTAGGATGAAAATGCCCTTCAGTCATTTTGTAAAAGGGAACAATACCTGATCATTGGACTTCTTCTCCTTCATACCTTTCTCTTCTCCCTCTCAATTTTTTCTTTTTCAACTTAGAAAAAATGTCACAAAATTCTTCAAATAACAGTGGAAGATTGTCCTCAAGAATGTGTGGATGTGGTAAAGAGGCACCATTGTGCACCTCCTGGACGTTGGAAAACCCGGGAAGAAGATTTCATGTCTGCTCAAATTATAATGTCAGATTTCATGTATTAATAATTTGTTTTTTTTTTAAAATTTTCTGTAAACATGAATAAGTAAAAAATGGTTTTAAACAGCTATATTTTCTTTTTTTATTCAGAACTAGCATGCATGAGGTTATATTTGCATGGGTAGATCCGGAAGTTTGCACCAAAGCAAAAGAAGTAAGTGCAGTGCTGCAACGTAGACTGCTGGAGCAAAAAGAGAAACTAATGTTCTTGCAAAGGGAGCATGAAGAATTGACAACTAAGCATGAAAGGTTGAAACGTAGATATGCAACCTTACAATCCAAAATCTGTGCTTTACAAGTTGAAAACCAAGAGCTACAACAACAACTCATGATTCCCAAAACTAACCAGTCTTCATCATAGAGAAAAATACTAGCCATTTTCTTTTTGATTGCTAGTATTATCTTCATGTACTCTACTTCTGAAGCAAAAGGCAAGAAAAAAATATTTTATCTACCATAGATGTAAGCAAATTTATATGAAACAAAATCATATTAACTGTAAGCAAGTGGTTCATCATAGTACATCTTAGCATATGTGCACATGGCCATACAAAGAAAGTCCATTCTTGTAGAAGTTAACCAAAACATGATAGTGTAACATGTCTAAAGCATGGCAAAAGACAAAACATAGGCCATTCTTAGTATTGTTGCAAAACAAGCAATGACCAAAACAGTAAAATATTTTACTGCACTACACATTCAGGTGTGACGGAAAAATTTGAAGGTCCAACAGCATTTGAAGGGTAGAGAACATAGCTTCTCCAAATCTAGTCCTTTTGGTTTGAACCTACATCCATGGAGAATGGGTATTTTCAGTGAAATATTACTAGTGTTAACATATGTATTGATACAAAAACTTGTTCTTACCATTCCAGTTTTAGTAGCAGCCGAATTGCTCTTTGAACTTCCAGTTTTAGATTTACTTGAACTAGTTCTTGGTCTTTTAGTTATTGCTGCAGCAGTTGGGAGGTTGGCATTAGTTACAGCAGTAGTTGTACTTGAAGGAGTGCCAACTATTGGAGTTCTTGTCCACTGTATCATCAATAAGAGTAAATAAGTCACCACGTATAAAATACACATGCATGCAAAATTTTAAAAATGTAAGTTGACCAGTTGGGTTGGTGATGGTTGGTCAGTCTTTGAAGCACTTGGAATCTACAAAATAGAAGAAGTGTTTAATTAGTGCAAGTTCAACAACAATAGTTTTTAAATGTAAATTTAAAAAAAAAACTTACCATATTAGAGTCAAATGGAATGTAAGTTTTGGTAGTTGATATCCCTTGGCCATTCCAAATACCAGTGCCGAATAGAGGACCATTGTTATGGTCCATACCCCTGCCCTTCTTCATACCCCTAGTTGGGCCCTTTGCACCAGCAGAATTGGTAACAGCACCTCTTCCTCCACCTCTACCACTACCACTTTTTCCACCAGTAGTTTCAGTTGAAAGTCCAGTAGCTCGTTTAGTAGACTCCTCTACCTTGCAAAATATAAAAAAAAAATAAAAATTAGATATGGCTATTAAAAATCCAGCAAGTGTAGATTTTAGCTTTTACCTGTGCATGTCTTGATTTCGTTTGCCTCACAAACAAGCAACCAGTGACTTTGCAACTTCTAGCATTGTGATCAGTATGACCACAATGGCTACAATGAATCGGCAACCCTATTTTAGAAAGTTTCCCAACATGCAAGTCCTCTAATGGAGCCTTCCTTCTCACTTTTTTGGGTCTACCAGGTGCTATCTTCCTATGAGGTGGGAGTAATGGATTAGAATTTGTTTTCACCCAATTTGCTTGATCTGGCATAGGCATAATAACTCCTTCATATGCCTTTTTATATGCCTCCATAGAGTAGTAGTTATCAACATATGTATATGGATTTTTATTGTCTTGCAAAAGTCCAGCACATGCATGGACACATGGGATTCCTGTCATATCCCATTCATTGCATGAACAAGACTTTTGAATTGCATTAACAGCAAATGTTCCTGACATGCTAGTCACCTCATACACCTCTTTAGTAGACACAAGTGCATCAAACTGACATAATTGCTTCTTCCTCTCTTCAATCTTTTTACAAATTCTAGGACAAATATGAGACTTTACCTTCTGAATCCAATCCCTTTTTTCTTGAAATCTACACATTATTTGCCTTCGGATTGCTGCAAACATTGTCAAAACAGGCTCCTCCCTTGCATCTTTCACGTATTGATTGAAACTCTCATATACATTATTGCTTAACAAGTCACATTTTGTCCTTGGAGAAAAAGTGTGCCTGGCCCACAAGTTAGCTGATATGGCTCTTAACCATACATATGCTTCTGGTGCCATTAATTGCAATTCTCTCATTTTGCTTTCATAGTGACTAAGTAAATAAGCCCTGGCTGCTGCCCACATTATATCTCTTAATTGCTTATCCTTGAATTTTAGCTTGAAACTAGCATACATGTGTCTAACACAGAATCTATGCTCTACTCCAGGAAACTTGTTCTCAATGCAATCAATCAATCCCCAACAACAGAAAAAAAAAAGAAAAGAAAACACAGAATTAGTGATATGAGTGAGTGAGGAAAAATAGATATTAAACAAGAATATAGTGTTGCTGACCTTTTGTCTATCCGATAAAAATACCCATCCTCTTTCCATTGGAGTCCCAATGTGATCAGTAAGACTGTCCAAAAACCAGCCCCAACTATCTTTGCACTTAGACTCAACAAGAGCCATGGCAATTGGGAACATCTGGTTATTAGCATCTCTACTAACTGCAGACATAAGCTGCCCACCCATGACCCCCTTAAGGTGACATGCATCTAACCCTATTACAGGTCTACATGCATTCGAAAAACCTTCTTTTTGTGCAGTAAACATCACAAACATCCTCTTGAAGATGGGGCTTCTACAAAGTCTGGAATTTTCAGTTACAAGAAATGCCACTGAACCTGGATTTCTTTGAAGAAGTGTAGCACAGTAGTCCCTTAATCTTGCATACTGCTTTGACTGTGACCCTTTGACCGCTTCCTCTGCCTTCTCCTTTGCTCTATACATTTGAGAGTTTGTACAGTTGATCTTATACTTCTTCTTAATGCTCTTCTTGAACCCTTTCACTTTCATACTAGGATGGTCAGAAATCTCCTCCATGAACATTTTAGACAACCACCTGGAATTTGCACTCTTGTTCTTGTAAGACCATGGACATTCATGGAGCAAGCCTTTAATGGACTTCACTTGGAGGGTAACTTTACTTCCATTATGGCCACTAGCATATATTCTCCATCCACACTTATTAGCACATATAGCTGTAGCTTTATCTTTATCATTCTTAGTGAATGTAACTTCAAACACATTCAGAATCGAATACATTCTAACCGCAACTCTAAATTCATAAATGTTTGTGAAAATTTTGCCCACAGTTAACTCAGGATCTTTCAAATCCCTTTCCATGTTAAACTCAGGAAATTCATGCTCCCTAGCTTCATCATTTGAATCATAATTGGTTTTAGTATTTCATCATCACTAACATCTTCATTATCAACCATTTTCCCTTTCCCTTTTGATTCAATATATGCATTATATTCTTCACCAATCAAATCCACATATTTACCATAATCAGGTTGTTTTAGTTGACAATTTGCTACGCCACCATCCTCTCCTACATCACCTATAGGGTCACATGCATCATTTAGATCATCCCCATCGAGGAAAAAATCAAAATTAGAGTCATTTTCATATTCATCTTCCCTCGGACTATCTCTCTCACCTTTATATGAAGCATTTGTACTATCACTTGTAGCCTCATCATCTAAGGGATATTCAGCATTGGGGTTATGATTTTGTTCACCATCAATCTCAGCATTGTTTTCTAAAATAATTTCATTAGCATTCTTATTTTGTTCAGGGATATCACCAACATATAATTGTATAATACTTTGAGTTCTATTTTCCACAAACATTTCTAGAAGTGTCTGATCATTGTTTAATAGCCTAAGACCAACCTGAAGGTCAAGACTTCCAATCCTATAATACACTAATGTTTCATGTGGGATGTCAGCCTCTTGAAAAGCATCTCTTAGATCAATCATGGACATAAAATCAGGATCAATACCATCCAAATTATCAACTTTTCCCCCTACATATTGTAAATTTGGTATATGGGCAAAGTGACCTCCGTGATGAACCTTTAAAACATAGGTTTCAAAATCCATTTTCCTGTAATCACATAGACGAAATTGCAACATTTCAATGCATGCAAATATAATGTAAAGCATACAAATTTTACTATCTCACACAAAAAATCCTAATTTTGTCTAACATATAACTAACAGGATAAACAAATAGTGTAGCAAATTAATAATTAAAAAAGACAAAAGGTGCTAACCCTATCCTTTTCACCTCCACCCGACAACGACAAAGCAAGAAAACAAAGGACCACAGCAACTCCATTATTTAAACAGTAAGTTGTCTGCCACATTAAAGGCTATTAAGCCATTAAAAAACCCATTCCCTACTATTGCTATTTCTATAAAAGTTTAAAAACTAAGAATTTCTCGGATTCAAAAAAAAAACCTGAAAAGTTGAACCGTAATCTTGCTACAATCTGCTGCGATTTGTTTCCACAATCTTCGATTTTTTCTTCAATTTCTTGTGCACTTTCAGCCGTAGGTTTACTTCATTTGCTCTGTTCAAAATTGTAGCAAATTTTGCAATTCTTTCGGTTTTGCTAGGGTTTGGCGTAAAAGTGGTGCAAAAAAGAGAGAAAGCTGCGAGACAGGAAGAAACTAAACGAGAGAAAAGAAAAAGGGATTTTTGTCTCCCTAATTTCTTTTCTTTTTTTTTCCATCACATGTAGCTTCCAAATTAAACCTGGAGAGAGTGTAAGACAAGGATAATGTGGTCTGTTCATTTTTTCTTAAAGGTATTAGTGTCTTTTCGCTTTTCTGTTTATTACCGTTTGAGTTGACCGTCAAAATTGGGGATAGACTGAGAAAAAAAAAACGTTGGGAGGTAAAGTGAGAAACAACCAAACGTAAAGGGGATAAAGTGCGATTAACCCTATGAAATATCTATGGCAATCAAATGCGTAGCATAGCAGGGAGAAAATATACAAGAGATTAACAACTTGAATGTGCTTAATCTTTTAGTTGAGATGTTCCACAAAATTAGAATTTAAAAATTACCAAGTAGAAAAACTTTTTAATTAGTTTAAGAGTTTAAAAGTGGAATCTGACATTTTTGTATATAAAATTGACTACATGTGGGTTACATGGTAAATTCAAGCTAAAGTGATTGGAAAGTTAAACTAATAATAAATTTTTCAATCTTGAATTTGTAAGGGACAAAATGTTAATATTTTGAAAGATGAAAAAATTCATTTAGCAAAATGTGAGAGACATTTTAAATCATTTTTCCAATTGTTGATGTTTATTCACAATTATTCTTTCCAACAAACAACATATTTTGTTATCTTATTAGTTTAACATTTGAGTTAACTAAATTATGTGCAAATAAGAATATTTTGCTTTGTATCATAAACACTTATTCTAACTATTTTTTGATATTTTCAACTATCTTTTGTTTCACATATTTCAGATCAAAAAAAGTATTATAACGTCACTCCAAATAACCTTTTCAAAGAATCTCCCATCCAGCACACAGACTATGATTATGATTTGATTAGTAATCTACGTTGCTTTTAACTACAAAGATGTAAACACAAGGAAATAATACAAGGTTTTTTGTTCAGATGGAGAATTATCTGAGAGAAAACGTAGCATGGTTCTTGCATCTTACCTATTTTGAAGCATAAATTAGCTCTTCTGCTGAATTGCCTTAAGCTAGGCTTTGCTAGAGGTGGAAATACGTCTCTCTCTCTGTGGGAAATGGAGAGCCATAGAACCCTAAAGATTCACTAATCCAAAAGTTGCAATTCCCTGAACACCCTGATTAGGAAACGTTCCTTGGCCCTTAAGCATGTCTCTCTCTCTCTCTCTCACAAATAAGCTTTTGGATATTCATTGAACAAAAATGAATATATAAATAATTAATTAAACAAATGATATTATTCAGATATTTTTGCATTAGAGTTTTATTGCTGATTTATTCACTCAAAGTGATGGTTCTTTTAAGTATTTTGATTAGTTTGATTCTATATACTGGCAGTCAGTGTCTTGAATTTCTCTTTTAGTTTCTTTCTTTCTTTCTAAACTTGTATTAATTCTGTTTCCATAGCAAATGTAGGATTAGCCATGAGATCGAAGCTTGACTACTTGATTGGTAATGATTAGTTGCATGTCTTATAAGATATGAGCTATTCAGTTAATTTTTCACCAAGGGAATCCATTAAGCAATTCTGAAGAAGCAGAGTATATTCTTGTCCACAAACCAAAACATTTGATTTTTCGTAATTTTCTTTTAGCTTGGAAGTTAAGAAATCATAGTTAGTTAGCGTATAGAAATGTTTGGATATCAATTATTTGGCTAAAATTTATTTACTTGTATCACAAACACATATTTTAATATACTCTTCTATTTTCTCAGTCACCTTTTTATTTCACATACATCGAATTATCAAAAGTGTACAATAATTATTTCAAATAATCTCCTATCCAAACCTACTCAACCTCATTCTAGTTGGGTGGTGCAATTTAGTCTAAAAGGAGGAGCTTTTATTATAGTTCATGAAAACTTGTCTTAGTTACATTTTATGTCCAATGGTTTAACGTTTTCTCACAAAACCTTCCTATAATTTCAAAACTAGCCCCTTTATGATTTGGACAAAAGTGTCGAAATGACAGAAATAATTTTCTATAATGGAACTAACTAAAATATTGAGATTACCCTTCTTTAGAAACTAAAATGACTGAAGTGGTCAAGATATATAAACTCGATATGTAAGACACTTTAGTTTCTTATTATTTAGTACTTTACTACATAACTCTCTTGTAATTTTTAAATCTATGCATAATCATCCTATGGTTAACAGATAATTTTCATCTTAAGGTACGAGCACCTCTTACATTTTAGTTGACTCCGTTATAGTATGCAAATTTCATCAATTTAACACTCTAATGCAAACTATAAGGGAATTATCAATTATGTATAGTTTTTGAAACTATAAGATGGTTATGTGAAAAAATACTAAACTACAGTCGGATAAAGTGTAATTTATCCTTTCATAGATCCCACAGATATGGGCTTGTGCAATTGCAGGACTGGCGGTTGAAGTTAATTGATGGCCCAAATCAGGCTACGATCAACGACCCTTCAAACTTTTTTTTAATTATTTTTATTAAGTAAAAAAGAGAAATTTTCCGAAATCTGTAGTATGACAAAAAATTATTCAAGTAAGTGTTGCATTATATTAAGAAAGTGTTAGATATTTTTTTTAAATTATTACAAATAATCTACTATCCAAACACGCTCGTTGACCATTCCGTAGATAAAACTTCAATATGTGAGCAATGACTTCATCTGCACTTGACGGGTCAAGATTGTTCATTTTTTTCCGAAAGACTATTGTGCATCAATAAACTTCAATATGTGAGCAATGACTTCATCTGCACTTGACGGGTCAAGATTGTTCATTTTTTTCCGAAAGACTATTGTGCATCAATAATAGATGATAGATCTAGAAGCCACACAGCTCAATTTGGATATGATGAAGACTTGCAGTAAACAGGACAAAATACACCCGGCCACACACTTCTGTCAAAAGCTAGATAGACACTTGAAAGCCTAACTCTCCATTTTCACCTTCAATCGAGTGACTGAAGCTAATACATCATCAGAGGATCAACGAAATGAAGAAAGCAGAGCTGGTTTTCATTCCTTCACCAGGGATGGGTCACTTGTTTTCAACTGTTGAACTAGCAAAGCTTCTTATTGATCGTAATGAACACTTATCCATCACAGTTCTGGTCATGAAGTTTCCCTTCGAAACAAAGGTGAGTAGCCACACAAATATGCTGTCAGAATCTTCAGATTCACGCATAAGGTTTCTTGATCTCAAATCAGATGAGTCTTATTCACAATCGACATCCTCTAGTGTGTTTCTGTATCATTTTATCGACAACCATAAAAGTAGTGTAAGGGATATTCTTGCTGAAATATCTAATTCTGTCTCGTCTGATCTCGCTGGAATTGTGATCGACATGTTTTGCACCACCATGATTGATGTAGCCAATGAATTTGGGGTTCCCTCGTATATTTTCTATACATCTGGTGCTGCAATGCTTGGCCTTGCATTGCATCTGCAGAGCCTGAGAGATGATTTCAAAGAAGATGTGACTGATTACAAGAATTCCCTTGTTGAGTTGGCTATTCCAACTTATATTAATCCTGTTCCAGCTAAAGTTTTACCTTCCGTAATCTTTGACAAGGATGGAGGTTCCGACATGTTTCTCAACCAGGCCAAAAGATACAGGGAGACCAAGGGAATCATCATTAACACTTTCCTTGAGTTAGAATCCCACGCTGTAAAGGCTTTATCCAATGATAAAACTATCCCACCAGTCTATGCAGTAGGGCCTGTATTGAATCTTGAGGCAAGCAATGGTCAAAATCAAGAAAATGAGATGATTATGAAATGGCTCGATAATCAGCCTGATTCCTCTGTCGTGTTCCTTTGCTTTGGCAGTGGAGGATCATTTGATGGTGAACAAGTGAAGGAAATTGCTTATGCACTCCAGCGTAGTGGAGCTCGATTCTTGTGGTCTTTGAGAAGACCCCCACCCAAAGGAAAGCTCGAGTTTCCTGGAGACTATGAGGACCCGGAAGAAGTCTTGCCAGAAGGGTTCTTGCAGCGAACTGCAGAGGTGGGAAAAGTCATTGGATGGGCACCACAGGTGGCAGTTCTATCCCATCCTGCTGTGGGAGGATTCGTCTCTCACTGCGGCTGGAATTCAACGTTGGAGAGCGTTTGGTGCGGCGTTCCAATAGCAACTTGGCCGCTCTATGCCGAGCAGCAGGTAAATGCTTTCCAGATGGTGAAGGACTTGGGGATGGCTGTGGAGATTAAGATGGATTTCAGAAAAGATTTTCGAATGGAGAATAATAATGAGATTGTAAGTGCGGATGTGATTGAAAATGGGATTAAACAGCTCATGGACTCTGAGAGTGAATTCAGAAACAAGGTGAAGGAAATGAAAGAGAAGAGCAGGATGGCTCTCCATGAAGGAGGATCATCGTCTGATTCCTTGAGACGTTTATTGGACTATGCAATGGATAACATTCCATGACCTGTCAGGTCTGAAATTCAGTAATGGATATGAACTCCGCATAATAATATGTTATGTTTCTTTCTTTTTATTTTCTTTTTGTATCTTTTGTCCATGTGCTACGCTTGTTGGTTTCCTGAAATAAAGCAGATTTCTCACAAAAGTCAATTAAAATAGTATCAGTCAGTTAAAGTTCCGAAAATGAAAAAGAGAGGGCAAAAGGAAAAAGAAAATTCTGTTACTTAAAAAGTCCGTGAGGAGTATCTTTTGCGCAATGAGGGGGGAGGTAGCAGGCAAATTCCTTAAAATATTGATGTTTTGGATAAAAGTCCGCCATTTGGTGCTATTTTTTTTTTCCGTTTTCGAATGTATCGGTACCGCACATGGAATATGCAGAACTAGAAATAGATTTTTTTTTTTTTTTTGCAAGCCCATTCCGCACATCCAATGTGCGGAACCAGAGACATAAAATTTCATGTCTCGGTTCCTTGATGTCCAACAAATTTTAAAAATTTGTAAAAAGGGGTTCCGAAAATATATATGCAAATTTTGTAAATAATTGTAGTAGTAAATTTGCTTATGATTTATGGTTTTGGTGTTTAGTATTAAATTAGTTTTAGTGTTGTTTGTTTTTAGTATTAAATTTTGTAAATAATTATAAACATGTTATAATAGATTGAATTTGCAGATTGTCTTCAAGATTATAATAATCCAACATCCTCCCTTGAATGGAAATGGTTTATGTATTCTAACTTTCTTGGAAGAAAAAAATTAGGGTACATAGATGTACTGTAGAAAAACTTCAGAAAGCTTGTAGGTGGATGAAGACATGAAAGCAATGGAGGCAAAGCTGCAAAGGAGAAGGTGCACCTTTGTACTATAATATAATAATGTTAAGAAAAGTTGAAATGCCTTTTCAGTGTAAGAGTGAAGGTGCAGAGAAGCTTAAGTTCATGAGTCCAGTGAGTGTCATTGTCTTCAGTCTTCTGAAGGTCTTGTTCCTTCAAGTTAAAGTAGTAGCTGTCCTAACAAGGAAACCGCACACTTTGTCTTCATCTCTGCAGACCCGTGAGGTACCAGGGCATCTGATCAGCAATAATGGTAGAGTCAAATCGTAGACGCACGTACTTTTTTAATCCAACTATATAAATCCCAAGCTTTCTTCTTCTTCTTCATCCTCAATTTTCCTTGCATCTTGAACACCATTGGAGAGCTTCAACTCACTCTTTTTTGCTGCTCATTCTAGCCATGTGTGAGGGAGAGGAAGAGCGAGAAATCCGAGAGTGAGAAGGAGAGAGAAAGTGAGAAAGAAAGCTAGTTTTTGCTCTTCATCTTCTTGTTCTTGAATTTTATGGAGAAAGCACCAAAGATCAAGCAAATCATTGGCTAAGATGGAAGCTTTTGAGGTTGCTAAACTATGGGAGATCATCCTTGGTTAGAGATTCACAAGATCTTACTTGATCTTGTTAGATCTAGATAGATCTTGAGGTAAAATACTTAAATCTCTTAGTACTATTTTTATTAGTGTTAGATCTTTCAGATCTACGGATTACTTTGTTAGAAATGCTAGTGTTTGAAATATTTGAAATATTTGGGTTGGGCTCTTGAATTCCCAACTTAGGTAGCTGATTTGAGGTGACTTTTAGGTAGCGGACTTGAAGACCTGGTTGTGGTTGTGATTGTTGTTTTTTTTAGATAAGTTCATTGTATGGTTAGAATGTAGGAATGTTGTTGGAAATTTTGAAGAAAAAGTATGAAAGCTGGCTGAACCTCACTTGTAATGTTTTGATGTTTGATTTCGAAATTTTACAATGTGTCTTGGCGAGATTTTGTCTAAATAAATATGTATTATGTTCATTTATGAGTATATATTTAGATAGAGTTAAAATCTTGAACTTTAAGGGTGAAAAGTTGAGTTTTCACAAATTTTTGGGTAAATATGCTATTTGGACAGATTTGAGGGTTTTGAAATGTTTTATCTATTTTTCATAAATTTTGAACATTGAGATTTGGTGAAAATTATTCTAAACAAGTGTTAAAACCTCAATTTAAGTGAGTGTTGGGTTTAAACTAGAAGGGGTGATTTTCGAGGTGAAAGACCATACTTTATGTCTTTGTTCTAAAAGTTTAGAAGTCACAAGTATAGAGTACATTGAGAGAGTGTTTTGTTTAAATGATATATTGATTTGAAAATAGAATCTTTTATGATGATTTTTGACTCGAGTAGCTACTTTTCACTCGAGTAAAATTAGAGAAATTTTGGGAGGAATTTTGATAAAATAAATGAATAAACTATTTGAGTTTAGTTTCGCTATTTGTAGGGCAAACCTTATTTCTTCTTTTACTTGATCATAGGAAGTGAGGAAGAATTTGAACCAGATCCTAATTTGGATTGTCAGCTGTGATTAATTGGTGAGTATTCCAATCCGTTTATAAATCAAATATTTTACTATTATGTGAAAATGACTTGTGAAATAATTTGCTCGACTTATATTTGCAATGAAAGGATTTACTGTTATTTTCAAACAAAATGCTTTACAAGTGAAATAATTTTATGAAAAGTTTGTGAGTTTCCATGCACGTCATTTGACTTAATTCGCAAATACTAAATGAGATGGTGATTTATTTATGTGATTTTGAAACTGTGACTAGAGATGAATTATATGTTGAATTTGTGTTGTGTTGTGTTGTGTCGTAAATTTTGATTTGTGTGTGATAACCGGAAGTATGTACCACACTCTAATGAGTGGTAGATACCTCTCATTCTGCCATATGTGATAAGCGGCAGTATGTACCATACTCAATGAGTGGTAGACACCTCTCATCATGCCTGAATCTTAACTTTGAATAGATCGATTAGAGCGATGTCTCGTCAGCCATAGTGTGATAGGCAGTAGCATGTGCCACACTCAATGAGTGGTAGGTACCTTTCATCCCGCCTGGATCTTAACTCTAGAATATGTCGATTGGAGCGTTGTCTCATCTACTATATGTATTAAGCGGTAGTATGTACCACACTCAATGAGTGGTAGGTACCTCTCATCCCGCCCTAATCTTAATCTTTGAATAAGTCGATTGGAGCGTTGTTTCATCAACCATACATATTGAGAGATAGTTTGTACCACACTCTAATGAGTGAGAGGTACCTCTCATTCCGTCTCAGTATCTTATGTGTGATTAAAGTGATTTGTTTGTTTAGTTAGTGTTTGAATGCTTGAACTCTTGCATCTTTTAATAAACGGATTCAAGTGTATTCTAGAGTTTTCTCGCTATAGCACTTCTTAATGAATCATACTTTTGTAAGTGATCTTTAACAACTCAACTGTTTTGCAAAAGTGCTATTTGATTCAAGTGCTATGATTTTGACCAAATGTGAATTTGCTCATTTTTATGGAACCTTACTGAGCTTCTAGCTCACCCCAAAAATGTTTTATTTCCCCTCCACAGGGCTCGAGACAAAGGAAAGTAAGTGTTGTGATCGTTCTTAGTGTGACTGGCTGGATTATTTCGGGTACTATTTGTAATCATAGATTGTTAGACTTTTAGTATAATTGGACTAAATGGAAATGTAATTATTATTTTGGAGATCTTGCTTTGTACTTATTTGAGATTCGTAATATGATTGAGGAACTGTAGTGAGTGTATGTTTTGAAATTCGATTGACTTGTGGAATATAAATTAGGGGAGTATTTGATATAAATATTTGAAATTGACATTGTAATTCATTTGAGGATTGTATCTATTGAAGTTCAAACTTTAATTTGATTGAGGATTGTAGTGAGTCCTGGCGAAAGCTAAGCAGGCGGTCCACGGATACCTTAGGATATGCCCTAGGGAGAAATGGGGTTGTCACATGTACCATCCCCAATTACCTCTAAAATCCATAACACACATTCTTAGCATGTCTTCAAGGGTTTGAATAGTTCTTTCCGATTGTCCATCAGTTTTGAGAATGGTAGGTTGTATTAATGTTCAACTTGGTCCCTAAGACTTCATGTAGTTTTTACCAAAATCGAGACACAAACCGCAGATCTCTATCAAAAACTATACTAACTGGTACTCCATGTAATCTTACAATTTTATCCATGTACAGTTAAGCCAATTTTTCCATAGAGTACTTCATGTTCACAAGCAAGAAATGAGCGGACTTGGTTAATCGATCAATCACTACCCAAATGGCATCATAACCTCTTTGTGTTCGTGGCAAACCAGAAACGAAATCCTTCGTAATGTGCTCTCATTTCTATTCAGCTATCTCAAGTGGTTGTAATAAACCAGAGGGTTTTTGATGTTCAGCTTTTACTTGCTGGTAAGTGAGACATGTTTGAACATATTGTGTAATTTCTTTCTTCATGTTGTCCCAGCAATATAACCCTTTTAGATCCTGATATATCTTGCTATTACTGAAGTGTACCATATACTTAGAACGATGAACCTTCTCCAAAATTTCTTTTTCTAATGTTTCGTTCTCGGGCACAACCACTTGGTCTCGAAATCTCAAAATTCCTTCGGGAAATAAATTAAATCTGGTAATTCTCCTTTATCTACCTTTTTCTTCCACTTCTGTACCGCAGGATCTCCTTTCTGAATCTCTTTGATACGATCTAGTAGGGTGGACTTTACTGCGATATTTCCAAACACCATCTTTCGGCGTTCAAGACGAGGGTTCCATTCACAGATATTTTCTTACATATCCTATTCTTTAATCAACCCTGCTATTTGAGCCTTTCGATTTAAAGCGTCTGCTACCATATTGGACTTTTTGGGATGGTAATTAATCGTGCAGTCATAATTCTCCAAAAATTCCATCCATCGACGCTGTCTTAAATTTAACTCCTTTTGAGAAAATAGGTACTTAAGACTTTTATGGTCCGTATAGATCTCAAAAATCACTCCATACAAATAATGTCTCCACTTCTTTAAAGCAAAAACAACAGCTGCTAATTCCAAATTGTGGGTTGGGTAATTTAATTCATGGGGTTTTAACTTTCTAGAGGCATAGGCGATCACACTTCCATTTTGCATTAGTACACACCCCAAACCTTCCCTCGAAGCATCGGTATATACAGTGAGACTATTCTTTCCATTGGGTGAAGCCAAAATTGGTCTCAAGGTCAATCTCTTCTTCAATTCCCGGAAACTAGCTTCACACTTAGGGGTCCAAACAAAGTTGCCATGCTTCTTTGTCAAATCAATTAAAGGTCCTACAAGTTTCGAGAAATCCTTAATGAATCGACGGTAATACCCTGCCAAACTTAGGAAACTACGAACTTCTATCAGGTTTTTTGGTTGCTTCCATTCAATAATGACCTCCACCTTTGCCGGATCTATGAAGATTCCTTCCTTAGAAATCACATGCCCGAGAAAAGATACTTGGTCCAACCAAAACTCACGTTTGCTGAATTTGGCATACAATTGATGGTCCTTTAGAGTCTACAGAACTATCTTTAAATATTGCCCATGTTCCTATCGAGTTTTAGAATATACCAAAATATCATTAATGAACACCACCACAAATTGGTCTAAATAGGGTTTAAAGACTCGGTGCATCAAATCCATGAATGCAGTTGGGGCATTAGTTAAGTCAAAAGGCATCACTGTAAACTCAAAATCCCCATATCTAGAGTTAAAAGTAGTCTTGGTATATCATTCTTGATTCGCAGCTGATAATACCCCTGACTAAGATCCAATTTAGAAAATACTATGGCCCATTGTAATTGGTCAAATAACTCGTCTATATATGGCAAAGGATACTTATTCTTCACGGTCACATAATTCAACATACAATAGTCAATACATAACCTCAAATTGCCGTCTTTCTTTTTCACAAATAAAATTGGAGCTCCCCACAGAGATTCGCTCTTTCGGATAAACTCTCGCTCTAGCAAGTCTTGCAATTGCAACTTTAATTCTTTGAGTTCAGTAAATGCCATCCGATATGGAGTTTTTAATATAGGAGTTGTCTCATGCACCTGATCAATCTTAAATTCTATTTCCCTTTCTGGCGGTAACGACACTAACTCATTAGGGAACACTTCTGAAAATTCATTAACCATTAGGACATCTTCTAATTTTACCTTATCCCCAGGAATATTAATTAGAAAAATTATTTAACCTTGTGCCCCTTTAATCAATAATTTTCTAACTCAAATTCCAGAAATGAGATCTAACTTTAAAATCACCTCTCCTTGTATACAAAACTCTACTACTTTCGTCTTACAATCTAGTCGAGTATGGTAGTGAGTTAGCCAATCCATTCCTATTATCACGTTGTACCCCTTAATACCCAGACTTATCAAATCTGTTATCAATTTTCACTCTCCAATCCAAATCTCACAATTTCTAAAGATTGTGTTTGTGACTAGACCTTGATTACCCATAGGTGTACTAACATCCAGATCATAGGGTAGTCTAGTAGATTTAACATCAATATTACACATAAAAGAAGGATTCACAAAAGAATGAGTTGCACCAAGATCGATCAAAATCTTAGCTAAGCGATGAAATACAGGGATTGTACCTTTAACCACCTCAGATGACTCAGAAATCGGGTGTTGATCCAGAGCATAAATCCTACCAGGGACTCGAGGTCTATTCCTACCTACAGTTGATTGGTTAGGGTTTGGGTTTGGTCCACCTGATTGTGGAGCTGTACTCCCATCACGAGGCATATTAGGGCATGATAAAATTTGATGCTCGACGCTCCCACAGCGTAAGTATTTTCTCTCTTTCCTCCAACAGTTATCCTCTGTATGGTTTGGTCTCCCGTAGTACCTACAATTTACGTGAGGAGTTGATATAGAATCTCTTTGTGAGGCAGCTCTTTATGATCCTTTCCCACCTTGAGCCCCTCTCGACGGGGCCCCTCTTAGTGTCCCTGGAAATCGTCCTCCATCTACCCCTCAGCCAAATTTAGGAGGTGGCACATTTTTGTCAACTTACCCTTGAGTACCACCTAGCGCATCCCATTTTCTTGCCTGAAATGCCCTAACCTGGAGTCTGACACTTTCCACTCATTGAGCTTTTTGAGAAGTTTTACCGAAAGTATTGACTTGAGCTACCGCCAAGTCCTTTTGAATCTCGACGTCTAACCCTTGAATGAAATGCCTTATCCGCTTTTGCTCAGCCGCCACAAGCTCAGGTGCAAATTTAGAAAGTCTAGTGAATTGGGTCTCATACTCGACCACACTCTGAATACCCTGACGAAATTTAATAAACTCATCTTCTCTCCTTTCTTGAATCAGAGGTGAAAAGTACTTAGTATTAAACTTCCTCATAAAATTAGCCCAAGTTCTTGGGGTCTACTCCCTTTCCCACTTTAATTGTATTACATTCCACCAAGCACGAACTGCCCCTTCTAACTGACATATGGCAAAAGTAACTCGTCTCTCCTCCGTATGGTTAAAGGCAGCAAAAGTGTCAACCATTTTCTCTATCCATCTCTCAGCTACGTCAGGGTTTGGTCCTCCAAGAAACTTTGGTGGAGAAAATTTTTGAAATCTCTCTAATGCCCTATCTTCTCCTTTCACTTGATTCCTAGGGTTTCCTTGTTAATTCCCTGGGTTTTGACTAGCCATTTGTGCTAATAAGTCAGTTATATGTTGGATGGCTGTGGCTACTTCTTCATTAGCATCGGCCCTTTGTTCACGATTATCTTCTGCGGCTGATTCATGATCATCCCATTGATCTTCGCATTGTTTGGGTCCACATCCATGGCCTCGTCCCCGACGTCTACCCTCTATTTGATTTTGACTAAATCTAGGGTCGAATGCACATACAAAATTAAAATGCATGTTCAAAAGGAAATCGTAACAATATGTAAGTAAACACAAAATTATAACAAATGGAAATGTCACATATATTTACACACACTTCAGTTATATATATCACATAGTAAAATATATTACATAACAAGATAGATTACAAATAAAAGGAATCCCATTAGGAAAGTAGCAGGATTATAACAAAAGTACATTAGGAAAACCATACCAAAAGTACATAAAAATTAGCTAAGATTTTTCCTAACTATCCTTCTCACGGGTCAAAATATAGTTGTCCGCTCATGGCACCCTATTTTAGTTTCCAACAGAGTTAACAGATGTTACATTCCTAGGGATGTTGTTGTGACGATTCATATCCTCCAAATTGACGTCCACCACCTTGTCAAGTAAGGACTGACACTCAAGTAAAATGCCCTCGGTTCGATCGCCTACTTCCCTTAAGATCCTAGTGAGGCACTCATTCACAACTTGCACCTGTTGGCTCATAGTATCAGTACGCTCTTGTTCCTCTAGGACAGTTTGCTGAAGTTCCTGTATTCTATCCTTTTACATTATCATAATTTCCCTCATCCTTTCCATCTCATATTGGTCCCTAAAACTCACGTTAGTTAATCTCTGTCTCTCGGCCAAGACTGCTATAACCATATGATCAGAATACGAGTAGTTTTGGCAACAATCACGTCATCTGGTCTGACTAGCGAGGCTCCAAAACTGAACCGATCCTCCTAACTTCTTCTCATAATCGACAGTTGGAAGACATCTCCGAGGCCGCTCACTTTCACCCTCTTCACCGTTTCCTTCCATGACCTACAAGAACAAACACAAATTTCAACTTAAATGACTTAAGATCAAACTTATACAAACTTAGGTCAAAACTTATAATTTGCCTAGGTTTTTTCTAAATCTAGACTCTGATATCAACTGTGACAGCCCCACCTTCCCCTAAGGCGAACCAAATGGTTTGGCGGATTACCTACCCAACTCTCGCCAAGACTCGATAGCTAAAGAAAGCCAACAACCCAAGACTGCTAAACTAAATTCTCCAAATTCAAATTCCAAAACAGCATAATTACATAAATTTCAAACCATATTTCAAATTTAGAATTTAACAAGGGTTTAAGGTTACAAAACCAAAGGATATGTTTGTAAACCATGGTAGGGTCTTTTAGTACAAAAGCCCTTAAACAAAAGTATTACAAAAGTCTATACTACTAGTGCGCTTTTTCAATCCCAGGCTCAAGAAATTTCCCTGTTAAGGAAAACAAAGGAAAAGAGGTGAGTTAAAAGCTCATTGAGGTCCCAAAAACATGTAGCCAAATAAACAATTAGAATTTATTCAACAAACAAATATCACAATAAGAAACACCAAATAAATCGAACATATTCAATTAAAGGATACGGATGGCTTTCAAAAGCCAAATTCCCCGTAGTTTGATCATGTCACAACCCGTTGACTCTCCATCACCATTTAAAGTTCAAAACCAAAAACAGTAGATCCCCACTTCACACCAAATACCGTCCACCGTTTTATTCCCTTACCGAGCCCGAATACCTCAACAAATTAGATTTTAGGTAATATTCGAGTATACCATTTTTTGGATTCACATATCATACCCTATGGCTCGTCAACTTTCTCAACCAACCCCGTACAGGCTTGAATCGATTGACTCACCAAATAGGTTTTGGAGTTCCAAACAAATCAAATTAGTCGATGAGGTATCACCCAAGTGACTCACAAATCAAGTATAGGCCAAAGGCCAATTCTTTTTTTTTTTATTATAAAACCACCAATCGTATTTGGTGGGTGGGTTGGATTCCCATTTTATTAAATTCAATAATGAAAGTACATGACCAGGAGAGGGATTACCTCCTACAATACAAAATACTTCTTAAACCTAAACAAAGGAATTTGCAACCTATCCAACGAACAAAGACCACGAATTCCCGATGGTAATTGCTGAAACGAATCATAAGTAGCCAACCCATTTGTGCTGCCCAAACCTGCTAATGCAACTGCAACCAAGTTTCCCTACCGAAAACAATGATTGATAGAAGAAACACAATGAGCACACTTTGTAAAGCGCCTCTGTAACCTCCGCAACTTAAAAGGCACGGCTATCTTTCCTGTCAGCATTTGAAATAGCAACTTTGTATCAAACTTGAACCTGCACTAGTCCCTGCTCCTGACACATCTACACCCTCATAACCAAAGCCTGCATCTTCGCATATAAAATCGAGGCATCCAAGTATTCCTCCTAGAAAGCAAACATCACCCTTCCATCACTATCCCGAAGCACTCCTCCACCACCGCCTCGACCATTCGTGAGGAAGGATCCATCAGTGTTCAACTTTGCAAAGCCTGAAGCAGGATTGATCCAACTAATCGGACTCCCACTTAACTGACATTTTACTTATCAATGACGTGAATTTACTCCAATTTAGCCACCTAAAATGATGAGCCAAAGCAGGAAATCGAATGCATGAAAGGTCTCTAATCTCCATCCATATAGACTCATATGTCATTAGGAAATTAGGTCTCACACCATCATACATGAACCAATTACGCGCCTTCCACAAGTGCCAAATAATCATAATTGGTGACAACTTCAACACCCAAGACAAGATTAGAGAGAACGAAGGCCTCAACCACCAAATAACACATTTTTCTCACACTAATTTCCCCAAGGAAGAAAAATCGAAGGGCTATTCAAAAAACTCCCAAACTTGCCGTGGAAAGCCACCATCAGCAAATACATGTTGCAAAGTGTCACGCTGCCTATCCGAACAACAATAACACCATGATGGGCTATGAATATTAAACCTGTGCAACGCTTCCATAATCGGGATTTGACCAAACACTACTCTCCATAGATGGACAGACATATTCAACGGGGCTCCTTTTAACCATACATTTTTAAAAAACTAAGAGAAAACCCGACGTTCATTCAGTAGCTGGACGACCAGACGAACCTGGAAGTCCCCCATGCCAGAACCTTTCCAAAACATCATATCCTTTCCGGTAGCATCAAAAGAAAAGTTGGACTCCAAAATCCGACCTACCAATTCCAAAATGTACTCCATAATCCTATCATTGGAGGCCTTTGCAGGAAATCACTATCCTAAAGGATCTCACCCAACCAACTGTCCTACCAAAACCAAGCCTCCCTGTACGTCACATCCCAACAAGAATTCATCTCCACCAATGTCCAAACCTGAAGCATGCATTTCCATGTCATAGAATTCGTTGGAGAAGCAACAATCGCATTCGGATGGATCCCCCCACAATACTGCATCTCCAGATATCGCGCCCATAAGCATTGTTGTTGTCAAAAGTGCCACCAGAGCTTGCACTCAAAAGCTCATAGGACCAACTCCAAATTCCGAACCAAACCCCCTGTCTTCACAAGGTGACAAACAGTCGACCACGCCACCCATTAATATTGAGCTCTATACTTGGACACCCCCCACAGGAAATGAGCAAATAGTTTCTTTAGTTGGTCAAAAACCGCCTGAGGAAGATGTAGACCTATTAGCAAGTACATCAGCATCGAAAGTAGGACCGATTTGAGGAGGACTAATCTCCTCCCAAAGGATAGCCATTTAGAGCTCCAAGATTGGATCCGCGAGTTGACAGCATCCTCTAGTGACTTAAAGTATGCACACTTTGTCTGTCCCAGAAACAAAGGACAACCTAGATACTTGATAGGAAATTGCATGTTTCTGAACCCCGTCAGCCTCGTTATCTTTTTTGTAAGTCGTCCAGAGGTCTTATCAACTACAGCAAAACAACTTTTATCTCTGTTCACCAATTGGCATGAGCATTCCTGATACTTCTTTAATACCTGCATAACACATCTTATTGACCATGCATCCTCACAGAGGAAAACCATTACATCATTTACGTATGCTAGATGAGTAATTCTCAGAACTGACTTCAACACAAAATAATGGGAGAAACCGGGATATGATAACAACCTATTTAGACCTCGAGACAAAACTTCAACAGAGATAATAAATAAGGCTGGTGACAAAGGGTCACCCTATTGAATACCTCGAGTGGCCTTAAAATAACCACAAGGTTGACCATTTATCAAAATTGAAAAATAACAATTAGATATTAGCCTCCATACCATATCAATAAACTGCTCTCCAAAACCAAAAGTACGTAACACCTAAATTAAGAAAACCTAATTTACCCAATCATACGCCATAGCCATATCCAATTTAAAAAGGATATTTGACCCCCGCACCATCCTTCCAACATGTCGTACCATCTCCTGTGCCAAAAGAATATTATCAGCAATCGCTCTCCCTTTCACAAAAGCACTTTGCTGAGGTGAGATGATTCGCTCCAGAATATTTTCAAATCGAAAAACTAGGATCTTCGAAACTACTTTATTAAGAAAAGTACATAAGCTGATGGGCCGCGATTGAGAAAATGGCGAAGGCGAGGCAATCTTCGGGATTATGGCCAAGAGTGTCAAAGTCACCTCTCGAGGCATGTCTGCTCCTAAGAAGAAATCCTGGATCGCATCAACAATGTTCGCACCAACAACATCCCAAGCAACCATAAAAAACCTTCCCATGAATCCATCCGGACCAGCTGCCAATTCTCCCTCCATAGAGAAGATTATCCTCTCAACCTCATCCGGCTCCGTGGTGGCTTGTAAGCAATCATTTTCCTCCCCCGTAACCAATTTAGGAATTAATTCCAGCATGGAACTTGGCAAAACTGAAGCTTGCTCGTTCGAGAAAATATTCTTAAAATACTTCTCGGCCTCCAGTTTGATGTCGTTTTGATCGGATAACCAATCAGCCGCTTGATGTTTGATGCGGTAAATATAGAGTGGAGAACGTTGAAACTGCACCGATGTATGGAAAAACCGTGAATTTGTGTCTCTCAACTTGAGCTATTTGAATCGCAATTTCTGTCTCCAAAACTCCTCTTCGCGTCTTAAACACAACTGTAACCGTGCTTGGGCTTCATGGACTGCCAATATATTTAACTTAGAAGGGTCACTCTCAACCAAGATTTCCTTTTGCTGCAGCTCCACTTCAACCTAACGTAATTCGATTCCAGGCTCGCAATTACGCTTTGAGCTCCTTCAGCTTACATAAAAGTTTTCTCCATGGTCGACCCTCACATTGCATGTCCCACACCTTTCGAACAACATCCAAGAACGTTAGGTGTGAGCACCACACATTTAAGAACTGAAAGGCTCACATATTATGATCCTCAGCTTTCTTGCAAGACACTAGCAATGGGGAGTGATCCGAATGGGCTCTACCAAGATGTTATACCAAAAATTGAATCTTCATCCGATCCCAAGCCTAATCAATCAGTAAACGGTCAAGCCTCTTCCAGATTTGAGCTTGACCATGCCGATTGTTGCACCACATGAAGGCTGCTCCAGAAAATCCAGCATCCTTCAAATCTGTCACCTGAATAAACTGATGGAAATCCAAAGCCTCCACCGGCATGAAAGGACGTCCCTTTTTCTTCTCAGAAGCTGATAAGATCACATTGAAATGGCCCATGACCACGGTTGGGAGCCCTAACCCACAAAGTTGTGTCACCCGTGACCATAGATTCTGCCGCAGCTGATCATCACACGATGCATGTACAAATACCACAAGAAATTGATCTGGAATTTGTACATGGGACAGACGAAGGGCCAAAAATTGGCCATCTTCATCCTCCACCTGAACCGAATAGTCCCCAGAAAGAAAGACCCACATAGAATCTTGAGAGTTTGCAACAGCCTACCGGAATTTTAGCTGCTGTCACAATAGTTCTAACTGAGCTCTTTCAGCCTTTGGTTCACAAATAGCAATAAGTGACAAAGCATGTAGACGATGTAATTTTCTCAGCCGCAATGCAGTAGGTTTATTCGCCACCCCCTGGACATTCCAAAACATTGCTTTAATCATTGAGCAAAACTATGGATAGTAGACGAAGAGGGATTACCTTTATTCCCGTTGTCGGAATAAGCTAGTGTAGAATCATCACAAGGCCATAGACCATCCTGCCTACATTTTAGCAGTTCCATAGCCTCCATCGCATTTCCCTTTTTCCGAGGTGATAGATTCAGGTTCTGCACCCAGTCGCGCTGCTGAATAGCGACTTCATGTTGTTTATCCTCCCTATTTTCTGATTCACTTAACAATCCCGGTGAAGCATCCTCCACCAACACTCTATCCATCAAAGTTTCAAAAATTCTATTCACTGCATTCGATATCACGTGTTCCACCAATGGCATCCACGACATTTTCTGCATCTCTATATCTCTTGGTGGATCTTCATCATGTCATTTCAATGGGGAAGGCGTACCAGTTACCGCCTCACCAGACATTTCGATTGGTGACACCACGGTCTCACTTGGTTGAGAAGATCGGGTGGCCTGGTCATCAAGCACTGACTCCCCTTTCCTCGCATCCTGTTGCTCGTCTTGCAAAGGCTATTGAAAAGGTGATTGATGGTCATTGACTACCATGGCCAAATTCTCCCCCAAACTGGAATGTTTCTTCTACAATTTCTGATCATCTGTGCACCACTCTGCGTTTTAGTTTTCTTCGGCCATTGAACCCATTGTCACACAAGCACGGTGATTTCCAGCATTTCTACCTATCCGTTGTATCTTCTCCTGATCCATATTTTGATGTTTCAGATGCTTAACAAAGCATTTATCCGGATTATGGTTTTGACGAAAACAAAAAGAACAATATTTAGGGAGGTTTTTGGGATCAAAGGCTACCATCCTTTTCCCCCCAATCCAACCAAAACCCTAGATGGAATCTCCTTAAGAAGATCCACCTCCACGCATACCCTAGCCACACTCGGGCGGGATACTTTAGCCATAGCAGAATCAACGAATAAAGGTTGACCCAACATAGAAACAATTTGGAACAACACTTGCTTATGGAATAAATGAACAGGTAACTTAGGCAATTAAAACCATACCGGAACCAGCGAAGGTTCCTTATCAATGTGGAAAGATGTCGTTCACTTGAAGACACTGTGAGGGTTTCAAAATTCAGAATTATTTTAAAAATGTATAATATTATTTATATTGTATTTATTTATTAAAGTATGAGTGAATATGTGTTTAAAGTGAATATTTTTCAATTTAGAGAATTTTAAACGAATTATTTACCGGTGTGTGGTTTTGACCGAATTAAGTGTTTAATTTTGTACCGGAGCATGATTAGTGACTTTAAATTGAAATTGAGCATATGTAGTGATATTGTGGAAATATTATTAAGATTCGACAGTGTTGGAATGGAGTAAAACAGTGTAAGTTATACTGTCGCGCGCGACGCGACATAAAGTGCTCAAAAAGCACTTTTCCTTAATTTAAGGAAAAGGCTTCTTTTTGTCTCTTTTGCCTTGACTTTCTTGCATCTTTGAGCTTCACTTTTCAGTTGCAAATTGAGGGAGTTGAGAGAGAGAGTGCCGAGAGAACAAGAGGGAGAGATAGTGAGAGATTTTGCTTGATTTCTTCCATTTCTTCCATCTTCCAATCTTGAAGCTTTGATCACCATTGAAGACCATCATCATCTCCATCTTGGCAGCCATGAGAGAGGGGAGAGAGAGAGGTGTTGGCCCGATTCTTGAGGAAGAAAGAGAGGGAAGAACTTGTGGCTTGATCTTCCAATTTCTTCTTCATCTAGCCACTTGAAGTTTTGAGATTTTGGTGAAGAATTTTGGGTGGTATTTCCTTCTCCTTGGTAGCCGTGTGAAGGGGAGACGAAGAGGGGGGAAAATCCAAAAATTGGAGGAAAGAAAAGAGGATAAAGAAAGCTTATGGGTGTGTCTTGATCTTGTTCTTGAAGCCTTGTGGAAAAATCACTAACAAAGTTAGAGGATCGTGGGTAAAAGTTGAAACTTGTAGAGTTTGCTAAGCTTGGGAGCATTCTTGGGAAGAGGAACTCACAAGATCTACCTTGATCTTGTTGGATCTTGATAGATCCGGAGATATAAGTTTCAAAACTACTAGATATAGCTTTATTAGTGTTAAATATCATAGATCCATGGTTTACTTTGGTAGAAATGGTTATATTTGAAATGATGAAGTTGGGCTCTTGAAATCCCAACCTAGGTAGCGGACTTGAGGTGGCTTCTAGGTAGCAGACTTGAGGACCTGATTGGGATTTCAATGATGTTTGTGAAATTTGTCAAGATATGGTTAGAAAGTAGGGTTTTGTTATTGGAAATTTTGATAGAAAAATGTATGAGACGGCCAAACCCATGCTTGGTAATTTCCATGTTTGATTTCAAAATTTTGTGATTTTTCGTGATGAGTTTCTGTCTAAAAAATATATTTTATATTCATTTATGAGTGTATAAATTCTAAAAGATGAAAAGTTAAGTTTCTCGTGAATATTTGAATGAAAGAGGTCATTTAAATGAATTTGAGGGTTTTACAGTATTGTGACCAAATCTTATGAATTTTGAAAATAAAGATATGGTTTGAGGTGTTCCAAAGTATGTTAAAGTATTGACAAAGAGTAAGTGTTGAGTTTTGTGATAAAAGTGATTTTGAGGTGATAAACCTCACTTAAGTGTCATATTAAAGAAAATGTGAAAGTAGTGCTTAGTGAGTACATCGGTGACGTGTCATATTTGAAATGAAATAGTGATCTTCAAAAGAGTCATTTGAAACATTGTGCCATGTGAAATGAATGATTTTTCCTTGAGGAAATTTTTGGGAAAAATGTTGATTGGAAACTATGAAGTGAAAGTGAAATGTTTTAGTTAATAAGTGAAGGAGTGAATCTCAACTACTGTTTTTAAATTATTTTAGGGAGTGTGCAAGGAACTGAGTTTGATCCTTATGTGGAAGCTGAACCCTACTATTTCGGTGAGTTTCCATGCTTGTTATGTGACTATGTGAAATAAATGAGCTTTGTAGTGAGTTATGTGACTTGATGTGAAAACCTGGTTTAGCTAACCCTCAGATGAGGTAGTGTGTACTTTATTGCACTGACCTATGTTTGAGTGGAAAATTTGCAAGAATGCTTTAATGAGAATTGAGAATATGTGATGTGATGTGATTTGCATGTGTATGTACAAGGTCAGGAATTTTCTAAGACCTATCGGTGAGCTCTTCGACTCGAATCAGGGGCTAGGCCTAGGTTGAGAAAGAAGGGGTGAGCCATAGGGTCAATTAAATGTTACAAGCCAGTGATATAGACCAGTGATATATGCTCGAGATTTGGTTCATGAACCTGTCTCCAAAAAGAGCAACAAACCATGTGATATGATGTGATGTGATGTGATGTGATATGATGTGATGTGTGCTCTGGACTTGGTGTAAGCACCTGTCCCTTAGAATCAAGGGGCCGGAGTTAACTTTGTGGAGCAAATAGCTATGGCCATGAACCGAATGACTGAAATATTAGGCCGTATTGCTGGCTAACATGGCCCTGGTCCTGAACAACATATTAACCTTGGAGTTGGTGAGGTTAGGGCTTTTGAGCGATTCCAAAGGTTCAACCCCCCTAAGTTCTATGGTGAACCCAACCCTGAAGCTGCTGAGGGTTGGTTAGAAAGGATTTCTGATATCTTTACTGCCTTGGACTATACTGAGAAAAGGCAAATAACCTTTGCCACATTTCAATTTGAGGGAGCCGCCCGTTCTTGGTGGGTCATGATAAGGGGTAAGTGGGATAGAGAGCATACCCCTAGGACTTGGGTAAACTTTACTTGAGAGTTTAATGCTAAGTTTCTTCCTCCAATAGTGCAAGAAAAAAGGGGAGGAAGACTTTATTAGGTGCAAGCAAGGATTGTCGAGCGTGGGGGAATATGAGGCACAGTTTACTAAACTCTGGAGGTTTGCCCTGAGCTGGTGGCAACTGAGCAGAGGAGAGTAAGAAGATTTGTTCTGGGATTGAATGTAGAGTTACAAGAAATCTTAGCGGCTGCTCAAGTCAATAGCTTTAGCGAGGCTGTGGAAAAGGCTCAGAGGATTGAAGGGGCCAAGGCACAAGTGAGAAGCTTTAATGCAAGAAAAAGAAATGCACCCAGTAGTAGTCGTGGGCCAATGGATGTGGGTGCTTCAACTCCTAAGTTTGAGAGAGGAATGGGTAGAGCAAACACTTCTGGAGCCTCAAGAGGATTTGTATCAAGAAGAGCACACTCTAGAGGTGCAATATCTAGGGGAACTGTAAGTGGAAGGGGCCCCATTGAGAAGTGTCACTCAAAAAAGTCAAGCCTCCACTCCTAGTGTCTCCTGTAGCTTCTATGGAAGCCCAATCATACTGAGGACAGCTGTTGGAGGAAAACTGGGAGATGTTTCAAGTGCGGAAGTACCGAGCATCAGTTGACTGTATGTCCCATGATCCAAGGAGAAAATATGACTAGGCAAACAAACAGACTTAATTCCTGCCAAACTAGTGTAGCGGGGAACCGGCCAAGGGTGCCAGCCAGAGTCTACGCAATTGATCAATAGCAAGTTCCTGACCCCACTGAGGTGGTTGAAGGTACCATCCCCATTTTTCATTGATTAGTTAAGTTTCTAATTGATCCTGGTGCATCACATTCTTTAGTGAATCCTTCTTTTTTGAATGGAGTAGATGTAAAGCCTGTTAAATTACCTTATGATTTGGAGGTTAGGATACCCACGGGGGAACAAAGTTTAATTACGAGTTGGGTATACAAGAATTATGATATTTGGGTAGGAGAAAGGAAACTAGTGGTGGATTTGATTAGTTTGGACATAAAGGGGTTTGATGTTATCATAGGAATGGATTGCCTATCTCGTTACCATGCTAAATTAGATTGTAGGGCAAAGACTGTGAAATTTTCTATTCCTGGAGAGGCTACTTTGAGATTAGACGTAAAAGAGAGGTTAGCGTCATCTGCCTTTATTTCAGGGATTAAAGCGAGAAAATTGTTAAGTAAAGGGACTCAAGGGTATCTAGCCTTTTTGATAAACCCTCCTAGTGATAAGATAAAGTTGGAAGAGGTACCGATTGTAAAGGATTTCCCTGATGTTTTTCCTGAAAAGCTAGAAAATCTTCCTCCTGAGCAAATGGTAGAATTTAAGATTGATCTGTTATCGGGGACAGCCCCAATTTCTAAAACCCCATATCGAATGTCTCCGGCTGAGTTTAAAGAGTTGAAAGTTCAATTGCAAGATTTGTTGGAACGGGGTTTCATTAGGAGAGTGACTCACCTTGGGGAGCACCTGTATTGTTTCTCAAGAAGAAAGATGGGAGTTTGAGATTGTGCATAGATTATCGAGGGCTCAATCATGTGACGATAAAGAATAAGTATCCTTTGCCGCTTATTGATGAACTGTTTGATCAACTACAAGGGTCGGTGGTCTTTTCTAAATTGGACCTTAGGCAAAGGTACTATCAGTTAAGGATTAGAAAGAAAGATGTACCGAGAACTACTTTTAACTCTAGGTATGGGCATTTTGAATTTGTGGTAATGCCCTTTGGGTTGACTAATGCTCCTGTGGCATTTTATGGATTTAATGCAACGGATCTTTAAACCCTACCTGGATCAGTTTGTGGTTGTATTTATAGATGACATCTTGGCATACTCAAAGACTCGAGAAGATCATGTTCAACACTTGAAGATAGTGTTTCAAACCCTAAGAGAACATCAATTGTATGCCAAGTTCAATAAGTGTGAGTTTTGGTTGGAGGAAGTGTCCTTTCTAGGGCATAAAATCTCTAAGGACGGGATTGCTGTAGATCTCTCAAAAGTAGAGACTGTGACTCAATGGAGACAACCGAGAAACCCTACCGAGGTTAGAAGTTTCTTGGGTTTGGCAGGGTACTATCGCCGATTTATTTAGGATTTTTCAAAGATTGCGGGGTCATTAACTGATTTGACCAAGAAGCATGAAAAGTTTATTTGGAGTCCAAAATGTGAGGCTAGCTTTCAAGAACTAAAGAAGCGTCTGACGTTGGCCCCTTGCTGACCTTGCCAAATAGAAAAGATGGATTTGTCGTTTATTCAGATGCCTCAAAAGAAGGATTAGGGTGCGTTTTGATGCAAAATGGGAGAGCTATTGCCTATACTTCTAGGAAATTAAAACCCTATGAGCAAAATTATCCAACACATGATTTGGAATTGGTCGCAGTCATCTTTGCACTGAAAAAGTAGAGACACTACTTATATGGGGTGATATTTGAGGTTTTCACTGATCACAAGAGCCTTAAGTACTTGTTCTCTCAAAAGGAACTAAATTTGAGACAGAGGCGATGGGTGGAATTTCTTGAGGATTATGATTGTACCATAAATTATCACCCTGGAAAGGCTAATAAGGTAGCAGATGCACTAAGTTGAAAGGCTCAAGTGGCGAGATTGATGGTTAAGGAGTAGGAACTGTTGGAAAGGGGTAGCGAGTGGAATCCTCGTTTGGAGAAGAAAAAGGTCATATGTGGGAATATATTGTTGAAATCTCCAATATTAGAACGTATCAAGGAGGCACAAAAAGGAGATCCTACTGTGCAGAAATGGGTGGAAAGGTGAATAAGGGAGAAACTCTGGATTTTAAACAAGGACCTGATGGAATCTTGAAATTTCGAGATCGCCTAGTTGTTTCGGACAATGAAGGATTGAGAAAAGAAATTTTGGAAGAGGCACACCGAACTAAGTACACCATTCACCTTGGGACTAATAAGATGTATCAAGATCTGAAAGGGACGTATTGGTGGGATGGTTTGAAAAGAGATGTATTAAGATTCGTTCAAACTTGTCTCGTGTGTCAACAAGTTAAGGCTGAGCACCAGAAACCTTCGGGACTTTTGCAACCATTAGAGATACCTGAATGGAAATGGGATCACATTACTATGGATTTTGTGACTGGGTTGTCTAGGAATCAAAAAGGAGATGATGCAGTTTGGGTGATAGTGGATCGACTTACTAAGACTGCTCATTTTCTACCGGTGAGTATGAAATGTCCTTTGGAGAAATTAGCTCGGTTGTACTTGGATGAAATTGTGAGATTACATGGTGTACCCGTGAGCATTGTCTCCGATAGTGATCCGAGATTTGTTTCTCGGTTTTGGCAAAAGCTACAAGAAAATTTGGGGACTAAGGTCAATTTGAGTACTGCTTATTATCCTCAAACGGATGGAAAGTCTGAGAGGACAATTCAGACATTGGAAGATATGTTGAGGTCATGTATATTGGATTTTGGAGGAAATTGGAGTCAACACATGCCTTTAGTTGAATTTGCCTACAACAATAGTTATCATGCTTCAATTCAGATGGCCCCTTATGAAGCACTTTATGGGAGAAGATGTAGGTCATCGATTCACTGGGATGAAGTAGGGGAAAAGAAAATTCTGGATCCAACTACTATTCCTTGGGTTGAGGAGGCCTTTGAGAAAGTAAAGTTAGTTCGTGAGAGACTTCAAACGGCTCAAAGTCGGTAAAAGAGCTATACCGCTAACAGAAGAATGGATTTGGAGTTTGAAGTGGGAGATAAAGTATTTTTCAGAGTTAAGCCCATAAAAGGAAGGGTAGTATCCAAGAAAGGGAAGAAGTTGAAACCGAGGTATGTAGGTCCATTTGAAATTCTTAAGCGAGTGGGCAAAGTGGCTTACCAGTTGGATTTACCCCCTAGCTTGTCAAAGATTCACAATATTTTTCATGTTTCCATGCTCAAGAAGTATCATCTAGACCCAAGTCATGTGTTACCATTAGGGGAGATTGAAGTGGACGAGTCTTTATCCTACGAAGAGCGCACTGTGAAAATCCTCGACAAAGAAGTGAAAGATTTGAGGAACAAGAAGATCCCTTTGGTTAAAGTTTTATGGAGAAATCATGCTATTGAGGAAGCGACGTGGAAATTAGAGGAAGAGATGAAGAAGAATCATCCAGAGCTGTTTACCTAGAAAGGTAAGAAATTTTGAGGACAAAATTCTTTTAAGGGGGGAAGGATGTGAGGGACTCAAAATTCAGAATTATTTTAAAAATACATAATATTATTTATATTGTGTTTATTTATTGAAGTATGAGTGGATATGTGTTTAAAGTGAATATTTTCCAATTTAGAGAATTTTAAACGAATTATTTGCCGGTGTGTGGTTTTGACCGAATTAAGTGTTTAATTTTGTACCGGAGTGTGATTAGTGACTTTAAATTAAAATCAAGTATATGTAGTGATATTGTGGAAATATTATTAAGATTCGACAGTGTTGGAATAGAGTAAAATAGTGTAAGTTATACTGTCGCGCGCGACGCGACATAAAGTGTTCAAAAAGCACTTTTCCTTAATTTAAGGCAAAGGCTTCTTTTTGTCTCTTTTGCCTTGACTTTCTTGCATCTTTGAGCTTCACTTTTCAGCTGCAAATTGAGGGAGTTGAGAGAGAGAGTGCTGAGAGAACAAGAGGGAGAGATAGTGAGAGATTTTGCTTGATTTCTTCCATTTCTTCCATCTTCCAATCTTGAAGCTTTGATCACCATTGAAGACCATCATCTTCTCCATCTTGGCAGCCGTGAGAGAGGGGAGAGAGAGAGGTGTTGGTCCAATTCTTGAGAAGAAAGAGAGGGAAGAACTTGTGGCTTGATCTTCCAATTTCTTCTTCATCTAGCCACTTGAAGTTTTGGGATTTTGGTGAAGAATTTTGGGTGGTATTTCCTCCTCCTTGGCAGCCGTGTGAAGGGGAGAAGAAGAGAGGGGAAAATCCGAAAATTGGAGGAAAGAAAAGAGGAGGAAAAAAGCTTGTGGGTGTGTCTTGATCTTGTTCTTGAAATCTTGTGGAAAAATCACCAACAAAGTTAGAGGATCGTGCGTAAAAGTTGAAGCTTTTGGAGTTTGCTAAGCTTGGGAGCATTCTTGGGAAGAGGAACTCACAAGATCTATCTTGATCTTGTTGGATCTTGATAGATCCGGAGATATAAGTTTCAAAACTACTAGATATAGATTTATTAGCGTTAAATATCATAGATCCATGGTTTACTTTGGTAGAAATGGTTATATTTGAAATGATGAAGTTGGGATCTTGAAATCCCAACCTAGGTAGCGGATTTGAGGTGGCTTCTAGGTAGCAGACTTGAGGACCTGATTGGGATTTCAATGATGTTTGTGAAATTTGTCAAGATATGGTTAGAAAGTAGGGTTTTGTTATTGGAAATTTTGATAGAAAAATGTATGAGATGGCCAAACCCATGTTTGGTAATTTCCATGTTTGATTTCAAAATTTTGTGATTTTTCGTGATGAGTTTCTGTCTAAGAAAATATATTTTATGCTCATTTATGAGTGTATGAATTCTAAAAGATGAAAAGTGGAGTTTCTCGTGAATTTTTGAATGAAAGAGGTCATTTAAATGAATTTGAGGGTTTTACAGTATTGTGACCAAATCTTATGAATTTTGAAAATAAAGATATGGTTTGAGGTGTTCCAAAGTATGTTAAAGTATTGACAAAGAGTAAGTGTTGAGTTTTGTGATAAAAGTGATTTTGAGGTGATAAACCTCACTTAAGTGTCATATTAAAGAAAATGTGAAAGTAGTGCTTAGTGAGTACATCGGTGACGTGTCATATTTGAAATAAAATAGTGATCTTCAAAAGAGTCATTTGAAACATTGTGTTATGTGAAATGAATGATTTTTCCTTGAGGAAATTTTTGGGAAAAATGTTGATTGGAAACTATGAAGTGAAAGTGAAATGTTTTAGTTAATAAGTGAAGGAGTGAATCTCAACTACTGTTTTTAAATTGTTTTAAGGAGTGTGCAAGGAACTGAGTTTGATCCTTACGTGGAAGTTGAACCCTACTATTTCGGCGAGTTTCCATGCTTGTTATATGACTATGTGAAATAAATGAGCTTTGTAGTGAGTTATGTGACTGGATGTGAATCCTGGTTTAGCAAACCCTCAGATGAGGTAGTGTGTACTTTATTGCACTGACCTATGTTTGAGTGGAAAATTTGCAAGAATGCTTTAATGAAAATTGAGAATATGTGATGTGATGTGATTTGCATGTGTATGTACACGGTCAGGAATTTTCTGAGATCTATCGGTGAGCTCTTCGACTCGAATCAGGGGCTAGGCCTAGGTCGAGAAAGAAGGGGTGAGCCATAGGGTCAATTAAATGGCACAGGCTAGTGATATAGACCAGTGATATATGCTCGAGATTTGGTTCATGAACCTGTCTCCAAAAAGAGCAACAAACCATGTGATGTGTGCTTTGGACTTGGTATAAGCACCTGTCCCTTATAAAAGAGCAAAACACAAACCATGTGATGTGATGTGATGTGATACATATGTACTCGAGACTTGGCATGTGGACTTGTCTCGGAGATGAACAACAAATCTGCGGTAAAATTTGATGTGATGTGATGTGTTTGGAGACGGGCCCGGTGGGGGTTTGGTGGAGTAAGAAGTAAGTGGAGTCCTACATGGATTGTACTTGTGAAAGTTGACGGAGTGTTAACTACTGTGATCGTGATCAAGCTGCGAGGAACTTAGCCCCTGAGGGCTGCTGTATCCTACCTTTGTAATGATAATTGCTTTCTTTATGTGTTTATGTTTATGTTCAAGTGAAGAGAAATTTTTATATGTGTTATGTGCTCTGTATGTTTTTGGGAACTCACGGACATTTTAGCTCACCTTTTCCCTATTTGTTTTTCCTTAGCAGGAAATGAGTACCCAAGTGGAGAAGCCAACCCTTAGAATTAGGGTTTATTATGTTGAATATTTTGAGAACTTTGGATTACGGTTGTGTAAGCTTTTGTAATGTAAAACTTGAATGTATGGATGGAGGATTTATGTACTCGAAGTTTGTAATTTGAAGTTATGCATTTGTAAGTTATTATTCCATTTGTATTGTATTCAGAGTTTTAGTTTGATAAGTTATAATGGTTGAGTGAGTGAGTCCTGGTGAGAGTTAGGCAGGCGGCCACTGATACTCTAGGGTTCGCCCTAGGGAGAAGTGGGTTGTCACAGACACGCATTGGGAATCCATGCGTATACTAGATACTATGTGACCAAAGCCACAGAAAATCCACTTCATTCGATAAGTGAATCAAGACATGCCGCGCATCAAGAAGTCCCAGATTAGCCGCCTCCTATAGGTCAAGCGAAAGAAGGAATTTACGCAGGTCCTCCATCGCCGGTCTGCCCTTCAAAAATTTGCCCACTAGGGTAAACTTATACAGCTCTGCTATCGCTGCCAATTCCATTTGTTCAAACACAATGGCTAGCTCACCTCTATGCGTGAAGATGGCTACCCACACCTCCTATTTTGCTGCTGTGCTCTTTAACAACTCAGAAAAAGCCTTCTTCTGGAATGTTGGTGAAGAGGATGATGAAAGTTGCCCTCTAGCCGGTAGCTGGAGGGCAGAAGAACTGGCCATGGCCACTACGAGCCTTCAGAAAACCCTAGTCGTAGTAGTTCAGAGAGAGAATTACGGTCAGCCTTACGACTTACAAAAAAATCTGCGGTTGGCCAAAGGCCAATTCACACGCATTCAAATGTCAAAATATAGAATTTCAAGCAGAAGAGATTGAGTGTGATAAAGTACACACTCGTCTCGATCACATTAACTTAAGATGGCAATCTTTGCCTACGAATCACAAGAGATCGAATAATCATATAATTCAAGTATTTAAATATTTCAACTAATCAAGTTGGTTAAGTAAACAGGCATGGCACACTCACCGAATTAAACAAAATATCTTCAGGCAATCACACCCAAATATCCTTTATTTCCTCCTTCCAAGTCTAATAGCAAATGAAATGAAAAGCATTTAGGTTTGACTACCCCAAACAAGAAAGACCAAATGCATACGCTAATTGTTTTCTTTACTTGATAACAATCACAAATTGGATACACAAAAACCATAAGACGTCTAATCTAAATTATAAGTGTAAAACAAATGAAGAATCTTGTCAACATAGTAGAATCATGAGTTAAGTAGGTCGAGGCATGGCAAGGGTGCATACGAGTTAAGAGAAGTAAAAGAAACAATTGTAGAAAGAAATATGATAATCGATAGGTTTGCCACCCTTCTGTGTTTTAATCATAACTATGGCTATGTTTATCAGATTGGGCAAATTTTATGACATTTTGAAGTTAAGACATAGGCCTACAACTTTGATGAGGAGGTCAAACCCCAGATCATACTTCATCATGGTCGAAATGGGCAAAATCAGAGACACCAGAAACCTGTCAGATCAAGAATAGGCTGACTGAACAGTCTCGGAAGAATGGCTATAACTCAGTGTAGAAAAATCAAAATTGAGCTCCGTCAGTGGCATTTAAAACTAGATTCATATTCTAATGGTACAAAGGTCAAGTTCTAGTTCAATTCCTATAATCACTACCAAGTTTGGGAAGTTGATTGAATTTCATTTCTGATTTCATGTCAAAGTTCATTTCCTATATGACTTCTATAAGCAACCTTTCAAGAAATATTTCCAACTCTTAGTAGGGTGTTTAACATGCTAAAACATCAAAGAAAGCCAGCAATAAAACATCACAAATCCTTAGGCATTTCATCAAACACATGGAGGTTTGAAACAAAGCCCTAAGTTCAAGTTTCCAAACACAAGAAATTCTTCCACAAATTTTCCTCCTAAACTACTTCAAACACTTTAAACTCAACTAACAAGCATTCTCTTTGTATTTAAAGATAATTAAAGCATACATGAGTGGTTACATACCTTGAGAGTTGAGAGAAGAAACCACCCAAAATCTCCAATTTTTCCAACCAATCTTGATGATCAAGTATCAATCTAACCTAGGGTTTTCACTTGGAGATATTTTTTCTTCACTAAAATTGCTAGATTCAATCTTAGGGTTTGGTGTTTTTTTCTTGTTGTCTGGCCAGCCAAGAGGAGAGAGAAGGGGGGGGGGGGATGGGATTTTTGGTTCAAATTTCTGAAGACAAGAAGTTAAATAGAAAGGCTTAAGTCAAGATATTAGTAGATGGTTGATGAGTGTCTCAATTTAGGCCATGAATTGGAATAAAATCTATACATTTATCCACTATTCCCTCAATTTAAAATATAACCCACTTAATACCATATAAGTTTTATGTATTTGACTACATGAAACATGTGAAATGCAATTCTATATTAATGCCATGCAATGCATACAAAATAAAGTACTTAAAGGAAAATAATACACTTAATGATTTCATGGTGCAATCAATTAAATTTACTTAAAGGAAAATAATACACTTAATGATTTCATGGTGCAATCAATTAAATTTCAACTTTTTTTTTTTCTAGTTCTCACACATCTAACATTTAGATTTGACATAAGAACATCAAAATGGTTATTTGTTATTTCTTCACATAGGTTATGCATGAATAATTGATAGAGAATATCAAGCTTTTAGCTTGTTTAATCAGATAAAAAAATATCAGGTTGTTAGATTGTTTAATTAGATAAAGAATATTAGGTTGTTTATTTAAATAAGGAGTTTGAACATAGTTAATAAATAAGGGTAGAGTTGGTAGATAATACATGGTAGTTGAAGTAAATCCCTTAATTCTATTAAGCATTGAGCATTAAGTTAAGATTCTTGTGCTGGAAAAAATATAGAAATTCAGCGCCACTTAACAAATTTAGCAAAGGAGTTTCTAGTTATCAAACAGTCAAAACTTCTAAATGTCTGAAATGATTCAGACTCAACACTTTTTTATGTTATCAAACAGACCCTTTGTATTTAACAATTTAATCACTTAACGAATTCAAATTTCGGATTTCAAATTTCAGATTTCAGACTTTAGTTTTCAAATTTCAATTTTATCAAACACACCCTAAGAATAGCTCGGGGCACTCTAGAATGTGTAAAGATATTCTTCTTGATAACTTTCACCATGCTTTGACTTTTATTGTCTGACAAGGCCACTATCTCAACGCATTTGGTAACATAGTCTATCGCAACCAAAATATATAAATTACCATAGGATGGTGAAAACGGTCCTATGAAGTTCAAGCCCTAAACATTAAATGGTTCAACTTCTAAAATCCCATTTTAAGGCATCTCTTATCGACGACCAATGTTACCTACTCGTTGACACTTGTCACAAGCCAAAACAAATGTCCTGGCATCCTTGAATAGTATAGGCCGAAAGAAGCTTGATTGTAACATCTTTGTTGCAGTTCTCTCTGACCCATGATGACCATAATAAGGGGACAAATGACAGTGCTCAAGAATGGATTTCATCTCCTCTTTTGGGATACACCTCCTCATAACACCATCAGTATAATGCTGGATAATAGAGGATCTTTCAAAAAATAATGTTTCACCTTGGCAAAAAAATTATTCTTTTGCTTAAAAGTCAAGTCATTAGACACAATATTAGGAATAAGATAATTGACATAATCAGCATACCAAGGTACCTCAACACGTTACATAACCCATACTTGCTTATTTGGGAACTTATTCTCAATTTGGAAATCATCATATGTATCCACTTGTTCCAACTTAGATAAGTGGTCTACTACTAAGTTCTCCGATCCCTTTTTTTCTCTAATCTCCAAGTCGAATTCTTGCAAGAGCAATATCTAATGAATTACCCTAAGTTTGGTATTCTTCTTAGATAAAAGATACTTAATAGTAGAGTAGTTAATATAAAAAATTACTTTAGAACCAAAAAGATAAGAGTGAAATTTTTCAAAAACAAACACAATAGCTAGCAATTCCTTCTCAAGAGTAGCATAATTCACTTCAGCATCATTAAAAACCTTGCTAGCATGGTGCATCACACACAGTCTCTTACATTTTTCCGCCCTAAAACAGCTCTTATAGCATAATCACTAGTATCACACATCAATTCAAAAGACAAATTCCAATTCCTTCTTAGTAGTAGCATAATTCACTTGAGCATTGTCAAGAACCATGTTAGCATAGTGTATCACACACAATCTCTTATATATTTTTTGCCTTGAAATAGCCCTTGTAGCATAATCATTAGTATCACACATCAATTGAAAAGGTATATTGCAATCAGTGCAATGATTACAGATATAGATGTGAGCTCTTCCTTAATCTTATTTAAAGCTTCTAGGTATGCATCATCAAAGACAAAAGCCACATCATTTGACAACAAATCACATAGAGGTTTATTTATCTTTAAAAAGTTCTTAATAGATCTCCTATAAAAACCAATATGTCTAAGAAAACTTCTAACAGCTCGGACAGAGCTAGGTGGAGGCAATCATTCAATTACCTCAATCTTAGCTTTGTCAACCTCTATGCCCCTTTCGGAGGTCTTATGGTCCAACACAATACCCTCACAAATCATAAAATGACACTTTTTTTTAATTTAATACTAAATTGGACTTTTCACATCTTTTCAATATACGATTCAATTTATTCAAACAAATATCAAAAGAGGAACCATAAATAGAAAAATCATTCATAAAAGCCTCAATGATATCTTCCACCATGTCTGAAAAGATGGCCATCATACATGTTTGAAAGGTCATAAGTGCATTGTAGATTCCAAACAACATTCTCCTATGTGTAAACGTACCATATAGACACGTAAAAGTAGTCTTCTCTTGGTCCTTCAGAGCATTTGGAATTTGATTGTAACCTAAATAACCATCCAGGAAGAAATAATAGAATTTTTGTCTAGCCTATCTCTCTAAGATTTGGTGCATAAACAGCAACGGAAAATGGTCTTTTTTGGTGGTAGCATTCAATTTCCTATAGTCAATGTAAACACGCCGACCAATAACAGTACGTGTAGGGGTTAGTTCATCTTTCTCATTTTGAACCATCTTTCTCATTTTGAACCACTATCATACCTCCCTTCTTTGGCACCACCTGCACAGGACTCAACCAAGAACTATCAAAATAGAATAAATAATTTTGCCATCAAGTAAGTTAATTACCTCAACCTGTACTACCTCCTTCATGTTTGGATTAAGTCTCCTTTGATTTTCTATGGAAGGTTTAGCATTATCCTCTATTAAAATCCTGTGGATGACCACAAATGAACTAATACCTTTTATATCAGAAATACTCCAAGCAATAGCCATCTTATGGTTACAAAGCACTCTCAGCAATTTATCAATTTCACTTTCACTCAATGAAGAAGAAATAATGACAGGATAAGATTCATTAACACCAAGAAAAACATACTTCAAATGAGGAGGCAATGGTTTAACCTTTAACTTAGGACAAGAGTTTTCATCAAGTGAAGTAATCTTTTCAAATTACTGACTTTTTGTACAAGAAATCTCCCCTTGCCCTTCCAGCCATTTAATAGAATTTAACAATTTAAAATTCTCTACGTTCTTATTCAAATTCAATGCAATCACATTTTCAAAAGTATAATTAGAATAGTCCTGTTCAAAAATCTTATCGGCCACAGAATAAAAAACATCAATTTGTAGGCATGATTCATTAGTAGAAGGACATTTTTAAAGATTTAAACATATTAAACTCTTATTTATCTTCATCTACTCTTAAAGTAAGCTTCCCTTCTAAAACATTGATTATAACCCCACCTGTGGTAAAAAATGCTCTACCAAAGATAACTGGCATAATATTTTCTTCCATCTTAAGAACTAAAAAGTTAGTAGGAAGATCAAATTTATTGACTTTGATGAGGATGTCTTCAACTTCTCGTACTGGATATCTCATCAAACGATAAGCTAGTTGAAGAACCACCATTGTAGGCATTATCTCAGTAAATTTTATTTTCCTATAAAAGGATAAGGGCATTAGGTTAATGCTAGATCCAAGATCATGGAGACATCGATCAACAAAAATATTCTCAAAAGAATAAGGCATAGTGACACTCCCTGAATCTGGCATCTTGATAGGAAGACGATTTCAGACCATGGCACTAAATTCTTCAGATAACGAAACCGTAGCAAATTTCTCCAACCTTTGCTTGTTAGAAACTATCTCCTTAAGGAATTTTGAATATGCTGGCATGTTTGCAATGGTCTCAACAAATGGAAAATTAACTTGCAACTTCTTAAACATCTCAAAAAATTTTTGATACCAATCCTCATTTGTCTTCTTCTTCAATCTTGTGGGAATGGAATTGATTGCACATATGGTTTGACTTCAAGCAATTTAATTGGGATATTTTCTTTCACGTCTTTGCCTGATTCGTGCTCCTTATCTTAACTTCTTCACTTTTTTCTTCAATAATCACCTCCTCTTACTTAGAATTTTCCTTGGATTTTTGAATAGGTTTATTCAACATCTTGTATGAATGAAGTGTTATTTCCATTGTAACCTCCTTGGGATTTACCCGAGTAGTACTAGCAATTTTCCTTGTCCTCTCTCAGTTAACACCTTGGCTAGTTGGCCAACTTGCCTCTCTAGATTTTGGATGGACGATTGTTTGGATTGAGCAATTTGATCTATCTTTTACATATATTGAAGCATCATATCCTCTACACTTGGCTTCTTCTATGGAACAGGTTGAGGTGGATGCCGAGGCTTCAATTGCTGATTTTGGAGCTTGGGTGGTCTCATAGATTCGTTCTCTTGCTCCCTCTATGAAAAATTTGGGTGCTTCCTCCACTCAGGATTATACGTATTGGAGAAGGGATCATTCCTATTCTATGTTCTTGAACCTTTATACGCCCTAGCAAAATTAACATCTTCAGCCATCGCAAGAGGCTCTTTATTAGAGTAGCTAGCAGTTGTGTGCCTGTACATATGACAATAAGAGCACGGTTCAAGTGACTGAGATTCCCAATTCAATAATTGCTGCATCTAATGTCTTAACTCAAGCATTTGAGCACCCAAATTTCTGGATGTAGACACTTTGTGAACACTTACTCTTTGACTCCGACTTGCCTTTTGTTGTGAGTTACTAGATAGCAACTCATAGACACCAAGTAAATCTTTCAGAGTCTTATCTCCAATATATCCACCAGCTATAAAGTCAACCATATTTTGGGTTGTAAAAGTCAATCTATCATAGAAAAATTGCACTTGTAGCGCCAATGAGTACTGGTGATGAGGATATTGAGCAAGCGATAGCTTAAATTGTTTAAAGGCCTCATGAATGGATTCTGATTCCATTTGAGCAAAAGTGCAGATTTTATTTTTCAAATCAATCATCTTTTGTGAAAAATAATACTTAATCATGAAGATATTATACATATCTTTCCAAGTTCTTAAGGATCCTTCTGGTAAATTGAGAAGCCATGACTTAGTATGATGCAATGAGGGAAATACTTCATCTACAAATCATCCTTTGAAATTTCATTAAGTGGAAAAGTCTGCACCAAAGAATAAAATTCTTATAGAAGAAAAAAGGATCTTTATTGGCTAGACTGTGAAAAGCCGAAAACATATTAAAGTGCATAGTTTTAAACTCATAATTTTTTGCCTCCTTACTCTGCCGGATATAGTATGGGATGCTGCGATCATGAGACATTGGATGTCCCTCAAATGAAGTCCAATAGGTAGAGTTGCTGGTGGCACAACCTTACAATTATTATTGTTGTTAATTGGAATCTCCTCAGCCATGCTTTCTTCATCTAAACTCTCTGAACCCACTAACTCAAGAGTAATATTTATACTAGGAGAAGATTATTGCAATGCTTGTTTTTGCAACCTGATTTGTTTCCTCAAATATTTTGCAGGCTTTTCTATTTCAGGATCAAACTCCAACTCTCCGTCTTGGGAATGAGTCATTCACCAAGGCATCTAAAAAAGAGAATTAAAAACAAAGTGAAGATTTTATGATGAGCTAATTAACACAAAGACAAAAAATAAACTAAAATAGTAAAATTAAACGTCATCTCTGGCAATGATGTCAAAAAGTTGATCAAAATTTCTACAAGTGCATAGGGTCAATCGTAGTAATATAATCATCTAGAGTCTTTTAGGGGTCGAACCCATAGGGATAAGTAAATTTCTCTACTTTAATCATTCTAATAAAAATAATAAATTTTAAATTAAAAATATTTAATATTTAATTAAGAAGATAGAAAAATAATCAAATCAAATAAAGAGTGGGTGAGAAAATAATAGATGAGAATGTCTAGAGTTTCAGATTTTAATCTAGAATTTTGCATTAATTCCCCAATTATTTTCTTGATAAGTTATGAACTCATCATGCAATTTTATTTTAGATCACCTCTTGATACATCTAAAGTGTGACTAATTAAATTTTGTGTCTCTCTTGAGATCATAAGTGTTTAATTAAAGTCATTAAGAACTTAAGTGATATAGGTGCGTCATACAAATTTTAACCTACTCTCATGATTAGACTAACTATGTTTATCTATCTAGTACATGATTATATCTCCTTTCTTAATTCAATACAAACCCAAAGATCAAGTTCATGATGATCAGGCGTAAACATTCAAATAAAATAAAAAATAGACAAATCATAGCAAGAGACAAGAATTTAAAATGAAAAATCAATCAAAATTATATATAAACCCTAGCTCTAGAAAAGAAATTAGTTCAACATATTGATAAAATTGAATCTATAATCTCAAGAAGTCAATACAAAGTAGAGAAAATGAGTAAGGGAACTTCTTAGTTAATTCCTCCAAATTCCTCCTTTGTGCTTCTTGAATTACTTGAACAATGTTTGATTTCCCAAGAACGATATGAAAGAAAAAGTTTTTCTAAGCTTAAACTAATGGTTCTAACCCCCCCCCAAAAGTCCTAGAATACTCCTATTTATTGTTTTTAAAAATTACAATTGAATCTTTCTTTGAAAAGGTTTCTTCTAACGTCAAAAATTTGCATGTAGCACAAACCAGCAAAGACCGATGCCGGTTATTCTTCGCTTCGATTTTTTTTTTTCGAGTTTTAGACAATCTTTGTTGATATCCCTAATAGACAATGGCTTTTATTTCAAGTTTGCTATTGTTAAGGTTTCTTATGTGTAATATGTTAAGTGTGAAATAGTGGTGCATTAAGATGCTTCTCTCATAAATTTTTCAAATTTTGAGCGTTTTGTAATTTTGGCTAATTTTTTTAGGCATTGTAAATATTTTTAGGACATTTTTTTAGTTGGTACAACTATTAATTTTAGTTCTCCATGTTTTGAGAAATAACACAGTTCTTGGTATTTTTGGTTTATTTGTGCTTAATTGTTGATTTTGATTGACTATACTCTACTAGTTGTCGTTGCCTAGTAACTGTGGGTTTTCATCTAAAAGTATTGAATTTCACATCAAAAAGTGATGATAACTATGAGAATGTGGTTCTTGAGTGACGAGGGCAAAATAACCGATTGAGCTCCTTCATATGGGAGAGGTGGGAATTTGCGTCAAAAGACTTGAACAGCTGGGATTTAAGTATTTTCCCTCAAATGAAAAATAATGAAAAACAAATGGAAAAAGGTTAAGTATGGGGAAATTTGCAGGAAAAAAAGAGAAAAGAAAATGAAAAAAAGTGAAAAATAAGGAAATTAAAAATTTTGAAATATATATGATCATAATGTTAGCCTATGGATCCACATGTCACATCGTGTTGAGATTTTGCTTAATCGGTGGTCCAGTGATGGAAGAATGTGGATTAAATATTTTATACTCTTAGTTTAGTTAGTTGGGATTGGAAGGATCATTTGAATCTAAGGCTAACTAGAAAAGTATCTTTTGAGCATATTTGTTAACACATGACCTTTATTTTGAATATGCATTAATAGTAGTTGGCTTGGATAGTAGTTATTATTTGATCTTAATTGATTAGCATGCTTAATTGGTTGTTCTTGCACTTGGAGACAAGCACGGGTAAGCATGGGGGAGTTTGGTAAGGCATAAATTGTATTGTTTTGTATATGTCTAAGTTCAATTACTTATGCCTTAGATGTTTAATTTGAGCATAAAACTACCTAGTTTAAGTGATTATGTGTTTTATAGGATGCAACTGAAGATTGGAAGAAGTTGGATAGAAATTGCACAGCAATTGGAAGTTCGAGAGCAAAAGTGTGAAATTGAAAAGTTGGCTGAGCACATAATCGACTCTAGTTATAGCGCTCACTGTGTAGCCGGTTATTGTCTGAGAAAGAAAAAAATTGAAGCAAAAAATAATGAATGCTGGTCTTTGTGGGATATATGCCACACGTGAATTTTTGAAGGCAGAAGGAACCTATGTGAGGGTCTTAAAATTTATTATTTTAAATATTATTATTATTATCATTGATCCATTTGATTATGTTAATGTCGTACTCAAATATATTTTCAGAAAGTTTAAATGGAAATTCATTTTATTTTGGGTAACCCAATTTTATTTCTCACTTATTTCTTCGTTGATTTTCAATATTCCGTTTATCTTTTAAAATTCGCCCTTTTAGCATCAATTAAAGAGAAAATGAGAAAACACGTTTTTCGAGATAAATTCGGGCCGTGAGTGAAGTAGTGATGGAGAGTAGGAATGATCACTCGTAGGTTAAGAATACAATCAAGGGATTAGAAGTGAATCATTAAAGGTGAGATTAAGTAGGGTTTTGAAACCTTAAAACCTAGTTGGACAAATTTTCCAAAAACTAGGATTTTAATCTTGCGATTGTTTTATCCATTTAATTTCCTCCAATTCACTTCAATTTTTCTTTTCTTTTCTCCCTCTTAGCCGAGATTACTCCTTAATTTTTAGTCAAGAGAGCTAATTTTATTTCCCTCCAAAATTGTTAGCAAATTCACTATTCCAAGTTGGACTTTTGACCCTTAAATTTGGGTTTTAAGTCTTGTCTTACTTTCTTTCATTTATTCACTAAATCACCACTCTCTCTCTCTCTCTCTTGGCCGAATCCCCCCCCTCTCTTCCCCTAGAAATTTCATCATCATCTTCTTCCATTTCTCTCCAAAATCATCCACAACCTTGCTATCATTTTGGCTCAAGTTCAAAGCTTTAGTGAAGAATCTTGTGGAGGAAAGTTCTTGGTGATTAAGGTTAAGACTTTTGGTGTTTTGCTAGCCACTTGGTGAAGGTAAACCCTTAAAGTTTTCATCTTTGTTCATCTCTTAAATCTCCAAGCATGAAATTAGGTTTGGGTTGTTGAAGGGTTGCTAGAACCTTGACATTAGGTAGTGGACTTGAGGATTTCTCTATTGCTTTCTTGTTTTCTTGACATGATATTAGATAGAGGCCTTGAGGGATTTATGAGCTTTCTTGACATGCTTTAATGTAGATGTTTAGCTTGTTGATGAGTGCATTATATCTCTTAACTTGGATGATGATGAACTTGTGTGTTAAAGTAGAAGGAATGGCAAAAGAAAATTCTGTTTTGGAAGCCTTGTTGATGGCCGAATAACCTTGCTGTTTTTCCTCTATTTTGTGGTTGCATTTTTGCAAGCTTAAAGACTGATTGTGATGCTGAAATGTTGAGGTTTAAGATGTTAAATTTTCCCACAAAAAGCCCTTCAAAAGTTGTTGCAATAATGGTTGATAAGTTGGAACAAAATCTGGAATTTCGGAAGAGCATGCTGTCCGAATTTTTGGGCTGTTTTAGTGATAAAAATTGATAAAAAATTCCACCATTTTTTACTATCATTAGGCCTAGGGAGGTTAATACTATCTTTGTTTCAAAAATTAGGGCAATTGGTGGTGATTTAGGTGTGTTAGAGGTGTTTAGATGAAGAAAACCAAAACTTCGCAGGTTTGAATCGAATTGCTAAGTATACTTTGGGCATTAAAAACACTATCTTCCCATGAGATTTTTTGGCTTAATTTTGGTATGGACATAATCAATATATATTAGAGTTAGTGTACCAAATTTGGTAATTTTTGAGTAAGAATTCGTCACTCAAATGAGGCCTGAAACATGCCCTGCAAAACTGGAAATTCAGAAAAATCAGAGTGTTGAACCTGTCTGGTTTGAACAGCTATATTTTCTTACTCAAGAGTCAGAATCGAGTACCATCAGTGGCATTTGAAACTAGATTTATAGGGTTTTTAACTGTGTAAATTTCAGGGGTTAATTCATTTCTTATGATTTTTGGTGAATTTTCAAATTGTGCTGGAAAACCAGCCTGTGCTGTCCTTTTTTTACTGTAGCAGAATTTTTAACAAAAATTTGGGTAGTTTTTATCTGGAATTTCATCAAGATGTCTTCTACAAAGTTTTATAACTTTTAATAAGGTTTCCAATGGTACCAACCTTGCAAATTTTGGACCTATACAACTCAAGTTATGATTTTTTCAAAGAATTCTATGAAAACTTCAAGTTTCTTGAACACTTTCTTTTTTGGCTTAATTTTGGTCCAAATGATATACCTAGATGTTATACTATGCGTTTAGGTTGTTTTGCACTCAAGTTGACTACTTTTCACTCTAGGATAGTTTTGAGAAAATTTGGAAAAAAAGTAAAGTTTCTTGAATAATTTCTTTCTTGATCTAGATTTGGCAAATGAGTTGGAAAACTTATTTCCTTTGTTCTTTTAATTATTTTAGGGAGTGGTGCTGATTTGCAATTCGAGCAAACACCGAGCCTTCTTTTGTCGGTGAGTTTCCAATGCATGCTACTTGCTTTAATTAAATGCTTTGTGTGAACGTGTTATGTACTTGATTACTTGAAATTGAGATTGTTTAATCACTCACTTAGGGAGGGTATACTTTATTGCTCTCTTTTAAGTAGAGTTGGTGACATAGTTGTTTTTGCATGTATTTATAATGTGAGGCCCCGATTTTCCCAAGTTTTTGGAAAATATTAAATAATGCTAATTATAGTGATTATTGTTTGCCAAGGCGTTTATTTGGTTTGTTTTATTTCTTAAAGTATTTTGTTTTACCTATTTTGTTTTACAAGTCAAAAACCCTAATTTGACATTTAAACCCTAGTTTGTTTCAAAAACCCTAATTTTTGATAAAACCCTAATTTGTTTACACCCTAATTGTAAATTAAACACTAAAGTACCAACCCTAATATATTTTCTCGAAACCCTAATTATATGTACAAATCAATGTTTGTTATTTCATGAATTTTCAGTGTGAATTTGTACGCGCACGAGAGTTACTAGGGTAATTGGGTGATTAGTGGTCTAAGTATGTGTGATTTAGCTTTGATAAGCTAGGTTAAATTGAGTACCTATGGAATAATTTGATAGGAAAAGAAATCATGTGGGCAAGAGTGGAAAATAGCCTAAGTTGTTGGGTTGATTTGGCATGACACTTTTGACCAATTTTGACCAACTAAATATCTAAGTGTTGTTGTCATCCCTTAGCTCATTATAAAGCTACAAGAACCGGCCAAAACCAAGGAAAACTAGAAGAGGGAAAACCGTGGGAAAATAGAGGAAAAAAGAGAAGGAAAAAAGAGAGGAAAAAGAGAAAAGTTTGGGGAATTCTTGCAACTTTCAATCATTCAACCTTGATTAGGAGCAAGAAGGTGAAGCTTGCACTTGAGGAGCTTGAGGTTGCACCAAGAACATCAACTAGAAAGGTTTCCTTTTATTGTATAAGCTGAAATTTTATGGAAGTTGTGAAATTGTTGGATTTTTGTGGTTCTTTTGGCTTGTTTCATACTTATCCTTGGCTTGTGAGGTGATTCCATGGATTGGTTTTATTGTTTTGCTTGTCTTGAACCTTGGCCAAGAGCTAGGGTTAGGGTTTCATTAGTTGCAAGACTTAATGTTGGGAATTGATGATTGGAAGTTGAATTCATGCTCATGTGTGTCCTAGAGGATGATTAGATGGCTTGGATTTGGTGTTTTGCTTCTCAAAATTTCAGCCAAGAATTTCTGTCCATTTTCTGTCCGAATTTGCTTGGTATATTTGAGAATGATGAGGACAGAATTAGCCTTAGCTTAAAGCATTAAAGTTGTGGAAAATTGAGTGAGGATTCTACCTGTAAATTTTCAGGTGAATCGGAGCACTGTAGCATGTGAAATGACTAGAATACCCCTGATGCCCAGTTTCTGGCAGAAATGGTTTTTTTGCTACTGTAATGGGTCATTTTGACCAAGAATATGAATGTTTTTGCTTTTGATGTCTTCTTAAGAATTGTAGCCTTGTATGTTAGCTTTCTAACGGCTTTGGAATTTCTGGATTCGGATTTGTGAGCGCCAAGTTATGATAGTTTGAATATAGCCTGTCGGCAATTCTGACGGGGAAAATTTCTGAAATTGTTTCGACATTTTTCACCTAGAAAGAGAAAATCTGGTCAGAAGTTGTCTTCACAAAAGTTATAGCTTGTTCTCTTAGCTTCGAAAAGGCACCTCGTGCACTCTAATCCGATACTTGTAGCCTGAGTTATGGGTAACGGCGTACAAGGTGTCCGATTTCATCCGTTTTCCGTCCAACGCCCATGCATGTGCCCCTTTTTGCTGTTTTAAGTGTTTATAAGTGCTTCTCGAGAGTTTAGTTCATTGAGTATATGCACGTCACGTCTTTTCACATTTGAAAATGGATTTTCCAATTTCATGAGATTCCTTTTAATGTGGAATCGAGAACCTTATGTGATTGAAAATTCGACCTTGAATGCATTTAGGTAATTTTGATTTTATGTCTCAGATGATCACGTGGACATCGAGACGCTTGTATGACCTCCTAAATTTACTCACTTGCTCTCGGTTAATTGGTGAGTGTCAAGTGCATGATTTGTTGACTTGCTTGACCTGTTACATGTTTAAATTGATCGTATTATTAAACTTTTCGAGGCGGACGTGTACTTTATCTCGGCCGACCTCTCTTACTTGACCTGACCTGCTTGCTTGTGTTTGTTGTACTTGCTATTTAATCTTGTTGGGGACGCCCAAAACCTCATTGGTAAACCTTTTACCTCGGGCCGGTAAGGGCTTGGCCGAGGGATTGGTAAATCATGAGTCTTCACATATTTTCGTCGGTTGGAGTGCGCTCACCGACTACATACCTGGGTATACTCGAGTATTACCAAATTTTCTATTTTGACGAGCGGGCCCGGTTGGGGGGTGAAACGGTGGATGGAGATGGTTGACAAGTGGAGCTCTACATGGATAAGAAAGTTGACGGAGTGTCAACTATTTGGAATGTGAACAAGATTCGGGGATCTTGGCTCCTGAGAGCCCCTGTATCCTTTATTTAATATGTAATTAAAGACTGCATTTGTATTCTTGTTCAAAGTTTTGGTTACTTATCTTGTTTAATAAAAGTGTAATTTTCTTGAGCCTGCATGCTTGCATGTTTTCTTGGCCTCACTGAGCGTTAGCTCACCCCAATTTGTTTTCCTTAACAGGTTCCGAGGTGGGGCACGTGAATCGAGGAAGCTAGTACTTTTGTAGGATTTCCTCGCTTTGTATAAGATTGAATTTAATGGTTGAATTTGATGGTTTATGGTATTTTGGAGTTAGTATTAATGAGTTGTTATCAATGTAATGTTGATGTAATTTTGGGGTTTGTATTTTGTGAGAGTTTATTAGTAATTTTGATAGCTTTTAATGATGGCCTTACGAATGATTGTTTGGATCGATATGTGGGAGTTCGTAGTGAGTCCCGGCGAGAGTTGGGCAGGCGGTCCGCCGAACCCTTTGGTTCGCCCTAGGGGGAGGTGGGCTGTCACATATACTTGTGGAGAAAGTGTCTATAAAACTACTCTTGACCACGTCCCTTGAATAGTTAAGTGTTAAGTATTCGGATTACGGGCCCAGTAAATGGGGAAGTTTGGTGGAAGGAAATGGTTGTAAAGAGTCGTCTACATGGATTGAAAAGTCGACGGAGTGTCAACTACTTCAAATGACCGTGCGTTGTGGACTTGAGCTCCTGGGAGCTCTTATATCCTACTTGTGTGTTATGTGTTTTCTTTACTTGATTTAAAATGTCATTTATCTTGCTTTATGCCTGTACATGCTCTTTTGGAAATTCACGAGCTTTTAACTCACCCCGTTCCCATTTTTGTTTTTCCTTAACAGGTGACGAGAATCTAGAGACCTAGATAGGTCTAGTATCTATTTTTGGCTTTTGTCCCGAGTTTGGAAATATAATTTGTATATTCTTTTAGTTTTGTATATTTCGACTTGTGGGAATGTATTAGGTTTCGAATTGAAGCTTTAGGTGCTTTTGAGATAACATTTGTACTCTAAGCTTAAATGTTATTCTACTATTTTCATTCCCTCTTCTAATGTGGATTTTAGATTTATCCATTAGTGTTAGTATTTTCGAATGCTTGAGTCCTAGCGAGAGTTAGGCAGGCAGCTCGCTAACCTTTTGGTTAGCCTTAGGGAGAAATGGGGCTGTCACAACCTGTTCCGACCAAAATTCATTAGTAACTTTTAAAAACTATAAATATGAGTATTCTAGGATTTTTGGGGGATTACATGTAAGGACTCAAAAATTTATTTTATCTGACCTATTTATTTCATTATTTATTTATTTTCTCTAAATAATTGATTTAAATCATTTTAATTACAATTATACCATACATTACCTTATTCTATTTTAAAAACCATGTTTAACCTTCAATTTAATTTTTCTATCGCCCAATTATGGAAAATGAGAAAACATGTTTTTCGAGGCAAACATTTGGACTGAGAGTGACATAATCTTGGAGAATAAGAATGATTATTAGTAGATTAAGAAAAGTTAATTGAGGGATTAGAAGTGAGTGATTGGAATTAATCTCAAATTAGGGCATTAATGAACTAGTGTTCATTTGTTGACTTTTGTATCCAAAAATTTGTGGTTCTAATTTCTTCTTGCTTTCCCCAATTTATTCATCGAAAATCACAAGAAAAACTCTCATTTTCGTCTCTCTCTCACCCGAACTCTCTCCTTCCTCTTTCTCTCAAAATTTCAACTTCAATTCTTGCAAAGATTGGCCAAGAAAAGGTTGAGAAAACTTCCATTTCTTCACTTGAAACTTGAAGATTATCTTGTCTTGAGTGAGCCGGCTAAGAGCTTGAAGAGAGGGGTTGTTTTGGGAGCTTAGACACATCACAAACAAGGGTTTCTTCTTGAGCCATTAGAGGTACTTTGATTTCAACAAAAACCTTGTTTCTTGTTTCCATTTTAGGTAGTTTTAAACTTTGATAGTTCAATGTTGCTATTCGTGTTGAATTGGATGGTTTTGTGGGCTCTATGAACTCCCACCTTTCTTGTGGTTCGGCTGCTATGATGTGTGTATGTGTGATGGATGAGTTGTGTGAGTTTTTGAAGGTTAGAAAGTTAGGAAAAGAAAGGAAGAAGCAAAATCGAAAGAGGAGGAAATGCATGCTGCCGGTTTCTTGCCTATTTTCGTAGCCCTGTTTTGTTGCTTTGATCATTGACTTTTCTTGCGCATTTTGGGTTGAATTTTGGTACAGAACTAGTTTATATACTGAAGTTTTTGTGTAGAAAATTTGGTGATTTTATAATGGGTTTTCATTGGCCAAATCAACCATTCTTTTCAACCCTGCAATCTGGAATTTCGTGTAGCAGGGTTGATGAAACAGCCTTTTTAAATCTATTGTAACTTGGTGTAGGAAGGTCCAAATTGAATTCCATTTATTGCGTTTGAAACTAGAATCCAAGTTCTTTCATCAGTATAAATTTCAAGGGTTAGTTCAATTTTTGTGAATTTTGGTGAATTTTCAAAATTGACTGAAAATCAAGACTGTTATGTCCTGTTTTACTGTAGCAGCAATTTTAAACTAAAATTTGACTGGTTTTCAATTTGAATCTTGTATAAGTGTCTCTCGAGAGTTTTAGTCACTGAGTCTATTTTCCAACGGTATAAGATTCATAAATTTTGAACTTATAGAACTCAAGTTATGATTTTTTAAAGAATACTGTGTAAAACTGAAACTTCTTCTAAGAAAGCTTGAAAATTTAGATTTTGAAGTGCCAAACTGCAGGTTCTCTTTTGATTATTTTGCTTTGTTTAGCTCCATCGTTTTCTTGGTTTTCTTGTGGTTAGTCACTACTAAAATGATGACCTAGATGAATGCTAAACCCTTTGCAAAAATGAGCATCTTTGGGGTATAAAAACGTTTGGTAAAAGCATGTGAAAATTGAAGAACCAAATCTGGAAATTTTGCTGTGTTGCTGCCGGTTCACCTTGCTGTTTCTCAAGCACTATTTTGGACCTCTTTTTCATGGATTCCTTGGTTGTTTTGAAAGTTTAAATGTTACACTATGTGTCGGTAAAATGTTTTGCAAATGTGAGTTCAATTGGTGTGTTAAAATCTCTTGAAAGTTGGGTTAAAAGCTGGAAATTTTCCTTCTTGCATTTTGTCGAATGGTTGTCTTGTTTTTGAAACATTTTGATTCAAAGTTTTAATACCATTTTGTTTCCATTTGATAAAGGAATGCTGCTAGAGCTTTTGTGGCAATGCTTGAGTGATTTGGGGCTGTTTTAGTTGAACAAAAACTTTGTAAATCAAAGAAGGTAAAATCTGGCAGCTTGGTTTCCAAATTTTTTGCAAACTTTGGCCATCTTAAAAGTTATCCTCCTGTATGAGTTTTTGGTTAAATTTTGGTACAAATGTAGTTCACCTGAGGTTTGTGCCTGCAAAATTTGGTGTTTTTCCAGTACCATTTCATTGCTCAAATGATGTCTCAAATCTGCTCTTCAAAACTGGAAAGTCCTGTCATCAGGACAGCTTTCTATCCTATGTTCAAATGGCTATACTTTCTTGCTCAAGAGTCAAAATCAAGCGCTATTGGTGGCGTTTGAAACTAGACTTCAAGGGCTTTCTAACAGTATATGGCTTGCATGCTAACTCATTTTCTATCAATCCCAGAAAATCTGAGAAAATGGCTGTTTTCCAAGACTGATTTCCTGTTTTTGTTCCTTTGTGTCATTTTGTCGCGCACTTTTGCCTATCTTATATAATGAATCTCAAAGCGAGCCCTTCTAGTGAATTGTAGTACTCCGAGTCTAGTTTCCATAGCCGTAGGCCTTGCCTAATTTTGATGAGTGTAGCCTAAAATATGGTCCGAACCAGAAGTAGTGGCAGTGTGGTCTTGGTGAATTTTAGTAGTTAAGTTAAGGTTTTAATCTTTAGTTATTTTGGCTAGTGATTGATAGCTGGATTGTGGCTCAGGTGATCAAGACTTCGCCAAGGGCAAATCGACTACCGAAGTTTAACCTTCTTACTCGTTTGCTTGTTTTACTGAACTACAGTGAGTGTTCAAGTGCATGTTATTTAATGCTTTAATTAATGTGAATGAATTGAAAAGTAGGCTTGTGTACCTAGGTGAGCGTGTACTTTATCATGCTCACCTTATTTGAATTGCCTTTAAATGAGTTCAACTGCTTGAATTGTTAATTGTTTAATTGCTTGAATTGCTTGTTATTGTTATTGAAATTGTGGGAACGCCCAAACCCCATCGGGGAACCTTCCACTTCGACCGGCAATAGGGGCTTGGTCGAGGGAATGGTGAACCATGGGTCTTAAAAGTGTTTATGTCGGTTGGAGTGCGCTCGCCGACCAAGATATACTCGAGTATTATCAACTTAACATTTTGGAGTTCGAACCCAGTCAAGGGGGTGTAAGTAGACAGGAGAGGGAGAAAGTGGTGAATATGGATTGTGAAAGTGAGCGGTTGATGGAGTGTCAACGTGTGACCTGGAATTGCTACTTGTGAAGTGAAAAATAACTGCAGAAATTTCGGAAACATGGAACTGACCAACTTTATCCTTCAATTTATATTGTTTAAATGCTTTACTGCTAAATTGACTATTCTGCTATCTTTACTACTTTATTTAATTATTTTCCGTCTTGACTTGCCTGTGCATGTTTCTCTTGATCTCACTAGACTTTGCCCATCCCGTAAGTTTTGATTTCCTTAACAGGTTTTGAAGTGGGGCACGTGTATCGAGGAATTTAGCTTCTTGCGTAGGATTTACTCACTTTTGTATAAGATTGGAACTATTTGTGAAATTGATGGATTTTGTACTTGGAGTTAAAACTATTGTAACTTTGATGAAATTATTGGGCTTGTACTCTTGAAAGTTGAATTAGTAATTTTCATGGATTTCAATTATGGTTTTAAGAATGAATACTTGTATTTATATTTGGTTTTAGTGAGTGAATCCTGGCAAGAGTTGGGCAGGCGGTCCGGCGAGACTTTAGGGTTCGCCCTAATGAGAAGTGGGGCTGTCACATTATAACCATTAGTTTGAATTTAGAAAAACTCTCTCTTTCATATCTTCTTGGGAAATCAAAGATTGTTCAAGTAATTCAAGAAGTGCAAAGGAGGAATTTGGAACAATTAATTGAGAAATTCTCTTACTCATTTTCTCTATTTTGTATTGATTTCTTGAGATTGTAGATTTAATTTTATGAATATGTTGAACTAATTTCATTTTTTGGCATTGGGGTTTATAAGAAGGAGTTTCGATTGATTTTTTTCATTTAAATTCTTGTCTCTTGCTACGATTAATCTATTTTGATCTTAGTTGCACGTTTATACCTGATCACCATGAACATGATCATTGGGTTTGTATTGAATTGAAAAAGGAGATGCAAGCGTGCATTAAATAGATAAACATATTTAACCTAATCACGAGATTAGATTAGGAATTATATGACACACTTATGTCACATAAATTATTAATGGGTTTAATTAAATACTTATGATCTCAAGAGAGAAGTAAGATTTAATTAGGCATACTTTAGATGTATCGAGAGGTGATCTAAAATACAATTGTCTGATACGTTCGTAACTTGTCAAGAAAATAATTGGAGAATTAATTCAAAATTCTGGATTAAAACCTGAAACCCTAAGCTTTCTCATCTATTATTTTCTTAACGATCTTTATTTGATTTGATTATTTGTTCTATCTTCTTAGTTAAAGATTAAATCTTTTTAATTTAAATTTTATTATTTTATTAGAATAATTAAAATAGAGAAATTTACTCATCTCTATGGGTTCTACTCCTAGAATACTTTAGATGATTTTATTATTATGATTGACCTGTACGCTTCAGTGCAAAATCAGTATAGTCAGATTTAGGAACAAAAGATTTGAACTGATTAATCTGGTGTATACAAATGTGGGCATCTAAACCAATTTCAAGTAAGAGGTTGGATTTTGGCTTCGGATCCTCCATTTCACTTTGTGAACCATTTTTTTATGTTCTCTAATCTGTATTTCTCACCACATGTCCATCATATGACCATAGTATGACAACTGAAGTCATACAGTGTTACAAGTGAAATTACATGTGGTGGAAAAGTAAAAGGTGGTACACTGATAATTTTTTTTTGAAGCAGCGTATAGTTATCTATTTCCACACACATAAAGTGGAATAAAAGATCTAAAACTTTGGGCTCTGTAAGATTTACTGAAAGACACACTAACTTCTAAAAGTTTATATTCTTTTGGCCTTAAATTTTAGCATGGATTAGATTGATCCTTCATTAGTAAAATCTTCATCATTACACAAGGACTCTGCAAATTGTGAAAACATAATTTATTTTAATTTGCCAACAACAAAGGTTGGTGTTTTTAAGTTCTAGATTCAAATCTCCTTATCCTCTTACTATTTCTTAAATCTCACCCATCTCTTATTGAGAGGATTAAAAGAAAAAGGTGGACATTTAAGAACTAATAGAAAATTCCTAATGACACACACACATATAGAATTTGTGAGGACCCAGAATTTCTTGAATTATACACCCGAAATTTCTTGAATTATTTGCTTATATTGCTTGCGAGAAACCCTAAATTTTTCATGAATTATTTCTCATTGTATTTATTTAAGTGCAAATCATTTTCTTTAAACATTGGTAGCATAAAATTTTCATTAAGTGCATTATTTTCCTTAAGTACTCTATTTTGTATGTATTGTATGACATTAATTTGGAATTCATTTTACATGTTTTATGTAGCCAAATACATCAAACTTATAGGGAATTAAGTAGTTATATTTTACATTGAGGGATTAGTGGCTAAATGTGAAGAATTTACTCCAATTCATGGCTTAAATTGAGCCACTTGTCAACCACCTACAAAGTCTTGACTTAAGTCTTCTTATTTAACTTCTTGTTTTCAAAAAAATGAACTAATTTTCCCTCCACTCTCCTCTCTCTTGGCCGGCCACCTCAAGGAGAAAAACCACAAAACCCTAAGCTAGAATCTAGCAATTTTAGTGAAGAAAATCATCTCCAAGTGAAACCCTAGGTTGGATTGCTACTTGATCATCAAGCTTTGTTGGAAAACTTGGAGCTTTCGGGTGGATTTTCTCTCTCAACTCTCAAGGTAATTAGTCACTTAACTTTGCTTTAGTTATGTTTAAATTCAAAGAGGATGCATGATAGTTAAGTTTGAGGTGCTTGGGGTTGATTAGAAGGAAAGATTATGGAAGGAAATCTTGTGTTTGGAAATTAGAACTTAGGTTTTCAATTTTGGCTATCATGTGTTTGATGAAATGCTTAATGACTTGTGATGCTTTAATGATGGATTAAATTGCTGTTTTAGCTTGTTAAACACCTTGGCAAATGATGGAAATGGCTTTAAAGGATTGATAGAAGAAAATGCCTCCAATCTGAAATTTTTGCAGGAAATCAGAAATGGAAAACAGCCCACTTCCCGAGGTTACTGTCTCCTGTAGAAAATGAATTAGCATCTAAGCCTTATACTGTTAGAAAGCCCTATGAACCTAGTTTTAAACGCCACTGACGGAGCTTGATTTCGATTTTTCTACGTCGAGTTATGACTGTTTTCTCGAGACTGTTCGACCAGCCTGAAATTATTTTGACAGTTTTCTTGCTTCTCTGATATTTGCCATTTTGACTGTGATTAAGCATGAATTGGTATTCGACATCTTCATTAAAGTTATAGACCTATGTCTTAGCTTCGAAATGCCATAAAATTCATCCCAATCCGATAACCACAGCCATAGTTATGATTAAATTATTGAGGCGCGGCAAACCTGTCAATTGTTAGTTTCACTTCCTCAAGTGCTATTCTCATTCCTTTGACTCTCGTGCCTTCTTGCCGTGTTCCAACCCACTCATGCATGGTTCAAAGATGTTGTTAAGACTCTTATTTGCTGACCCTTATAAATTGGATTGGAATTTGTGAAAGTCTTGTTATTTTACTTGATCCCAGGACCTGAATGTGCCACGACGAATAAATGGTGAATGGTGATTTATGTGGACGAGTGTGATACTTGGTGAGTGTTCCAAAACCCTTTTCAATTGACAACTTTACTACTGTTTTGTTCTAACTTGTTTAAAGGAATGTTTCCCTATGACACTTTGAGTTACTACTGTTTCAAGGAAGTCACTTATGAAACATTTTACTACTAATTTACTATTGATTTGCATTGGTTTACAAGTATAACAATTTGGTTTACTTTTGAAATAATTTATAAGTGCTTTTAAGCTGATTAATCGAAGTGTGAATTGTTGCTTGGGTGATATCTAAATGAATGTGATACCAATAGTTAGTGAGTGCTCCACTCTCTTTACGGTTGAAAAGGTTTATTCTTGTTCTTACAAGAGATGGTTTCCATTGTTTCGAGTGAAATGATTTGTGAGCGTTGTGAGTGATTTAAACTTGATTTTCAAAGGAAATATTTGATTCATATTTATAAATGAAATGATTTTCATGATCTGATTTCTAAGAATGGTTACCAAACTTGATCTTAAAAATCCGGATCATTATCAAATTTGATTTTAGTCTTGATTTTTAATCTTACCAAACTTGAGTTCTAAACTCGATTTTCAAACTCATGTTTATAATAAAATCATTTCCAAACTCATGTTTATTACTAAAGTCATTTCCAAACATGATTTCATCTAATTAACTATTGAGATGAGTTTAAATGAAATGAGTTTCACAAAATGATTTCTAAGAGAAAACTTGCTCGACTATGTGACTTGCTTGACTCAGAAAGTTGTCTGTGCATAATTGCTTGTTAAATGTGCATGTTTGTAGGCTGATGTGTACTTTATCGCATCGGCTGAACTGAGCTCACTCTTTGCTGGAACCCTATCCTTGATCCGCCATCGTGAGGTCAGGTAGGCCAAAAGCTTATCCCAGACCTGCCATCGCGAGATCGGATCAGCCGGACAGCCTTGAGTAATGACTTACCAATGTTAAGTGCAAAGCTTAAAACTCTTTGCTGAAAGGCCATGAGTACTATGTCCAATGTTCAATGTTAAATGAGGGGATTGTTTATCATTTTGGAGGACATAAGGTGAGTTCAAGATAGGGGATTGTTTATTGTTTTTGGAGGTCATAAGGTGGGAGTTCGGAGGGTATAAGGTGGAAAAATGTAGGGGATTGTTTATTGGAAGTTATAAGGTGGAAATAGCTCCAAGTGAGCACCCGTATCCTTTTAATATTTGAATTGAATGTTTAGTGAATTATAGTTCTTTGAATTATTGTTTATTGAATTATTGTGTATTGAAATATTGTTGATTGCAATATTGATTGTTAAATTAAGTGTTTATGGAATGATTCTTTAAGGGATTTCTATTTCTGGAATCCTTTTAAAATAAAAGATTCTTAGATATTTTCAATGTGAATGTGTGACCCTACTCTCGACCTTCATGTATTCTTTAAAGATTCAAATGTTTTACAAAATGCTATCTGATTCAAATGTCCATGAATTTGATAAATCGTGAATTTCCTTGTTTTCACTGAACACTCACTGAGATTTAGCTCACCCCAAAAATATTTTATTTCCCCCCCCACAGGGCTCGAGATGAAGGAAAGCAGGAAGTGATCTTTCTTAGTGTGACTTGCCGGATTATCTCTTGTACTATTTGTAATTGGACAGTTGGACTTTTGGTGTATTTCGATTAGTTGGAAATGTAATTACTATTTGGAGATCTCTAGTTGTAATTATTTGAGATGTGTGATATGATTGAGGAACTGTAATGAGTCCCGGCGAGAGCTGGGCAGGCGGCCCACCGACACCCTAGGGTTCGCCCTAGGGAGAAGTGGGGCTGTCACAGAATTCCTAATGACTAGAAGCAGCTAATTGATGAATAATTTGTTAATAATTTTTTGGTAATTATCATATTGATAACATACCCCTTTTGCAAATTTTGGAATGACTCAATCGTTTATCATCATTAATCCGAGAAAAGGATGCATTCTCACTGACATCGGATTCTGCCTTATTCGTACATATTACTTGTTACTAATCGTGCTAGCAATTGTTATTAACGTTCGTTTATGCACTTCTCTGGCAGTACTCCATAAACTATCATTCAAAATTAGAAGAATGTTGAAAGCATGTACACCCTAAGTCAATCAACTTTTAGAGTTTAATATACATTTAAACTATTTATATAATAATAAATGATATATTTATCATATTGATTGCTTATATAATTATTTATATAAGTATGATAAAGTCCATTGAGTAAATATAATCAATGAAATCATAAGAGTTATGATGGTGAGATTTTTATCATAGATAAGATTTATTCTTAAATATCTCTAGTCAAAGTATCAACAAGACAGGATATTTTTAATATGGTTAAACTAACATATACTATACAGCTTCTATATGAGAAGTAGTAGGTCTCTATCTACTATAGTGTGTGAGATATCTAATCTAGTATATGGTGCTTGATGATATGATGAAGTTCACTAGATTGATTCGCATAGAGATATCATTTAAATGCCAAAGGATTAATTTCTAAGTGACATTTGTGTAAGTGATCCCCAAGCTTAAGGTTATCATGATATTTTGAAAATAGATAGTTATACTTTGTTTGTTATATGATTGCTCCCATAATTGGGAATGCTCATATCATTAGCAAATGGGTATATACTTGTAGTATGAAAAGATGGTGAATAACTTATAAGAATTTACCACCTCTTATGCAAGAGGAGTTATATCATAGTTGGCCACTTGTAGAAGTATAATTCAAAATTCTTAACGCTAAGTGGAAGAGTTTTAAAAAGTGTTTCTAAATACTTCTTCATTAGAGTTATAAATTGGTACAAGAAAAAAGCATTAATCACATAATGGAATAGGCACTACTTATTCCAAGATTAATATGAGATAAGTGTGTTAAAAATATATTAATTACACGATAAATGTTTACTGAAATGTGAAGTCATCCACTTGGCTTTTCTTATTACTCGGGTGATCACGATGCATTGCTAGATGCTAATCTTGATCTATAAGTATAAGTTGATTGATTAGAGGAATCAATGATAAATTAAAATGAGTTTTAATTTATCTAGTTCTTATTTTTTAAGAATCATAACTCATACTTATTGTCAACATAAGTAAGAACTAATAGGTCACAAACATTAAGAATTTTTTTAGTTGGATTAAATGAATTTCAAGTGGAAACTTGATAGATAAATTTTATAATTTATAGTTTAATTTTGTGCACTTATACTGCAAATAAGTTTATCTTCCAAATACAAGAGTTGTATTAGAATAAGGAAGCTAAATTCCATTGGAAATCAATTTTAGGTTTTTCTAATGATTTGACAACTTGTTTGTCTATAAATACTCGTTAAATTTTTGCAAGGAAGACTAATTGACACACAAATTGTTCGTGAGATTTTTGAGAGAGAGAAAAATACCCAAAATTCATCCAAAAAAATAAGGTTACATCTCTTATTTCGATTTTTGGGGCAAGTTTCTCATGGAGAAAATTAGGATTTTTGTCAAACAACTTGTGTGTGGTTGTCTTGGCAATAGTTAGTATTAATCTAGTTTAAATTAATTCGACCTTGGAGATCTAACTAAGGAGGTTCATGTGGATTGCTATTAGAGGCCGGACACTTGTGCAGCTATGTGGATCATTTTACTATCCTCTGCGTCAGATCTCCACTAGTTCAAGAAAATCTATGTGGGTGAGGTAATTTTTTTGACCTACCTCCATGTTACATAGATTTAATTAAATGACGATCTATTAGAAGGAATTAAAAATTTTAAATTTCTTCTATGTTTATCTCTATGATTCCTTACAGTGGTATCAGAGTTAACTTTGATTAACCCATATGACAAATTTATTTAATTGTCATGGATGGTAATTAGATCACAATTATATGGTATTCTTGAAGTTGGTTTTAAGGTTTTATGAACAAAGTTGATTGGGAAATTTTTATAGAATTGTTCTTGAAAGTGTTCAATTTTTTGTAATCCGAAAGTATCAATCGAAACAAAAGTTTCTGATTATTGTCTATGTGATGAGATCATCGAAGAAAATAGGAAAGGGAAGGAAACGCCGAACTGTGGAGAAACAGCAAAACAAGACTTCTGTGTGACTATGAATAATAACATGGCCATACCAATTATTCATTTTGTATGACCATGTGAATTTTTGGGTCTTGTCCTAACTTTTATTATAGTCCACACGATTGGTCTTGTTTCTTCATTTTGCATAAAATTGTTTTGTGCATATATATGTTGTTTCGTTTGACTTCTGAAACTTTCAATCAAGTCAAAGTTCCGTTGTTGCTTTCTTATGTGATATGATCACCAAAAACAGAAAAAAAAAAAAAGAAAAAAGAAAAAAGGAAGCAACATAAACGGAAAGGAAGAATGAAATCAGAAGGCATTAAGCATCTTGATCATGCTCTCGGGACGGCTTTTTGCTTTCTTGTTTCATGCACATAAAAGCTACATGCATGTGTTGTCCTATTTGATTTGTAAGTTGACAGCCATCAAAAAATGAAAAAGGCAAGTGCATGGCTTGGTCGGTCCAGTCAGCATTTAGGAAAGTCAGCTCTAATATGCTGCTGGAAAATTTGCTTAAAACACTGCTTTGTAGTGGTTTTCCTTGTAAATTTCCTATTTCGTGTTCATAACATGATCAAGATAATGATGTTTTTGATTGCTAATTATTGCTGGTTGATAATCAAATAATAAGAAGGATCAAGATTAGTTAGTCACTATCAGCTAAGCAACGAAGAGAGAAACTAGCTGCTGGAAATTGGCAGCTAAGTGTCTAACGGCAGTTTCTTTATTAGGATTTGCAATAGCTATTTTACTATAAATCTTTTCCCTTCTTGCTTCAATTATTTTCATGAGATGAATACGGAATTGAAGCTTGTTTTGATTGTCAGTAGCTGCTGGAAATTTTTTGGGAAGAGGAAATTCAAGAAACAAGCTAGTTTCCAATGACAAATAAGATGTGATCATTAGTTTCCTTTTGTGTATGGATTTCTAAACTAAAAATAAATTTCCCCTTATTCTAATGTGACTAGAATTGAGGAAATTTTTCTGAAATTTTAGAAATCCAAATTGGATAAAAAGTCGTTCAATGAATTTTTGGAAACTTACTAAATTTTAGTAAGACTAAAATTAAGAAAGTTCACCAACTTTGGAAACTTTCCAATTTTGATAAGATGAAATTTGGAAGGTGCTCAAATACTTTTAGAAACTTTCTAATTTAATGAGATTAAGTTAAGAAGGTGATCGAAAGTTAATGTTTGAAATTCTAAAATGGTTTAAAGGAAAACTTCCAAACCTAAGAGAATTAGGAAATTCTAGTTGGACTAGAAAATCCTAATTTTTGACTTGGGCACATAATCAGATTATGAAAACTTTGGTTCATAGTTTTAAAATATTGGAAATTGTTTCTAATGAGATTAGAAAAGAGTTTTCCATTTTTTAAACATATTTTTAAAAATTATTTTTCTTAATCTTAAACTTCAAGAATCGAAACTTGAGTGCATAATGATTCATGATTAGAATTAAATAAATACTTTATTATACTTTCATTTAATATTTTATTATGTGAATGTATAATGGATGATTCTAGATTAAGATCAATGTGATTGTGAATGGTTGAATGTACGTGTGATTTGTTTTTGGTATTTTTGAAATAGGACTTGTGTGTCATGCCTTCTCTATACAGTACTCTTTATGTAAATTCTCTTCTCATCTTTCTTGCCTTGAATGTAACTTAAAATTTCTCTCAATATTATGTAATGTACTATATTAGGGATAGGGAGAGGATGAGGATCTAAAATGTTTAAATTAGACTTGCATTTGTAATGTACAAAAGAAATGGAGATGGCACTAATTTCACCATGGCAAACACACAAAAGGCGTACAGGGCATGGAGATATTGTTTGTCCCTTAGTTTGACCATCTAGCTTCATTTTGACTTAAGGAAACTAGTCTAGAAGAGTTCATAATCATCCATGTTTAAATTATAGCGTGTTTATTTATTTATATTGATGAATGGATACGTATTTCTATACATTTGATGTGACCAATTTGGAATATATTATGTCTAAAATTCCTTTACTCAAATATTAAGTCAAAACTTAAGTTTTCTTCCATTATTATAGTTAAAATGAAATCATGTTCATGTTGATTTGTTGAACACACTCAAGGTTGCTCTACCATGAGAAGTTTTAACTATGAGATGAAATTTCGGAATAATAGGTATAAGTTAACTAAAAGTTGTGACTTGTTGAGTACATTCAAGGTCACTATATAATTTTAGAGGTAAAGGTTAGGTAACATATAACATATATGATATGATGTATCAAGAGTTGATAACTTAATTATCTAGAAGTTACAAGAGTTATAATTGGTAATAAGTACCTGTCTATTGAAATTATTTTGGTTTGTTGATCTTACTCAAGATTAAAATAATTAGATGGGATTCTAGCCTACTAGGAATTTTTGAAATTCCCAAATCTATACAAGAGGGTTGTAGATTTGAATAAAATAGTAGGAGCAAAACCAAATTTAATTTTATGTCATTTTTAGTTGGTTTTATTTTTACATAAATAGTAATTCTCTTTTATCTTTACTACTTCTTGTAGAAATTATGAGTAATTGCATATTATTCTTAATATATTCAATATTTCAATTTCTTGGATTGGTAAAGCAGGTTGAGAAAAGGTCTCAAGCAAACTTGGCTGCATTCTTGAAAACCTTAATAATTCAATAATGAAAGTTGTAATGGAATTAATAGCAAACGCTTATAGTAAGTATAAAGGAGATAACGATAGTGTATTATAATGCTTTTTAAATCTCCTATGTTACAAATGTTTCTTTTTTCTTTCACCATGCATAGACATCTCAGGTATTGAATGATGGATAATCAATGTTTAAGAAATGTATGAAGTCTTTGAGCAATAATCCCATTACAAGATAACAAATATGTTTCTAAATAAATATTGATTTATTGGAGAATGATTGGCTATATTGAAAAAAATAGTTCAATCATGTTTTGTCATGAATGATAAGTCAAGTGTTGATTAAAAGGAATCACTTATCAAGAGTTGATAAGATGAATCAATTATCAAGAGTTGATAAGTTAAAAGATTTTAAAGAACGAGCCTTGTGGCACAAATTTTAATTGCATGGTTTTAAATTTGAATAAAATGCATCTTGGTGAAAGTTTCAATTTGAAATTATAATTGAGAGTAATTAGCATATTTACTTATAGTTCAAGTTCTGTGGGTATGAGATACTGCATATTTAATATGCTAGGACTTAAAAAGGTTTAAAGAATTTTTAAAAATCGTACATTGTGATATATGTGGAAGATTAACTATTCATACTAGAGATGATTATGTTTCATACTTTACTACTTTTACTGTTAACAACTCAAAATGGATATATGTATCTTTTGAAGTACAAATCCAAGGTTTTGAGAAGTTAAAAATTTTAAGTATAAAGTAGAGAAATCATTTGGTCAAGTATTAGAACACGTAGATATGATCAAGGTGAAAAATACTTGATTGTGGTGAAGTATTGAAACCCCAAAATTTGATCAAGATATAGAATACTTACTCTAAGGGTTTTAAAATTATCTAAAGGAGAAAGAGATTCTGTGACAGCCCCATTTCTCCCTAGGGCGAACCCTAGGGTATCGGCGGGCCGCCTGCCTAACTCTCGCCGGAACTCATTACAGTTCCTCAATTGTATCACAAATCTCAAATAATTACACCTCAAGATCTCCAAATAGTAATTACATTTCCAAATAATCTAAGTGCACCAGGAGTCCAACTGTCCAATATTACAATAGTACAAGAGACAATCCGGCTAGTCACACTAAGAAAGATCACTTTCTGCTTTCCTTCATCTCGAGCCCTGTAGGGGGGAAAATAAAAATATTTTTGGGGTGAACTAGAAGCTCAATGAGTATACAGTGAAAATAAGTTGGCAAATAAGTAACTCAGTAATTCAGTTTATCGAACAATGATTAGGTATCAAATGAATGGATTTTGTTTGCTCTGGTGAGCCAGTGGAGTCATTGCACTCAAACACCCAACGCTCAGACAAATCACTGAACAGTAGAACACTAATCATTAACAGTAGAGCCGTTGGCTCAAGTGAGTCATTGCACTGGAAATCAAATGGAGCCATTGGTGTCAAGTACAAGATCACCCCATACTCACCGAGCCAAATCATGTGCAAATCATGTACAACAAGCACACACATGTCATCATGAAGTAATGCAATTAACAGTAGAAACTTTCAATTTGAAACAGTTTTATGAATACTCACCAAGTTTCACACTCGTCCACATAAATCACCAATCACCATTTAATCTTCATGGCATATTCAAGGCCTGGGATCAAGTAAAATAACAAGACTTTCATAAATTTCAATCCAATTTATAAGGGTGAGAAAATAAGAGTCTTAACAACATCTTAGAACCATGCATGAGTGGGTCGGAACACGGCAAGAAGGCACGAGAGTCAAAGGGAATGAGAATAGCACTTGAGGAAGTAAAACTAACAATTGACAGGTTTTCCGCGCCTCAGTAATTTAATCATAACTGTGGCTGTGGTTATTGGATTGGGACGAATTTTATGGAGTTTCGAAGCTAAGACATAGGCCTATAACTTTCATGAAGAGGTCGAATACCAAATCATACTTAATCATAGTCAAAATGGCAAATCTCAGAGAAGCAAGAAATCTGTCGGAATGGCTGCAGGCTGATCGAACAGTCTCGGGAAAACAGCCATAACTCAACGTAGAAAAATCAAAATCAAGCTCCGTCAGTGGTGTTTAAAACTAGGTTCATAGGGCTTTCTAATGGTATAAGGCTTAGGCTCTAATTCATTTTCTACAGTCAACAGTAAGTTCGAGAAGTGGACTGATTTCCATTTCTGATTTCCGTGAAAATTTCCAGCTTGAAGCAACTTCTTCAATCAACCCCTTAAGGTTATTTCCATTATTTGCCAAGGTGTTTAACAAGCTAAAACAGCAATTAATTCCATCATCAAAGCATCACAAGTCATTAAGCATTTCATCAAACACATGGTAACCAAAAATGAAAACCTAAGTTCTAGTTTTCAAACACAAGATTTCCTTCCATAATCTTTCCTTCCAAACAACCACAAGCACTTAATCCTACCTAACTAACATCCTCTTTGAATTTAAAGTTCATTAAAGCATAAATAAGTGAGGGGTTACCTTGCAAGTAGAGAGAGAAATTTCACCCAAGAGCTTCACTCCTTGCAACTAAGATTGAGGTTTAAGAAGTAATCTAGCCTAGGGTTTCACTCAAAGTAGTTTTTCCTTCACTAAAATAACTAATCCAAGCTCAAGGTTTTGTGGTTTCCTTGTCCATGGAGTTCGGCCAAGAGAGAGGAAAAAGAGAGGGAGTTTTGTTTGAATTTTTGAAGACAAGAGTTTAAATAGAAAGCTTAAGTCAAGACTTGTTGGATGGTTGACAAGTGTCATCTTCTTGGCCAAAAATGAGATAATATCTTTGCAAATTGCCATCAAATCCCTTAATGTAAAATGTGATCCACTTAATACCATATAAGTTTATGTATTTGGCTACATGAAATATGTAAAATACAATTCCAAATTAATTTCATACAATACCTACAAAATAGTGTACTTAAGGAAAATAATGCACTTAATGAAAATTGTATGCTACCAATGTTTAAAGAAAATGATTTGCACTTAAATAAATACAATGAGAAATAATTCATGAAAAATTTAGGGTTTCTCACAAGAAATATAAGAAAATAATTCGAGAAATTTCGGATGTATAATTCAAGAAATTCTGGGTCCTCACAGATTCTCAAGTAAAATAATTTTTCTAGATATCCCAATTATTATTGAGTAATCTAGATAATGAATCATGTCTTATGAGATAAGATGTACCATGCAATTTTAGCAAAATATTTTTGAGGTTTGTTGTAGATAAAATTGGTTCCTATACACTAAATCTTGTTCCATGAATATATCTGTTCAAAATATACCATATGAGATATGGAGTGTTAAATAATCCAAATCTTTGTGAAATTTTGAATAGTGCTACTTATCAAGTGGGAATCTATAATTATACAAAATAGAGTTAACATCTGATTAAAACCTTTTGTGGAGTGTTCTTGTGAAGTAAAGTAAAGAAAAAATCGGCCAAAAAGAAGAAGAATAAATTGGCTCTCTTTGATTCATTGGTTTGATTTCTTCGGTGCATATGCTAGATTTTTCTTAGTTTCTCCAACAATTCTATAATTCTATGATCTTCTAGACTAAAAGTGTTTAACTCTTGAACTACTATTTTCTAGATAAATAGTTTATTCTAGATAAAGTAGTGAGAGAAAGATATAACTCAATACTTGAAAGAGTTTCAAGTGTCATAAAAAGAATTTGAACAAATATATAGAATTGGGATTTGCATTTCATGATGATGAATCATAGTGAAAGCTCCTAAAACAAGGCTTCATAAGTCTTAGAAACATAGATTTATTTTGTAAAATCATGATGTTTGATCATGAAATTCCTAACAACTTGTGAATTCTTTTACAACTTATAGAGTTGGTTAAGAACCATAAATTTAAAATGGATTCATATTTGATAAAAGGTATTGATCTTAGTTAATCCACCTAAGCATACAAAAACCTATTAGGTGTAAGAGAGTTTTTAGAGTAAAGACCGATATGGAAGGTAAAGAATTTGTAACGACCCCACCTCCCTTTAAGGTAAACCAAAGGGTTCAACGGACTGCCTGCCCAACTCTTGTTAGGACTCACTGCAGTTCTCAAATAACTTACAATCTTCAATTGAAAACAAGAATTACTTCAAGGACCTCAAGCATGACATTAAAGTCCTCAATAAAAAAAAAACTCCTACTTCAAACTTAATTACCTACCAAGAAAAAAAGATTATACAACTAGTCTCACAATTTAACTTAAGTACATCTAAAAGTCCAACAGTCTAAGATTACAAATAGTACAGGAAATAATCTGGCCAGTCACACTAAGAAAGATCACTACACATGCTTTCCTTCATGTCGAGTCTGTGGAGGGAAAATAAAATATTTTGGAATGAGTTAGAAGTTCAGTGAGATTCTGAAACAACAAGCATTTAAAAGCATTAGAGTAACACAATTAATTTTTTTTTCAATAACTCACTTTTGGCAAGTAACCATTCAAGAGACATTCATTCAAATCATGAAATCTTTCAAATATTCAATCATTTAACATTTAATCAATCAAAACAAATCATTAGACAGATAAGAGTGCTCGCTTGGAGCCATTCATTCATTCCACCTACCATCCGCCTTATTCCTCCGAAAACACGTGACAATATTTTAAAACCCCATTGCATTCATCACTCTTTCGTTCATTCATTTTTTAGTCAGTACTCCACCAGATTTCAAGGTAATACTCACGTATACCAATATTGTCCTAATGTAGCTAACACATCGACCAAGTCCGTTACTGGCTCGAATAGTTAACCATGAGAGGTTAGGGCCCAGTTCAGCCAATGGCTTACATTCATGCACAAGTAATTCGAACATTGATAAATAGCTATCAAACATTTTTGGAAGTAAGGGACAACTGACAATCAATTTCAACGTTCAAGCCCCTTAAGAGAGTGCAATAAAGTATACATTCGCCTTCATGTGCGAGGAACCCTTAGCAGTCAGCCTCTTCACCTCAAGTCTCGTTAGAAGTGAGGAACAAGTTTTATTTAAAACAAAGCGTAATAGCTTAATAGAGCACATTTATTAATAAAATACTTTTAAATCAAGATAAGTAAAATACCAATCCAAATATTCACTTATAATGATCGAAATTAATAGTTAACATTCACTTTGCATAGAAACACTAGTATATATTTAAACATGCCCAATCAATCAATTAAGCATCCAATCAAATCATGGAAACATTTAAGCACAACTAGCAACAAGGAACACTGACAAATCCTTCATAAATTATTTTACTTGTAAAAGCATTTTACTTGGAAATAGTGGTAAATCATTTCTTGGCAAATATGAGTAGAGTAAATTATTACACAAGTCATTTTCAAATAGTAGTAAAATATTTGATTTAAAAACGGATTGGAACACTCACTACTTAATGCCAAGCTCACAAGTCTAGTTCAAATGCTCCTTCAATTCGTCCAAGTCCTAAGATCAAGGAAATGAAGTACAATAAGAGTCAGTACTCCAAATCATAAAAATTATGCAAATACTACTTCCAAGTCTTACTAAGAAGTCCCAAGATATTCTTCCCTTGAAACTCTCCTAAAGCACATGGTTTGCTTGCTTCACTTAAGGAAAAAGTTATGTACAAGCAAAAACAAGAAGTCAAGGGTATCATGGAGTGAATAGAATGCATTTAGAACCAAGAGGTGTGAAACAAATGCGAAATGCACCAAAGTGCTTCTTGGCTGGAAAACTGTTCATCACCGGCAACAGTTTTTTGAAAAATCATAACTCAAATTCTATAAGTCTGAAAATCATGAAATTCATGTAGTGGAAACTAGATTGAATGATCTAAAAACTGTTAGAAGACACCCCTGTAAAATTAAATCCACAAGAAGGTCAAATTAGTTGTTCGAAATTCTGTTTTAAACCTGAGAAACAGAACAGGTTTTGAATTTTAGTCAATTTTGCGGATTTACTAGGAATTGTAGAAAACAAATTAAATTCTAAAATTTATAAGGTTTAAAGATCTATGAGTCTAGTTTCCAACGCAATAGACAAATCTCAAATCAGATTTTTCTATATTGAGTTATGCTCATCTTCCCGAGGCTACACAGGCTACCCTGTGAAAATTTTTAGAATGTGGCAAGTTGGAAAAAATGGTTTCTTTTCCTCAAAAACTCATAGTTCCGATTCAAATCCAACATACATTTGTATTTTAAAGTCTTAAGAAGTGTTTGAGTAAGATTTGGCCAAGAAAGCACTGTGAAAATTTTGAAATCCAAGCTGAAAACTCAGCTCCTCTGATCGGCCAGCAAGTAGAAATTTTCTTAAGTATTTCTCCAAGAATCAACCATTAAATTCCACATAATCTCATTCAAATCCATATGGGCTTCATCAATCATTAGCCCTATGGTATAAATAGTGAATTTCCAACAAAATTCAACCAAAGATTCAAATCTATAACAAGCATAAGGTTCACTAGAACATCTAGTGCCTGGATTTTCAAGCAACTACTAGATCCACCATAGATCTTACATAAATCAAGTAGATCTACCTCTATCAAGTGTCAAGAACCAAGATTATGGTATTTCTAGAGATTACCTCCAAGATCTATCGAGATCTAACAAAAAACAAGCAAATTCTCCCAAACTTTTGTTCCTCAAGAGTTGCTTCACGTCGGATCGTCGGATTTCTAGCCCAAACTCGGATCTTTCTTGCAATCTTCAAGGAATCAAGAAGTCTCTCTCCTCCAATCTCTCTCTCTCTCTCTCTCTCTCTCACACACACCTCTTGGTTTTCTCTCTCTCTCTCTCTCTCTCTCCAAGCCCTCTCTTTCTCTTGGCTCACTCAATAAGAAGAAGAAAAGAGATTGAAGTTGAGGTGGCTTCATTCTCTTGGATTTCCTCCACAATTCTCTCTTCAAGGTGGAAGATTTTCTTGAGCTCTCACTCTCTCTCTAGTTGGTTCTTGCAAGACTAAAATGGAATGGAAGACAAGAATGAAGTTTGAAGTCTTGAAAGCAAAATGGGTGGTAGGGAAGTTGCCAAATGTCGCTTCCCCATTGGCTAAAAATCCAATGAAATCTTATCTTATCCACTAGTTTTTCTATTTTGTACTTAACTCCCTCTAGTTTCAATAATGTTCAAAATTCACCCAACTAATTATCTCTTTACCATCATTCATTTACTCTCAACTTACTATTCACTCGATCACTATTCACTACAGTTTAGCTTACCATCGCTAGAATGAAAATCCTAATATTAAAGCATCCAAGCACATTCATATGAGTCGATAATCAATGCAATTATAGATATATAAACATAATTTGAGAAAAATGATAAATGCAAGTGAAGAAATATAAGCAAAACAATTAAAGAAATTTCGGGTCCTCACAGTGTTACCTGTAGATCTTAATTGGTATAAGTAATTCTTATTACCGAATTCCTCGTACTAATCAATATGTTTTAAATTCATTTGGATTTACTTGCTTCAGCTATGAATTATAGCATGACAAATAAATGTTAAAACCACTTTCCTTAAATGGAAACAACCAATAGTTGTGTATGTGACACAATTTAAAATTTTTTCATCTTATAGACCAAAAGAGAAAATCTTTAAAGCTTGTATCATCCATTTTGATGAGATAACAAAAAAGGTTTGATTTTATCAAAAGTATGGATGAGTCTTATACTTCTGTATGATTTAGTGGAAACTTTTATAGTTTTCTTGTTATATGTGTAGTTGACATATTATATATGGAAAAAATATACCTATACTCCAAAATTATAGTTATAACTATCTGAGATTTTCTTTATAATATTAAGGATAGTCCTTTAGAGTAAAGGTCTATGTTGATAGGTCATGATTGCTTGGACTTTTCAAAATACTTAGATAAAATGTTAACAAGGTTTAGCATGGAGTGATATAAGAAGGGGTTTTATCTATAATTTATAGAATAATCCTTTCATTGTACTAATTTCGTTGTCTCCTTTGATCCATGTAGAGTTTAAAATTGGAATTTTGAGAATATGCTTGTAGATAATGTTACAAAGATAATTTGCAAGTAATTATGCATATATTCATAATATTGGTGTTGTGCGTTGAAAGAGTTTTGAGCAAAATGCAACTAAAATTTCTACAATTAAATCTCAACAATTGCTACTTGAGAAGTCGCAAAGGGAACATTTGGATCAACAAGTTCAAATATGAGCTTGGATTGGTTCCCTCCATTTGAAGTCCTTTGACCTGTGTTATGACTATAATGGAAATTTGTCCTAACAATGGAAGTAAGGTCTCATCATAGATCCATGCACTTTTTAAAGTGGTATCTCATGATTTGCTGAAATCATTGGCGGGAAATAAAAGTGAAGATTAGAAGAGTACCTATGGATGAAAGCATAGTTGATCCATTTACTAAATCCTATCTTAAAATAAAAAAACATGATGGTCATGTTTAGCTTATTTGGTTTTTGCCTTATGAGTGATTGGCTTTAATGCAAGTGGAAGATAGAAAGCGTGTGATAACCACATATTTTGCCTATTTTTAGCAAGTTTTAAGGTGTGTTTTTAGTGCATTTTTAATTTAAGATGAAAAAATTGAACTCCTTTACAAGTAATTTTTGTGTAAGAGTATTCTATTTAGCCAATTCTTGCAAAAGTGTGGTTAATGTGTTAATTGGATATGTTTTTATAGGTTGTGAGGCTAAATTGAGCTTAATTATAAAATTGAGGGATCAAGTGATCAAAAGTAGCATTTCTGAGCTAATACGTTACCTAGAAATGGAAATTAACCGTTCAAGGATCGAATGGCTTGTGTTTCTCACTTTTTGGAGATAGGGAAAGTGGATCCATGAGGTGATCCAAGAGTTGTGCCTCACAGATCAACATTGCGGATCCTTGACAATGACAGCTTCTAACTTGTTGCAACTTGCAGCTCATTTTCAACTCATTTCTGATCATTTCAAGTCCAAAATTTTGGCGATATCTATACAAGTTAGACTTGGAGAAGTGTAGAAACCCTTTATATCAACATTATGAAGACATTTCTTGTGAGGACTTGCAAAGATTATTTTATTTTATTTTATTTTATTTTATTTTACCTTACTCTCTCTCTCTCTCTTTTTATTTTGAATTGTATCAACATATCATTTTATTTCATCATTCACGCATACATCGACTCATCTTGTTTACTATTTATATGCTAAGTCACATGGTCTAGAATTTTTATGCGATTAAGCGACGGAGTGGAGTGTTGTGCAGGATTTAAGAGGGGCAATTAGGGTATGAGAAATGTTTTGGAGGGAAATCTAGTAGAGGTGAAAAAGTTGGGCTAGTGGTGTCGCGTCAGGGCACTATTCATGGTTGATTTAAAAGCCATTTTTCACCACAAATTCTCTCATTTCTTCCAAGTCATTTCTCACTCTTCTTTCTTTCTTCCACTTTTTCTTCCTCTCTTTTCTCTCGTCTTGGCTGAACCAAGAAGCTCCATTTTAGGGAGGAAAAATTCAATTTTTTCTTGAACAAATCTTGCCCCATTCTTAACTCAATCTTCTTAGGACCTTGAGGGCAACTTAATCCTTGAAGGCTCAAGATTGTGGAGGTGGTTTTGGTGGATCTTGGGCTAGCACAACTTAGAGTTTTCACTTGGAAGAGAGATATCATGCTCAACCTTCATCTCTAGTTCCTTTATTAGCTAGATCTAAGTAGATCTAGGAAAATTTTGTGAGGGTCTCAAAATTTGAATTTTATTTTAAAATGTATAATAATGTTTATATTGTGTTTATTTATTATAATATGAGTGAATTTATGTTCTGAGTGATTATTTTCTAATTTAGAGAATTTTCTAAGAATTATTTACCGGTGTGTGGTTTCGGCCAGTTTATGCGTCAATTTTTGTTCCAAAATGTGAATAGTGATTTTAAGATGAAACCCAGCATATGTAGGGACATTACAGAGATATAATTAAGATTGGATAGTGTCGGAATGAGATAAAATAGTAAATGTTAGAATGTCGCGCGCGACACGATAAAAAGTGGTCGTTTGACCACTTTTGCATGATTTAAGGAAATGGCACATTTTTGTCTCCCTTAAAGCCTTATTTCTAGCTTCTTGTGTTTCATTTTCAGCCACTCTTGGAGAGCTTAGAGAGAGAGAGAGAGCTATCGAGACTTAGAGAGAGAAGAGAGAGAAAAGTTTGATAGATTTCTTCTTCATCTTCTTCATCTTCCATTTCTTGGAGCTTGAAGGTTCCATTGAAGCCATTTCTCTTGTGTCTTCTCCATTCCTTGGCTGCCATGTGAGAGTGAGGGAGAGAGGGAGAGATCTAAAGTTGAGAGAGAGAAGAGAAGAGGAAAGAAAGCTTGTGTGGTTTGTCTCCTTCTTGTTCTTGAGCTTGTTGTCTAAAATCATCATCAAAACAAGTGGATCGTGGACTAAGGTTGGAGCTTTTTGGAGTTGATAAACTTGGGAGTATCATTCTTGAGAAGAGCTTACAAAATCTTGTTTAATCTTGTTAGATCTAGACAGATCTAAAGGTATAAGACTCAAACCTCTTAGATCTAACTTGATTAGTGTTAAATATAGTGAATCTACGATTTATTTTACTAAGAATGCTTATGTATGAAGCATTTGAGTTGGGCTCTTGGATTCCCAACTTAGGTAGTGGACTTGAGGTGGCTTTTAGGTAGCTGACTTGAGTATCTGATTGTGGTTCTGATTGATATTCGTGAAATAGGTTCATTTTATGGTTAAAAAAGGTAGAATTGTTGTTGAAAATTTTGAAGGAAAATAGTGAGGGTTGGCCGAACCTATGCTTGAAAATTTTGACATTTGATTTCAAAATTTTATGACGTTTCTTGAAGAGATTTGCCTAAGTATATATGTATTATGTTCGTTTATGAGTATATGCTTTAATAGAGTTAAAATCTTGGACTTTAATGGTGAAGAGTGAAGTCTTCACTAAATTTTGGGGTTAAATGTGTTATTTGGGCAGATTTGAGAGTTTAAACCAAATCTTAACTTGGATTGTCAATTGTGATTAATTGGTGAGTGTTCCAACTCCTTTTCAAATGAAACCTTGTAATTGTTTGCTGATAAATGATTTGTTAAAATGATTTATTGTTATTTCCAAGTAAAATGCTTTTACAAGTGAAATAATTTATCAAGAGTTTGTGACTTTCCAAGCATGTCATTTGTCTTAGTTCGCAAATACTAAATGAGATGGTAATTTATTTACGTGATTTTGAAACTGTGACTAGAAGTAAATTATATGTTGAATATGTGTTGTGTTGTGTTGTGTCTTGAATATTGATTTGTGTGTGATAAGCGGAAGTATGTACCACACTCTAATGAGTGGTACGTGCCTCCCATCCTGCCATATGTGATAAGCGGAAGTATGTACCATACTCTAATAAGTGGTAGGTGCCTCTCATCCCGCCTTAATTTTAAATTTTGAATACGTCGATTGGAGCGTTGTCTCGTCAACCATATGTGATAAGCGGTAGCATGTGCCACACTCAATGAGGGTAGGTACCTCTCATCCCACCCTAATCTTAACTTTTGAATAAGTCGATTGGAGCGTTGTCTCGTCGACCATATGTATTGAGCGATAGTATGTACCACACTCTAATGAGTGGGAGGTACCTCTCATTCCGTCTCAGTATTTTGAGTGTGATTAAATCTGAACGGTAGTCTGTGTCACACCCGATCAATGTGGGAGGCACCTCTTATTCCGTCTCAGTACCTTTGAATTAATTAAAGTGAATTGTTTGTTTTGTTAGTGTTTGAATACTTGATTTCTTGTATCTTTTAATAAACGTTTTCAAATGTGTTCTTGAGTTTTCTCGTTATAGTACCTCTTACTGAATCATACTCTTATAAGTGATCTTTAGCGACCCAACTCTTTTGAAAAGTGCTATTTGATTCAAGTGTTATGATTTTGATCAATTGTGAATTTGTTCATTTTTTTTTCGGAACCTCACTGGGCTTCTAACTCACCCCAAAAATATTTATTTCCCCTCCACAAGGCTCAAGGCAAAGGAAGCACTTGTAGAGACTTTCTAGTGTGACCCGCTGGCTTAACTCTAGTTCTATTTGGGCATATTATTTCTGATGTCTTGTGAAATGTATTATTGTATTGAAGGGGTTGGGAAATAACATCTCATGATTGTAATATTAGTTTGAAATATTTGGAATTGTAAGTGTTGGAGTTTAAATTGTAAGATTTGTGGTTATGTGAATATTTGGATGTATTTGGATGTAATTGATGGAGTTTTATTGTAATTATTAAAGGTTGGCACTGAGATTTGTTTGAGGACTGTAGTGAGTTTGGGCGAGAGTTGGGCAGACGGCCCGCCAAACCCTTTTGGTTTGCCTTAGGGTAAGGTGGGGCTGTCACAGGAGGTATCAGAGTTTAGGTTTCAGATTTCTATAATGTATCTTAGGCTAAAAGTTTAGGATACTGACCTGTGGAAAATAGGACTAAAGTGTTTCTATTACCTGATGGTTAGTAAGTGATACTACTTGAGAGTTTTCTTATATGAATTGATTTGATCGAGAGTTTGATATTGCAGTGATTGAGGCATAAGAGTGACTCTTAGTGTTTAATTGACTTTTGACATTTGTCATAACCCTGATTTGTATGAGTTGGAGTGTCGAGGATGATACCCTTAGGGTGCAGAGATTGTAACAGCCCAAAAGTTAAAGGTGTTTTTGAAATTTATTTTCAAAAATTCTATTTTGAATAAGATTTATTTCCTAGTGATCGGAAAATAACTTATATATGTACATAATTTCATATCTTTTTGCTTCCGTTCCATTATTTTATGAACATTTGCAAGGGTTTAATTGACCTAGTCAAGCTTATTTGAGTATGTAAACTATATTTGGATGTAAAAGAAGGGCTTATTGGCAAAATTTCAAAGATATTTTAGAGGGAAACAATGAAAGCTTGACATTTGTCCCTAAACTAATAGCTAAAAGTTTTGATTAAATTACATAAATAGCCAAACTTCCAAATCTTTTATCATCTTTCATTTTCTTGTACAAAATTTTGAGAGGAAAAAAAAAAGGAAAAAGAAACTCCATTTGCTTGGCTTCATTTCTTGTCCTAAAACTTGAGAGAAAAGAGACAAAATTACTTTTCCCCCATGAAGTTACAAATAACCCTTGGAAGGAAACCATTAGTGGAGGACATTGGTTTCATTTTCGTAGGAAGCTGGACTGTAGGATTAGATTGTGTGTTAATCCTAGGGTGATTTTATCATTTGATGAATGGCTGAGAATTAGAGTTATTAAGTATTTGAGAGTTTAATAGATTAGAAAGAAATGTAAGAGATAGCCATTATTTATGCTTACGTGTTAATGAAACCTAAGTTCGATTAAGTTCTAAGTGAATTGAGGAGAATGCAGTGGCAAATGATGAGGAAATGGGAGGGGATGCCGCTATGGCTGAGGCAGATCCCCAGTATTTGGAGTCTAACCCATCGGAGAGTGCTTCCACGGAGACTTCCGTTTCTGAGGCTTGATAGACTAGCTGAGCATGAAGTTAGGATTATGTGTAACCTTTTGTGAGAAAAAGCCATTTGAGTGGTTCTCAGTCTTTGTAATTACATATCTACTAACTTTTCGAAATCCTATGCTTTTGTTTGATCGCAATTGTGAACTTAATATGGCCTTTTGTATAATTTGTGTTAAGGGCATGCTCATTTGATGTACTCCTGGCACTTCTTTGTTATGAGATGTGATTATAAGTGTTTTGTTTACTTTTCGAAGTGATTTCTCTAATAGTGTATCTATTTTCTTGTGTTTTATTAAAATATCTGCTCTCTAAAGAACCATGGAGGGTAGAAGAGGCCGAGGTTAAGGGCGAGGGACTAGACCACTCTAAGATTGGAGAATAATGTATATAGATTAAGAACGTGATAATAAAGATTTGGGGTAAGCACTTTTTATTTTTGAGTACCCTCATCGTTGATGGTAGGACGTTGAATTTGAGGACAAAAGTGATGACTTTAAGGGAGGAATCTTATGTTTTCTTCTTAAGATATTAGTTTGAATTGTTCAAGATGACACGTTAACTTAGGGTAATTCATGTGCAAATTTTCATGATTATACTTGCTAAGGATCTTGGTTAGATGTTTCATGATATGTTTCTATGATTTACGTGAGATATTATGGATATATGGTTTACATGAGATAATATGGATAGGATGAATTCAAAAACTGTATCAATGATAAGAAATAAAAAATGTGATTAAATGATTTATAGGAGTAACAGTTATTCGAGTTGTGAGAATCACCTTGGAAGCTCGGTTTTAATTGCTAAGAAAGATGAGAATTTAAGATTCATGCACGGATTATTGGATTTGAATTATATTGCCGATTTGAGAGTAAATACTTTTGCCATACAATTATGAATTGATTGATTTATTATTAGTAATGGAGGTTCTTCTAAGATGAAATTTTATAAGAATATCGCCAATTAAGGATTAGTAAGGAAATGTGCCAAAAGTATTATTATCGACCGATATGGGCATTATGGATTTATAGAGAAGCCGCAAGACTAATCACAACATTTAAGTCTTATTCGGACTGCATTGTGGTAAATTTATCAAGAATATTATGGTGCATTTAAGATATGAGGGGAGCATGAGCAACACTTGAAGATAGTGTCGCAAACCTTGAGGAAGTACTGTTTGTAGGTTAAAATCCATGGAAGGAAGTTTTATGGAAACATAATTGAAATAAGGTGATCTTTGGGTATATGTGCACCTGGAGAGTCTTAAGTGTTGATTTCATTATAAGAGTTGAATTCATGTCATTGTTGATGAAATGAGTGTTTTCATGGAAATTGGAAGATGTCACGAGCCGATTGTTGATAAGAATGTAAAAGACTCGAGAAATAAGCAAATTCCTCTAACTAAGGTTTTATGGAGAAATCATGGGATCAAGGAAGCATCTAGGGGAGTAGAAGAAGAGATAAGAAAGAAATATCCAGAGTGGTTCGTAAAACAAGATATGAATTTTGAGGACGAAATTCTTTTAAAGGGGGAAGGATATGAGGGCCTCAAAATTTGAATTTTATTTTAAAATGTATAATAATGTTTATATTGTGTTTATTCATTAAAATATGAGTGTATTTATGTTCTGAGTGATTATTTTCAAGTTTAGAAAATTTTCTAAGAATTATTTGCCGGTGTGTGGTTTCGACCTGTTTAAGCGTCAAATTTTGTTCCGAAGTGTGAATAGTGACTTTAAGATGAAACCTAGCATATGTAAGGACATTACACAGATATAATTAAGATTAGACAGTGTCAAAATGAGATAAAACAGTAAAGGTCAGAATGTCGCGTGCGATGCGACAAAAAGTGGTCGTTTGACCACTTTTCCATGATTTAAGGAAATGACACCTTTTTGTCTCCCTTAATGCCTTATTTCTAGCTTCTTGTGTTTCATTTTCAGCCACTCTTGGAGAGCTTAGAGAGAGAGAGAGCTGCCGAGACTTAGAGAGAGAAGAGACAGAAAAGTTTGAGAGATTTCTTCTTCATCTTCTTCATCTTTCATTTCTTGGAGCTTGAAGGTTCCATTGAAGCCATTTCTCTTGTGTCTTCTCCATTCCTTGGCTGCCGTGTGAGAGTGAGGGAGAGATCCAAAGTTGAGAGAGAGAAGAGAAGAGGAAAGAAAGCTTGTGTGGTTTGTCTCCTTCTTGTTCTTGAGCTTGTTGTCGAAAATCATCATCAAAACAAGCGGATCATGGGTTAAGGTTGGAGTTTTTTGGAGTTGCTAAGCTTGGGAGTATCATTCTTGAGAAGAGCTCACAAAATCTTGTTTGATCTTGTTACATCTAGACAAATCTGCACGTATAAGATTCAAACCTCTCAGATCTAACTTGATTAGTGTTAAATATAGTAGATTTATGGTTTATTTTGCTAAAAATGCTTATGTATGAAGCATTTGAGTTGGGCTGCTGGATTCCCAACTTAGGTAGCGGACTTGAGGTGGCTTTTAGGTAGCTGACTTGAAGATCTGATTGTGGTTGTGATCGATATTCATGAAATAAGTTCATTTTATGGTTAAAAAGGTAGAATTGTTGTTGAAAATTTTGAAGGAAAATAGTGAGAGCTGGCCGAACCTATGCTTGGAAATTTTGACATTTGATTTCAAAATTTTATGATGTTTCTTGAAGAGATTTTGCCTAAGTATATATGTATTATGTTCATTTATGAGTATATGCTTTGATAGAGTTAAAATATTGGACTTTAATGGTGAAGAGTGAAGTCTTTACTAAATTTTGGGGTAAATGTGTTATTTGGGCAGATTTGAGAGTTTGAACTAGATCCTAACTTGGATTGTCACTTGTGATTAATTGGTGAGTGTTCCAACTCCTTTTCAAATGAAATCTTGCAATTGTTTGCCGATAAATAATTTGTTGAAATGATTTACTGTTATTTCCTAGTAAAATGCTTTTACAAGTGAAATAATTTATGAAGAGTTTGTGACTTTCAAGCATGTCATTTGTCTTAGTTCGCAAATAGTAAATAAGATGGTGATTTATTTACGTGATTTTGAAACTGTGACTAGAAATGAATTATATGTTGAATATGTGTTGTGTTGTGTTGTGTCTTGAATATTGATTTGTGTGTGATAAGCGGAAGTATATACCATACTATAATGAGTGGTAGGTGCTTCTCATCCCGCCTTAATCTTAAATTTTGAATACGTCGATTGGAGCGTTGTCTCGTCGACCGTATGTGATAAGTGGTTAGCATGTGTCACAGTCAATGAGTGGTAGGTACCTCTCATCCTACCCTAATCTTAACTTTTGAATAAGTCGATTGGAGCGTTGTTTCGTCGACCATACGTATTGAGCGATAGTATGTACCAAACTCTAATGAGTGGGAGGTACCTCTCATTCCATCTTAGTATTTTAAGTGTGATTAAATCTGAACGGTAGTCTATGTCACACCCGATCAATGTGGGAGGCACCTCTCATTCCATCTCAGTACCTTTGAATTTGATTAAAGTGAATTGTTTGTTTAGTTAGTGTTTGAATACTTGATTTCTTGTATCTTTTAATAAACGTTTTCAAATGTGTTCTTTAGTTTTCTCGTTATAGTACCTCTTACTGAATCATACTCTTATAAGTGATCTTTAACGACCCAACTCTTTTGAAAAGTGTTATTTGACTCAATTGTTATGATTTTGATCAAATGTGAATTTGCTCATTTTTTTTTTCGGAACCTCACTGGGCTTCTAGCTCACCCCAAAAATATTTATTTCCCCTCCACAGGGTTCGAGGCAAAGGAAGCACTTGTAGAGACTTTCTAGTGTGACCGGCTGGCTTAACTCTAGTTCTATTTGGGCATATTATTTTTGATGTCTTGTGAAATGTACTTATTGTATTGAAGGGGTTAGGAAATAACATCTCATGATTGTAATATTAGTTTGAAATATTTGGAATTGTAAGTATTGGAGTTTAAATTGTAAGATTTGCGGTTATATGAATATTTGGAAGTATTTGGATGTAATTGATGGAGTTTTATTGTAGTTATTAAAGGTTGGTACTGAGATTTGTTTGAGAACTATAGTGAATCCCGGCAAGAGTTGGGCAAATGGTCCGCCAAACCCTTTTGGTTCGCCTTAGGGTAAGGTGGGCCTGTCACAATTTTAATAATAATCATGGGTTGGGTGTGTTAAAGATCCAACCTTTAGATAGAGAACTTGAGGAGGCCTTTTAGGTAGATGCCTTGAGGATATTTCTTGCATTTTTATGGTTGTTATTATGGGTAAATGTCATATCGAGTTAGAGAAACTTGTTGGAAAAATTTTGGAGAAAAGTTAGCAAGTTGTCCGAATTTCTATTCCATTTTTTAGCTTTAATTTCAAAAAATTTTGTGGCTTTATTTGATGCTATAAGGCTTTCAAAATGTTGGGTTATATGTGTATTGAATGTCTCTTGAAAATCTTGCCATTTGGTTGAGTAACTTTTGAGTTAAGTGAAGAAGTAGCAAGATGGAAAATTTACTGCTTTTCTTGGCTGAATGTACTTTCATTTTTTACTTGGTTTTTGTGAAAAAATTGAGCATATTTTGACTAAGTTTTACTCAAGAAACATTGTTGGATGTTAGATTTTGAGTTGTGGGTGAGTTGATCAAAATTGCACTTGAAAAATGGTGAAAGAAAGAGGTTTCTATTGCCTTGGTTTGCTAGAATTTTGAAAAACAGAATATCCGAACCACGATTTGAAAAACTATTATAAGTTGGTGTACGAGAGTCAAAATCAAGTGCCATTTGTGGCATTTGAAACTAGACTCAAAGGGCTTTCCAACGGTATAAAATTCCCACTCTAGTTCATTTTCTATAAATCGCAGCGAGCTTGCAAATTTGACTAATTTTGAAACCTGTTATTCCTGCGACCCTGTAGCTATAGCAAGTTGTCGCTAAATTTAAACCATTTTGTAAACTAAATTTGCAAATGATGTCCTTCTAACAACTTTTAGTGTTTTGAATCTAGTTCCAACGGTATAAACCATGTCAATTTTGGACTTATATATCCCTAGTTATGAGCTATGAAAGAAACTGCGACACTAGAGACAAACTTGGAAAGTTTGAGTGACATGAGAGAAGTAGGTTTTAGTCACTCACTAAAGTTGGAATGGATAGTTTTAATGATTATTCTTGGCCAGGTGATCAAGGTGACCTTGAGGGCGAGTCGACCTTGGAAGTTTACGGACTTGCCTATTGTCTACTTGTTAACTAGTGAGTGTTCAAGTGCGTGTTTACTTGTATTTGATGTGGAATGATTGAATTGCTTCAAATTGGCATGATCTTGTGACGGGAGATGTGTACTTTATTGTGCTTGCATTCTTTGGATTGAGTTATTGCCTTATTGAACTTGATTGATTGTTATCATTTGATTGATTGATTGTCATGGATTGATTGATTGATTACTATTAAATGAGGGTTGTCTAAACTAAATGCTACGCCTATTAGGGTGGAAGCCACCTCTAAAGTCCGTATCAGTTTCTAAAGTGTGGGGACGCCCAAATCCATTGTCTAGTTAATTGACTCGACCCTGCAAATAGGGGCTTGGTCGGGAAAATTGACAAACATTAGAAATTGACATTGAATTGAAGGTATGCTCGAGTATTACCAAATTGAATTACTTGGCGTGCAGGGGCGGTATAGGGGGTGTAAGTAGATGGGAGAGGGGGTGTAAGTGGAGTCCATAGTTTTGAGAGTGTGTGGTTGACAGAGTGTCAATATAATTGATTGGAAACTAATTGAGCTCATGACTTGGACCTGGCATGATCATGGCATCATGGAAGTCATGGAGAGGGAGTAAGTGCTACATCCTTAAGGATGATAGTCACCTCTACACCTTGTGCCTACCTGTATCCTTTCATTGTATGTTACTTATTTGCTCTATGTGAAATGTTATTAATTGCACCTTCTTGATTGTTATATAGATTATATGTGTAAGTTGACTAGTATGTTGCATGATTTTCTTGAACTTCACTGAGTTTTCACTCACCCCTTTGAGTTTGATTTCCTTAACAGGATAGTGAAGTGAAGGGTTTGTGGTAGCACTAGTTGTGATCAATCTTTTGTTAAGCTTTTGACATCTTTTGTATATTTTGACAAGTATTTAGTAAATGCAAATTTTACTTGAGAGGTATTGTGACATTTGGGTTGTAATAGAGGCAAGACTTGGAACTTTATGTAATTGTTGGTAGTGGTTGGTCTTATGAGATGGAACTTAGTTGGTTAATCCTAGTTATTTCACTTGGTTTGCTAGTTAATCCTGACGAGAGTTGAGTAGGCGGCCATAGAACCCTTTGATCCGCCTTAGGGGGAGGTGGGGTCGTCACAATTCTCCTTCCAAAATAGCTATAAATACCCATTGATTCTCAATGTTTCAAACATCAATATAGATTATTGTAGTAGAAAGAAATAGTAGAGAAGTTTGAGAACAGTTCAATTTTCTTAGTTTTGACTCTAGTTTTATATTGTCAGTTTCTTAATTAGTCAGAGAGCTTAAGAGAGATGATAGATACTATTGTATTTAACTTATTTGAGAGATCAACTTGTGAAGGATTTCAAGAGTTCAATTTCAAAAAATTGACTAAGAATTGTTTTTCCTAAACTCTCTCTCTTGTGCTTAATTATCATACGTTGTTGCAAGTTTTCTTTATGTTTAAGACATGCTTAATATTCTATTTGGCTAAACTTTTCACCTCTTAGGGTGAAGATGAGGTTGTTGTAGTTATTGATATGAAATAGTTAGGCATGATTATATTCTCCATGATTTTGCTAGTTTAAGAACTTCTGGTTGACATTTATGGGCCTCCACTCATAAATCATTTGATAAGTATTGAGCAATGAAAGTTGCCCTCATAAGATCTTTGTTCTTAAATACTTTCCTTATTCTCATGAAAGTAGTGAATATGGTTGGTTGGAATTTCATAACTTTATTGAGTTTATTTAACTTGGTTTAATTTTTCCTCTGTGAAAATAGGTCAAGGAAGGATTCTAAAAAGTTAAAAATATTGGTGAAAGCTATGTTTTCAATACATGTTTATCAGTAAAAGTGAGGACATGCTCTAGGAAATTATTCTTTTAGCAAATTATTGGACCAAGAATATAATTAACCCAACTAATTTCTAACTTTGACACAACAAGGGAATCAAATCCTACAATTTCTCTTACTTGGCTCCTAAATTAATTCTTTCTAGTTTTTTATTTTCTTTACTTTTATTTTTTTCTAAATTACAACCAAAAGAGTTTGTTCTACTACCTTATCAGACAGTTTTATTGCTTTCTTATTATTATCGCTAAAGGGTTGATCTACCACCCTATTTGACAGTTTTATTACTTTATTTCTATGACCAGTATACACCACCTATTTCCTTTTCTTTGAAGTTATAGGGATAGTTATACCACTTAACCTTTAATTGCTTCTAATTAATCATTTGTCTAAATAATATAGCAAGTGATTAAATCTTAGTGCTTGCTAATTCTAATCCTACCCTAATACCCTATACTCATTGATCCATATACTTGTGATAAATTATTAGGCAAAGATTTGGTGTAACAATGCCATATAAAATTTTTGGCACTGTTGTTGGGGATTAAGGATCAATTGTAGACTAGTTTCTAAAACTAGGACTAGACGCAACATTAAAGTTAAAACAAGTTTTATTAATTTAGTCCTTTCCATTTTTATCTTGTTATTTTTGTTCCATTTGTAGGTTCTAAAATCTTCACCAAGGTGTGAATTTTCTTCACACTCAATCACGATGAGAAGAGGGAGGTAAATCCTGAAAAGAAGCGAAGAGAGATGGAAAATTTATGTGAAACATCCATTGAACAAGAAGTACATCAAATGGTAGAGCAAATGTGACTTTTGAGAGATTTTACCTTGCCGGATGAATTTGATGCTGAAACGAGCATAGTAAGGCTGGTGATTAATACAAATAACTTCAAAATTAACCCCGTTCTCATTCAAATAATCCAACAAAGCCATTTTGGAGAAAATGCAATGAAAGACCCTATCACGCATCTTGCCAACTTCATGGATTTATGTGGCACAATTAAAATAAATAGAGTAAGTAATCATGCAATTAAGGTTATTTCCTTTTTCACTTTGTAATAATGCAAAGGTATGGGTTAGAACTTATCCACCTAATACTTTTACTCATAGTTATTAAACCCGGCCCAACCTGGCGGTTCAACCGGTCAACCCGGTGAACTAGCCAATGAGCCAGGCTGGGCCTTCAATTGGATCGAATGTGCAGAAGAACCGTTGACTTGTCAACGGACCGGCCGGTTATGTAACAGCCCCACCTCCCCCTAAGGCTAACCAGAGGGGTTAGCGGGCTGTCTGCCCAACTCTCGCCAGGACTCAAGCATTCAAATCAATACTAACTTAAACGTGCAATTTCACCAAACACCATAACATTAATATTAAAACTGAAAAGGCCATTTAAACTTAAAATTACAATCGTCCATTTAAAATATTCACAACCCTCAAGCCAAAGCTAATACACTTTCATAAGCTTAAAGTACTCAACACCAAACAAATATACAAAATTTTACTTCAAACTCGAGACAAAAGTTCAAAAGATCAAGACACTAGCCCTAGCTACGCCTCGGGATTCTCATCACCTGTTAAGGAAAAACAAACGGGAACGGGGGTGAGCTAAAAAGCTCGTGAGTTTCCAAAATTCATGCACATGCACTTAAAACGATAAAAGCAAAAGTAAATAAATAAAACACATAGACATATCAAGTTCACACACATTGGGGAAACGGGGGCTCTCATGAGCCAATTTCCACATTTCCCGAGCAGTTATAGTAGTCGACACTCCGTTGACTTTCAATCCAAGTAGACGACTCTTCACGCCAAACTCCAACCACCAAACTCCCCCTACCGGGCCCGCACGCCAAAATTTTAAACAGTGAACAGTAACAGTAAATCACTCAAGGCACTCGGCCAAGAGAGATTGTATAACACATTTCCGTCTCCCAAATTCGATACATGCAAATAAATAAATCACCGACTCTACAAAAAGGGAGCAATAAAGTATACTCTCCTTTAGGTGAGTGGCTCAACAGTTTCAAGTTTCAACATAAGCACGTAACAAGTCACATAGCACATTCACGCACCAAGTTCGTAAATTAAAGCAGTAAACATGCATTGGAAAACTCACCGACAAAGTAGGGGTCGGAGTCCAAGTTTTGATCAGTTGCAAAATCAGCACTTTGCCCTAAAATAATTAAAAGAGAATGATGATAAGTTTTCCTAACTCACCGACCGCATTTAGTTCAAAAAGTAGAAAATTCGACAATTTCCTAATTCGAGATGAAAATTTTGAAAAATCATAACTCAAGTTATACAAGTCAGAATTTTGCACATTTGGAACCGTTCGAAACCTATTTGAAAGCTCTAAAACTTTGTAGAATACATTCAATTAAAATTCTGGACAGAATTAGCCCAGATTTTCGTTCAACAGACAGATACAGTACAGAGACAGGGCATATCAGGCTGGTCATCCATGTTACTTTGAAAATTCTCCAGATATTACAGAAAATTAGTTAGCCTATGAAATTCATATAAAATATAGTACTACACAAGGAGTTTCAACAGCCACTGACGGAACTCAATTCTGACACCCGAGCATGAAATTATAACAGTTCAAACAGAGGGGGTTCACATTTCTGAAATTTCTGGGTTTCGAACTTACATGACAGAGTTTAAAGCCCTGTTTGAGTGACGGTTTCATGTCTAAAAATTTCCAAATTTGGCACACTAATACATCCATATATAGGCTAAGTTCATACCAAAATTCAACCAAAAATTCAAATGGTAAGGCAGTTTTCTACGTGTCCAAAGTTCGCTCTTCGAACCTCCTCAAACCGATGAAGTTCAACTCATCCACTTCTCATCTCTTATAACCAACATATACTACTGGTGTTAGTCTCCCTTAACCTAATGATGATCAAAAATGGTCACATCTTTTAGCAAAATTATCACGAAATAGTCTCATAAAATTCGGGCAGCGTAATGCCTCCATTTTCCAGATTTTACTTCCAAATTAGTAACCCTAATTGCATCAACTCTTGAAGGGCTTTTTTTGGGGAAAAATAACAGCTTAACATTCAACATTTAAACATCAAATTCAACCCTTAAACTAGCTAAAAATACAGCCACGAAATTTGACCCAAAAATCAGAAAATTCACCCCCAATTTCCTCTTCCTCTAGCCGGTTTTCCCTAAGGTTTTCTTCCAACTTTTAACAACCAACATTAAACATAATGCACTAATATAACACCATTTAATCATCTAGAAAACAAATGCACATATTTAGTGGGAATCCAAGAGCCCACCCACAACTTAAACCAACAAAACAACTTATTGAAGCTTAGCAATACACATTCATCTACCACATAAGTCAAGGTTTCATCAACCTCTCAACAACCCAAGCATGCTTGAAACTTTCAAAAATGTACAAGGATGAAGTCCTTGAGATTTTACCTCCTCTTAGATGATGACTAAACTCCAAGAATGATGCTAAGCTAAGGCTTCCAAGTGCCTCCCCTCCAAGCTCTTCACCAAGTGCAAGTCCAAGCAAGGATTAATGGAGGTTGTGTTGGGTTTTTGGAGGGAAATTGAGTAAAGAAAATTGCTGAAAATTTACGGAAGAAGAGGAGAGGGAGTTCGGGTGAGAGAGGGAGAAGAGTGAAGAGATTTTTGGTCAATTTTCTTGAGGAGTTAATGAGAAAAAGGAAGACAAGACATGATCTTTATCTCATCCAAAGTCAAAACTTGCATAGTGATATTAATTAGCTACTTGGACGGAAAATTAATCACCTGATTTGGCTTGAGATTAATGGGTAAATATCGATTAGGAGAGGGGATGGTAAAGTAATTTTTAAGTGATTGGTAGGAATTTAGTTGAAAGAATTAACGGTTAGAAAAAATTCTAAACTTAAAGAGGTTAATCCAAATCTGAACTAAAATTTCAAAACCCTAATTAATCACCTTCAATGACCCAAATCCAGTCATTTAATTACACTTCCAACTTATCAGTGATCATCCATACTTATCTTCACTAGTTTACTCATAGTCCGAATTTACCTCAAAAAACGTACATTTAACATTTTACCGCTAATGAATGCTACGAGATGATATTAATAGGGGAATAGGGTTAAAATTAAATGAGACATTGTAAATGAGGAAAAATCGGATTTCACAAGATAATTAAAGAAATAATTATACAAATAAATAAATAAACTTCAAATTTTTTTAAATTTAGAATTAAATTTTTATTTTTCTCGAGGCCGTTACATTCTCCCCTCTTTAAAAGAATTTTGTCCTCAAAATTCTCACCTTGTTAAACAAATAATTCTGGATATTGCTTCTGCATTTCCTCTTCCACTTCCCAAGTTGCTTCCCCCACATTGTGGTTTCTCCACATGACTTTAACCAGAGGAATTTTCTTCGTCTTTAAATCCTTTACTTCTCGATCGAGAATCTTTACAGGTCTTTCCTCATACGAGAGTGTCTCATCCATCTCAATCTCGTCTAATTGCAAAACATGGCTCGGATCTGGATGATATTTCTTGAGTATTGAGATATGGAAGACATTGTAAACCTTGGACATACTAGCGGGTAAATCCAGTTGATAAGCCACTTTTCCAACCCGCTTAAGTATCTCAAACGGCCCCAAGTACCTCGGCTTCAATTTCTTCCCCTTTTTAGACACTACACCACCTTTCACGGGCTTCACCCGCAAGAAAACTTTATCGCCTACTTCGAACTCCAAATCTTTTCTTCTATTATCCGAGTAGCTCTTTTGCCGACTCTGGGCCGTTTGAAGCCTTTCTCTAACTAACTTCACTTTCTCATAAACTTCCTCAATCCAAGGTATAGCGGTCGGATTAAGAACTTTCTTTTCTCCTACTTCATCCCAATGAATCGGTGATCGGCACCTTCTCCCATAAAGTGCCTCATAAGGTGCCATTTGAATCGTGGCATGATAACTGTTGTTATATGCAAACTCGACCAACGTCATGTACTGACTCCAACCTTTACCAAAATCCATTATACACGATCTTAACATATCTTCCAAGGTCTGAATGGTCCTCTCAGACTGGCCATCTGTCTGAGGATGATAAGCTGTACTCAAGTTTAATTTTGTTCCCAAGGTCTCTTGCAACTTCTGCCAAAACCTCGAAACAAACCTAGGGTCTCGGTCGGAAACAATACTTACTGGAATTCCATGCAATCTCACTATCTCATCCAAATAGAGTCTGGCCAATTTTTCCAAAGGATACTTTACATTCATCGGTAGAAAATGTGCGGACTTAGTGAGTCGATCTACGACTACCCATACAGCATCATGTCCCTTTTAACTCCTTGGCAGTCCAGTGACGAAATACATAGTAATATGCTCCCATTTCCATTCAGGGATTTCTAAGGGTTGTAGAAGTCCTGAGGGCTTTTGGTGTTCAGCTTTCACCTGTTGACAAGTAAGACAAATCTGCACATATTTGGCTACATCTCTCTTAAATCCATCCCACCAATACAGTCCTTTCAAATCTTGGTACATCTTATTACTCCCAGGGTGAATAGTATACTTGGACCGAAGTGCTTCTTCTAAAATCTCTCTCTTTAATACCTCATCATTCGGCACTACTATCCTTCCCCGGAACCTTAACACTCCTTCTGGTCCTGTCTTAAAATCCTGAATCTCCCCTTTCTGAACTTTTTCCAGTAATTTCTGTACTACTGGATCTCTTGACTGTGCTTCCTTAATCCGTTCCAATAATGGAGACCTTAATTCAACATTTCCAAAAATAACCTTCTGCGTCCCAAGACAAGGTTTCCATTCACTTACTTGCACCAACATTTCCCATTCCTTCACTATCAAACCTGCTACTTGAGCCTTGCGACTTAACGCATCAGCCACAACATTTGCCTTTCCAGGATGATATTTTATGGAGCAATCATAATCCTTAAGAAATTCTACCCACCTCCTTTGCCTTAAATTCAACTCCTTTTGAGAAAACAAGTATTTCAAACTCTTATGGTCCGTGAACACCTCAAAAGTCACCCCATATAAATAATGTCTCCACTTCTTCAAAGCAAAAAATAACCGCCGCTAACTCTAGGTCATGTGTTGGGTAGTTCTGTTCATGGGGTTTCAACTTCCTAGAAGCATATGCTATGACTTTTCCATTTTGCATCAAAACACAACCTAATCCATCCTTAGAGGCATCTGAATAGACTACAAATCCTTCTTTTCCATCAGGTAGAGTTAAGATCGGTGCCTCAGTTAACCGTTTCTTCAATTCTTGAAACCTTTCTTCACACTTAGGACTCCAAAGGAATTTTCCATCTTTCTTAGTCAAATCGGTCAAAGGTCCAGTAATTCTTGAAAAATACTGAATGAACCGACGGTAATAACCGGCTAACCCTAAGAAACTTCTCACCTCAGTAGGATTTTCAGGTCTCTTCCAATGTATAACAGCTTCCACTTTAGATGGGTCAACTGCAATTCCATCCTTGGAAATTCTATGCCCTAGAAAAGATACTTCTTCCAACCAGAATTCACACTTACTAAACTTGGCAAACAGCTTGTGCTTTCGGAGGGTTTGCAATACAATCTTCAAGTGTTCGGTATGGTCTTCTAGGGTTTTGGAATACACCAATATATCATCAACAAAGGTCACCACAAATCGATCCAAGTAGGGCTTGAATACACGTTGCATCAAATCCATGAATGCGGCCGGAGCATTCGTTAACCCAAAAGGCATTACTACAAACTCGTAGTGTCCATATCTTGAATTGAAAGCTGTTTTCAGTACATCCTCTTTCCTAATCCTCAACTGGTAGTATCCCTGTCTAAGATCCAACTTGGAGAATACCACTGACCCTTGCAATTGATCAAATAACTCATCAATGAGTGGTAAGGGATACTTATTCTTAATCGTCACGTCATTCAACCCCCGATAGTCTATACACAGCCTTAGACTACCATCTTTCTTTTTAACAAACCGTACTGGTGCTCCCACGGAGAATCACTTTCCCTGATAAAACCTCGCTCCAGAAGATCTTGTAACTGTAACTTCAACTCTTTAAGTTCAACCGGAGCCATTCTATAGGGAGTCTTAGAAATTGGTGCCGTTCCAGGTACTAGATCAACCTTGAACTCTGCTGCCCGCTCAGGAGGCAAAGATTCCAATTCCTCAGGAAATACATCGGGAAAATCCCTAACAATCGGCACGTCTTCCAACTTCATCTTATCATTTGGAGGGTTTATAAGAAGAGCCAAATACCCTTGAGCTCTCTTACTTAGAAGTTTTCTAACCCTAATTCCCGAAATAAGGGCCGATGAAGCCAACATTCCCTTAACGTCCAATTTCAACGTCGTCTCCCCCAGCATATCAAATTCCACTACTTTCAATTTGCAGTCCACATTGGCATGGTGTTTAGCTAAGCAATCCATCCCAATAATCACATCATACCCCTTAATATCCACACTCACCAAATCAACCATTAATTTTTCTCTCTCCTATCCACAATTCACAATTTTTATACACCAAACTCGTAATCAAACTTTGGTCCCCTGTTGGTGTTCTAACCTCTAGGTCAAAAGGTAACCTAACAGGTTTTATATCTATACCACAAACAAATGCTGGATTAACAAAAGAATGAGTGGCACCGGGATCAATTAAAACTCTAACTAAGCGATGGAAGAGGGGAATGGTACCTTCGACCACTTCCGTCGACGCAGGCACCTCTTGATGGTCCAGCGCATAGACTCGAGTTGGTACTTTTGTCCTACTTCCCACCGAACTAGCTTGGCTCGGATTTGACTTCTGGGCACCACTCCGCTCTCGGGTTTGGGGACAAGAAGATATTTGATGGTCAGAACTTCCACACCTCAGACATTTTCCTTGCTTCTTCCAACATTCATTGGCGATGTGGTTTGGTTTTCCACAAAAACCATACGTAAGACCTGAATTTGAGGCTTGGCTCCCCTGTGAAATGCTCCTTGTTGTGCCTCTACCACCGATAGACCGTCTAGATGCCCCTTTTCGAGAAAAGGTTCCTATTGACGTTCCCGAGGCACTGGCCCCACTTGAGCCTCTCCCAAACTTGATAGGTGGGGCACTCAAATCTATTGGGCCTCGACTGCTAGAAGGGGCACTCCTTTTCTTAGCATGAAAGCTCTTCAGTTGAGCCTTGGCGGTCTCGATCCTTTGGGCTTTCTCAATGGCCTCACTAAAACTGTTAATCTGAGCCGCCGCTAACCCTTCTTGAATCTCCAAATTCAAGCCCTGGATAAAACGTCTAATTCTTCTTGGCTCCGTGGCCACCAACTCTGGGGCAAACTTAGAATACTTAGTAAATTGTGCCTCGTAATCCGTAACACTCAGAAACCCCTGTCGACACTTAATGAAATCATCTTCCCTCTTTTCTTGTACCAAAGGAGGAAGAAACTTAGAGTAGAACTCCCGAGTAAAATTTTCCCAAGTCCTAAGAGTCTGGTCCATATCCCATTTGGCCTGAATCATGTTCCACCATGATCTGGCTGCTCCTTCAAATTGGAAAGCGGCAAAAGATACCTGCCTTTCCTCAATATAGTTCAGGGTACTGAAAATATCTGTAATACGCTCTAGCCACCCCTCAGCGACCTCCGGATTAGGTCCCCCAAAGAATTTAGGTGGGGCGAACTTTTGGAAGAGCTTTAATGCCCTATCCTTGCCACCCTCGTGGCCTTTAGGCTGATTGACTGGACCCTGGCATTGTTGGTCCTCCAGACGAGCCAAGATGCCCGTCATCTAGTTTATGGCGGTCGCCACTTGTTCCCCGAAATCTACCCCTTGACCTTGTCCCAATCCTTGTCCTTGACCTTAGTCAACTGCTGACTCTCGGTCGTCTCCCTCATTTTGGGGTTGTCCTGCCCCGCGCCCTCTACCTCGCCTAGGCCTCGTCTACCGTCCATGATTTCTATAATGGGTAGACATAATTAATTACAAATATAAAATAAAATTAATACATAATAATATGGAACAAGGTAAAGTGAGATAAGCGAAAAGAAAATATAAAGAAATAACACAAATTAAAATAAATAATTTAACAAATTAAACCAAGAAGCAAACAAGAGAATTTTCTAAAATTATCCATATTTTCATACATATAACCGTGGGAATTCAGTACACTACAGTGGCATGTTTATCACAAAAGAGTACACAAAAAGTGCTTTCATGGTCAATTTACCACACAAAATATAATAGTGAAAGCAATAGATAAACATGCATCCCAGGGAAGAGAATCCCTCTAATAAAGTCTCCTTACAACAGATTAATAAAAACCCTAATACTCTAATACTACTCCTCTAGTCCTCAGCAGGCTCAGACGGGTCCTCCTCCTCCTCCTCCTCAGGCTCAGCCTCCTCCGAAGGATCGTCCCCCATCAATATGTCCTCATAAGGCTCTGCCTCGGATGAGTCCTCCTCAATGGACCCATCAAGCATAGCCTCTGCAGTAACATCAGCCACGATATCCTCTAGGGTAGTGAGGTTAGCCCTAATACTAGCAGTCCGCTCATGGACCTCGTCAGACATCCTATCGAGTCGGGCCCGAAACCTCTGAACCTGGTCACGAGTGGCCCTAGTCCTATCTCTCTCAGTGTCAACCCGATTCTCCAGTACCTCGACCCGATCCTCCAACTCTTGAATCCGCTCCTGACGAGAAGCCATGATACCTCTCGCCACCATGTTCTCCTCCTGCAGATCTCTAGTGACATCCAGAAGCTCCTGACGCTCATCGTCAATAGACAATACCACGGAATTAGGGTACGAGTACCGACTCCTACACGGGCACCTCGAACCTGCCCCCCGACGTGGGGTGAACAGAAGGCTGGTCTGGTCATCCCCGCTCACTCTATACCGCACTGGTCTAGCAGGTGGCTCATGACCATTGGCCCCCTACCCATTAGCTCATGACCATTGGCCCCCTACCCATTAGCTCCCGCAGCTCCATTACCACTTTCCATACCTACACCAAATCCACAACTTAAAGTTAGGACTTTTACAATATTCAAGGTAGCTAAAATATCAAGCTTAAAGTACAAGAAACCATTCTAAAAGAACTTTGAAAATTTTCCTTCATAGACCTCTAACCTAGGCTCTGATACCACCTGTAACAGCCCCACCTCCCCCTAAGGCTAACCAGAGGGGTTAGGGGGCTATCTGCCCAACTCACGCCAGGACTCAAGCATTCAAATCAATACTAACTTAAACGTGCAATTTCACCAAACACCACAACATTAATATTAAAACTGAAAAGGCCATTTAAACTTAAAATTACAATCGTCCATTTAAAATATTCACAACCCTCGAGCCAAAGCTAATACACTTCCATAAGCTTAAAGTACTCAACACCAAACAAATATACAAAATTTTACTTCATACTCGAGACAAAAGTTCAAAAGATCAAGACACTAGCCCTAGCTACGCCTCGAGATTCTCATCACCTGTTAAGGAAAAACAAACGGGAACGGGGGTGAGCTAAAAAGGTCGTGAGTTTCCAAAATTCATGCACATGCACTTAAAACGATAAAAGTAAAAGTAAATAAATAAAACGCATAGACATATCAAGTTCACACACATTGAGGATACGGGGGCTCTCAGGAGCCAATTTCCACATTTCCCGAGCATTTATAGTAGTCGACACTCCGTCGACTTTCAATCCAAGTACACGACTCTTCACGCCAAACTCCAACCACCAAACTCCCCCAACCGGGCCCACACGCCAAAATTTTAAACAGTGAACAGTAACAGTAAATCACTCAAGGCACTCGGCCAAGAGAGATTGTATAACACATTTCCGTCTCCCAAATTCGATACATGCAAATAAATAAATCACTGACTCTACAAAAAGGGAGCAATAAAGTATACTCTCCTTTAGGTGAGTGGCTCAACAGTTTCAAGTTTCAACATAAGCACGTAACAAGTCACATAGCACATTCACGCACCAAGTTCGTAAATTAAAGCAGTAAACATGCATTGGAAAACTCACCGACAAAGTAGGGGTCGGAGTCCCAGTTTTGATCAGTTGCAAAATCAGCACTTTGCCCTAAACTAATTAAAAGAGAATGAAGATAAGTTTTCCTAACTCACCGACCACATTTAGTTCAAAAAGTAGAAAGTTTGACAATTTCCTAATTCGAGATGAAAATTTTGAAAATCATAACTCAAGTTATACAAGTCAGAATTTTGCACATTTGGTACCGTTGGAAACCTATTTGAAAGCTAAAACTTTGTAGAAGACATTCAATTAAAATTCTGGACGAAATTAGCCCAGATATTCGTTCAACAGACAGCTACAGTACAGAGACAGGGCATATCAGGCTGGCCATCCAGGTTACTTTGAAAATTTTGCAAAATTACAGAAAATTATTTAGCCTCTAAAATTCATACACAATATAGTACTACATAAGGAGTTTCAACAGCCACTGACGGAACTCAATTCTGACACCCGAGCATGAAATTAAAACAGTTCAAACAGAGGGGGTTCACATTTCTGAAATTTTTGGGTTTCGAACTTACATGACAGAGTTTAAAGCCCTGTTTGAGTGACGGTTTCATGTCTAAAAATTACCAAATTTGGCAAACCAATACTTCCATATATAGGGTAAGTTCATACCAAAATTCAACCAAAAATTCAAATGGGAAGGCAGTTTTCTACGTGCCCAAAGTTCGCTCTTCGAACCTCCTCAAACCGATGAAGCCACTTCTCATCTCTTATAACCAACATATACTACTGCCATTTAACTTCAATTTTGACCCTAAGATGGTATTAGTCTCCCTTAACCTAATGATGATAAAAAATGGTCACATATTTTAGCAAAATTATCACGAAACAGTCTCATAAAATTCGGGCAGCATAATGCCTCCATTTTCCAGATTTTACTTCCAAATTAGTAACCCTAATTGCATCAACTCTTGAAGGGCTTTTTGTGGGGAAAAATAACAGCTTAACATTCAACATTTAAACATCAAATTCAGCCCTTAAACTAGCTAAAAATACAGCCACGAAATTTGACCCAAAAATCAGAAAATTCACCCCCAATTTCCTCTTCCTCTAGCCGGTTTTTCCCTAAGGTTTTCTTCCAACTTTTAACAACCAACATTAAACATAATGCACTAATATAACACCATTTAATCATCTAGAAAACAAATGCACATATTTAGTGGGAATCCAAGAGCCCACCCACAACTTAAACCAACAAAACAACTTATTGAAGCTTAGCAATACACATTCATCTACCACATAAGTCAAGGTTTCATCAACCTCTCAACAACCAAAGCATGCTTGAAACTTTCAAAAATGTACAGGGATGAAGTCCTTGAGATTTTACCTCCTCCTAGATGATGACTAAACTCCAAGAATGATGCTAAGCTAAGGCTTCCAAGTGCCTCCCCTCCAAGCTCTCCACCAAGTGCAAGTCCAAGCAAGGATTAATGGAGGTTGTGTTGCGTTTTTGGAGGGAAATTGAGTAAAGAAAATTGCTGAAAATTTAGGGAAGAAGAGGAGAGGGAGTTCGGGTGAGAGAGGGAGAAGAGTGAAGAGATTTTTGGTCAATTTTCTTGAGGAGTTAATGAGAAAAAGGAAGACAAGACATGATCTTTATCTCATCCAAAGTCAAAGCTTGCATAGTGATATTAATTAGCTACTTGGAGGGAAAATTAATCACCTGATTTGGCTTGAGATTAATGGGTAAATCTCGATTAGGAGAGGGGATGGAGAAGTAATTTTTAAGTGATTGGTAGGAATTTAGTTGAAAGAATTAACGGTTAGAAAAATTTCTAAACTTAAAGAGGTTAATCCAAATCGTAACTAAAATTTCAAAACCCTAATTAATCACCTTCAATGACCCAAATCCAGTCATTTAATTACACTTCCAACTTATCAGTGATCATCCATACTTATCTTCACTAGTTTACTCACAGTCCGAATTTACCTCAAAAAACGTGCTTTTAACATTTTACCGCTAATAAATGCTACGAGACGATATTAACAGGGGAATAGGGTTAAAATTAAATGAGACATTGTAAATGAGGAAAAATCGGATTTCACAAGATAATTAAAGAAATAATTATACAAATAAATAAATAAACTTCAAATTTTTTAAATTTAGAATTAAATTTTTTTTTTCTCGAGGCCGTTACATTCTCCCCTCTTTAAAAGAATTTTGTCCTCAAAATTCTCACCTTGTTAAACAAATAATTCTGGATATTTCTTCTGCATTTCCTCTTCCACTTCCCAAGTTGCTTCCTCCACATCGTGGTTTCTCCACAGGACTTTAACCAGAGGAATTTTCTTCGTCCTTAAATCCTTTACTTCTCGATCGAGAATCTTTACAGGTCTTTCCTCATACGAGAGTGTCTCATCCATCTCAATCTCGTCTAATTGTAAAACATGGCTCGGATCTGGATGATATTTCTTGAGTATTGAGATATGGAAGACATTGTAAACCTTCGACATACTAGCGGGTAAATCCAGTTGATAAGCCACTTTTTCAACCCGCTTAAGTATCTCAAACGGCCCCAAGTACCTCGGCTTCAATTTCTTCCCCTTTTTAGACACTACACCACCTTTCACGGGCTTCACCCGCAAGAAAACTTTATCGCCTACTTCGAACTCCAAATCTTTTCTTCTATTATCCGAGTAGCTCTTTTGCCGACTCTGGGCCGTTTGAAGCCTTTCTCTAACTAACTTCACTTTCTCATAAACTTCCTCAATCCAAGGTATAGCGGTCAGATTAAGAACTTTCTTTTCTCCTACTTCATCCCAATGAATCGGTGATCGGCACCTTCTCCCATAAAGTGCCTCATAAGGTGCCATTTGAATCGTGGCATGATAACTGTTGTTATATGCAAACTCGACCAACGTCATGTACTGACTCCAACCTTTACCAAAATCCATTATACACGATCTTAACATATCTTCCAAGGTCTGAATGGTCCTCTCAGACTGGCCATCTGTCTGAGGATGATAAGCTGTACTCAAGTTTAATTTTGTTCCCAAGGTCTCTTGCAACTTCTGCCAAAACCTCGAAACAAACCTAGGGTCTCGGTCAGAAACAATACTTACTGGAATTCCATGCAATCTCACTATCTCATCCAAATAGAGTCTGGCCAATTTTTCCAAAGGATACTTTACATTCACCGGTAGAAAATGTGCGGACTTAGTGAGTCGATCTACGACTACCCATACAGCATCATGTCCCTTTTAACTCCTAATATGCTCCCATTTCCATTCAGGGATTTCTAAGGGTTGTAGAAGTCCTGAGGGCTTTTGGTGTTCAGCTTTCACCTGTTGACAAGTAAGACAAATCTGCACATATTTGGCTACATCTCTCTTTAATCCATCCCACCAATACAGTCCTTTCAAATCTTGGTACATCTTATTACTCCCAGGGTGAATAGTATACTTGGACCGAAGTGCTTCTTCTAAAATCTCTCTCTTTAATACCTCATCATTCGGCACTACTATCCTTCCCCGGAACCTTAACACTCCTTCTGGTCCTGTCTTAAAATCCTGAATCTCCCCTTTCTGAACTTTTCCGTAATTTCACTCTTGGATCTCTTGATTGCTTCCTTAATCCGTTCCAATAATGGAGACCTTAATTCAACATTTCCAAAAATAACCTTCTGCGTCCCAAGACAAGGTTTCCATTCACTTACTTGCACCAACATTTCCCATTCCTTCACTATCAAACCTGCTACTTGAGCCTTGCGACTTAACGCATCAGCCACAACATTTGCCTTTCCAGGATGATATTTTATGGAGCAATCATAATCCTTAAGAAATTCTACCCACCTCCTTTGCCTTAAATTCAACTCCTTTTCAGAAAACAAGTATTTCAAACTCTTATGGTCCGTGAACACCTCAAAAGTCACCCCATATAAATAATGTCTCCACTTCTTCAAAGCAAAAATAACCGCTAACTCTAGGTCATGTGTTGGGTAGTTCTGTTCATGGGGTTTCAACTTCCTAGAAGCATATGCTATGACTTTTCCATTTTGCATCAAAACACAACCTAATCCATCCTTAGAGGCATCTGAATAGACTACAAATCCTTCTTTCCATCAGGTAGAGTTAAGATCGGTGCCTCGCTTAACCGCTTTCTTCAATTCTTGAAACCTTTCTTCACACTTAGGACTCCAAAGGAATTTTCCATCTTTCTTAGTCAAATCGGTCAAAGGTCCAGTAATTCTTGAAAAATACTGAATGAACCGACGGTAATAACCGGCTAACCCTAAGAAACTTCTCACCTCAGTAGGATTTTCAGGTCTCTTCCAATGTATAACAGCTTCCACTTTAGATGGGTCAACTGCAATTCCATCCTTGGAAATTCTATGCCCTAGAAAAGATACTTCTTCCAACCAGAATTCACACTTACTAAACTTGGCAAACAGCTTGTGCTTTCGGAGGGTTTGCAATACAATCTTCAAGTGTTCGGTATGGTCTTCTAGGGTTTTGGAATACACCAATATATCATCAACAAAGGTCACCACAAATCGATCCAAGTAGGGCTTGAATACACGTTGCATCAAATCCATGAATGCGGCCGGAGCATTCGTTAACCCAAAAGGCATTACTACAAACTCGTAGTGTCCATATCTTGAATTGAAAGCTGTTTTCAGTACATCCTCTTTCCTAATCCTCAACTGGTAGTATCCCTGTCTAAGATCCAACTTGGAGAATACCACTGACCCTTGCAATTGATCAAATAACTCATCAATGAGTGGTAAGGGATACTTATTCTTAATCGTCACGTCATTCAACCCCCGATAGTCTATACACAGCCTTAGACTACCATCTTTCTTTTTAACAAACAGTACTGGTGCTCCCACGGAGAATCACTTTCCCTGATAAAACCTCGCTCCAGAAGATCTTGTAACTGTACCTTCAACTCTTTAAGTTCAACCGGAGCCATTCTATAGGGAGTCTTAGAAATTGGTGCCGTTCCAGGTACTAGATCAACCTTGAACTCTGCTGCCCGCTCAGGAGGCAAAGATTCCAATTCCTCAGGAAATACATCGGGAAAATCCCTAACAATCGGCACGTCTTCCAACTTCATCTTATCATTTGGAGGGTTTATAAGAAGAGCCAAATACCCTTGAGCTCTCTTACTTAGAAGTTTTCTAGTCCTAATTGTAAGGCCCCGATTTTTCTCAATTTTTGGAAAATATTAAATAATGTTAATTATAGTTATTTTCGTTTGCCAAGGTGTTTATATGGTTTGTTTTACTTTTAAAAATGTTTGTTTTAATTATTTTGTTTTACAAGTTTGAAACCCTAATTTGAATTTAAACCCTAATTTGCTTCGAAAACCCTAAATTTGGATAAAACCCTAATTTTTATATATGAAAACCCTAGTTTGGATTCGTAAAACCCTAGTTTTGAAAATAAATTTAAGTTTTACGTCCAACTACAAGTTTGTTATTTCTTTGATTTTACGTGTGTTAAAGCATGTGCAAGAAGAGAGATTAGGGTGCATAGGTGATTAGTAGCCTAAGTAAGTGTGATTAAGCTTTGATTGGCTAGGTTAAATTGAGCACCTATGGACTAATTTGATAGGAAAAGAAATCTTTTGGGCAAGAGTGGAAAATAGCTTAAGTTTCTAGGTTGATTTGGCATGACAACTTTGACTTGGACTTGGACCAAATTTTGACTACCTAAACAAATATCTAAGAGACTTAATCTCTTAGCAAAAGCAAGACAAGAAAGTCGGCCAAGCAAGGAGAAAAGAGGGAAGAAAAGAGAAGGAAAAAAAGAGAGAAAAAGAGAGGAAAAAAAGAGAGAAAAGCTTGGGAAATTTTGTCAATTTCAACCATCCAACCTTGATTGAAAGCTAGGAGAAGTGGATTGACTTTGGAAGCTTGCAACTTTCTCTAGAACATAAGCCAAGAAGGTATTTTCCTTTATATGTAAGCTGGAATTTGGTTAATTCGATGAACATGATGGATTTTGTTCTTGTTTTGGGTTAATTCATGATCATTGATAGCTCTTGAGATGATTCCATGGATTAGTTTTATTGTTTTGCTTGTCTTGAACCTTGGCCTAGAGCTAGGGTTAGGGTTTCATGTCTTCAAGTTTAAATTGGAGGAAGCATGGCTTATGTTGATAGATTAATGCTTGAACTTGGCTTCTTAGGTGAATTGATGGTTAAATTTTGAAGATTTGCAAGCCTTGTATGTTCGGCCAAGAAGGTTGAAGTAAGGGTTTGATTGGTTGAGTTATGGAATGATTGAGAATTAATGATATTGCACTTGTATTGATGCATTGATGTAGTTCGGATGTGGTGGAATTGTTGGAAGGTGAAATGTTGGCTCAAGTTTAGGAACTTTAAGGTTACATGTGTGTGTGTGTGTTGAGGGTATTGTGGGACGTTGTAAAGCTGCGTTTGCATGCTTGTTGTCGCATTCGAGTCGATGAGTTTGCATGTGTGTGTGTTTTGGTTGAATGCATTGAGTTTTGGCGCAAAACTGAAAAACAGGAATGACGAACCAGTAACTTTAGCTTCATTTTTCGTGTTGATCCTTTGTGATTTAGCCTTTGGCCAAAACACGAAACTTATAGCCCTTCATTCTAGCTTTCCAACTCCTCTGGAATTTCCTGATTTGGATTTGTGAGCGCCAAGTTATGATCGTTTGAATGTAGCCTGTCGGCAATTCTGATGAGGAACATTTCTGAAACTGTTTCGACATTTTTCACCTGGAAAGAGAAAATCTGGGTAGAAGCTGTCTTCACAAAAGTTGTAGCTTGTTCTCTTAGCTTCGAAACGGCACCTCGTGTACTCTAATCCGATACTTGTAGCTTGAGTTATGAGTAAAGGCGCACAGGGTGTCAAAACTACCTTTTACACCTTTTAGTGTGTGTTTTCCGTTTTCGTTCCGTTCTCGTCTGTTTTTAGTCGAACGCCCAAGCATGTACCTTATTTGCTATTTTAAGTGTTTCTAAGTGGTTTTGGCGTCTTTGGCATCTTAGTGATTGTTTGAATAATCTTCTGGCTCAACTTTTCACAGGAAGTGACGGGGTCGAGGAGACCGGGGAACTTTTCTAACCTCTTTGCTTTTGTACTACTGTTGGTGAGTAATTAGGACTTTATCTGTGAATATAATGTGAAATGTGTTAAGTGGACGTTTGGACGAGGGTGTACTTTATCGCACTCGACCAAAGCTCCATATATGATTCTTGAATGTACGTGTTGTGTGATATATGAATGCGTATGATGAGTGATATATGAACTGTACATGTGATATTATTGGTGATGAGTGACCATGTGGATGGTCTGATCCCAAGGGGTGCCTTTGGGGTCTCAATGTCGATGTTATTTCTGACCACTTGGGTGGTTTGATCTCAAGGGGTTGCCTTGGGGTCTCAATGGTAAATGTTATTTCTGACCACTTGGGTGGTTTGATCTCAAGGGGTTGCCTTGGGGTCTCAATGGTAAATGTTATTTCTGACCACTTGGATGGTTTGATCTCAAGGGATTGCCTTGGGGTCTCATTGGTAAATGTTATTTTCTGACCAAATAAATGGTTTGATCTCAAGGGGTTGCCTTGGGGTCTCAATGGTACATGTTATTTTTCCGACCAAATAGATGGTCTGATCTCAATGCTTTTGGGATCTCAATGATATTATTGCTCAAGCTGCTATGTACTGTAGACTGGCCAGAGTGGGTTGATAAGGTGGACGGTAGGAGTATAAGTGGGGTCTACAGATTATCGGTTGACGGAGTGTCAACGAAAGATCAAGCTTGGAAATTGAAATGGCTTTGAAGCCACCCGTATCCTTATTTGTGGTGTTACTTTTGCTATTGATTTGATAATCTGTGGCAATGTGATTTACATGTACCCCCCCTCCTGATTATTCACTAAGCATATAACTTACCCCTTTTCAATTTGTTTTCCTTAGCAGGGGGTTGAAGAAAGAATTGACGCGTGGGAGGCATAGTGTAGCCTTTTAGCTTTAGTACTTGCTTTGGGTTGGAGTTTTGGCGGTGTATATTGTATTTTGGATAGCGGTGTGAGAAACCTTGTTGGGAGTTGTACTCTAACACTTGTGGTCTTGTAGTGGATATTATGTATATATATAATGTACCTATCGTCCTTTGGTGAGAATTTGACGCGTTTATCATTTTTGCTATCGAGCCCTAGCGAGAGCTGGGCAGGCGGTCCGCTTACCCCTCTGGTTCGCCTTAGGGGAAGTGGGGCTGTCACACTAATTCCCGAAATAAGGGCCGATGAAACCAACATTCCCTTAACGTCCAATCTCAACGTCGTCTCCCCCAGCATATCAAATTCCACTACTTTCAACTACAGTCCACCTTGGCATGGTGTTTAGCTAAGCAATCCATCCCAATAATCACATCATACCCCTTAATATCCACACTTACCAAATCAACCATTAATTTTTCTCTCTCCTATCCACAATTCACAATTTTTATACACCAAACTCGTAATCAAACTTTGGTCCCCTGTTGGTGTTCTAACCTCTAGGTCAAAAGATAACCTAACAGGTTTTATATCTATACCACAAACAAATGCAGGATTAACAAAAGAATGAGTGGCACCGGGATCAATTAAAACTCTAACTAAGCGATGAAAGAGGGGAATGGTACCTTCGACCACTTCCGTCGACGCAGGCACCTCTTGATGGTCCAGCGCATAGACTCGAGTTGGTACTTTTGTCCTACTTCCCACCGAACTAGCTTGGCTCGGATTTGACTTCTGGGCACCACTCCGCTCTCGGGTTTGGGGACAAGAAGATATTTGATGGTCAGAACTTCCACACCTCAGACATTTTCCTTGCTTCTTCCAACATTCATTGGCGGTGTGGTTTGGTTTTCTACAAAAACCACACGTAAGACCTGAATTGGAGGCTTGGCTCCCCTGTGAAATGCTCCTTGTTGGGCCTCTACCACCGATAGACCCTCTAGATGCCCCTTTTCGAGAAAAGGTTCCTATTGATGTTCCCGAGGCACTGGCCCCACTTGAGCCTCTCCCAAACTTGATAGGTGGGCCACTCGAATCTATTGGGCCCCGACTGCTAGAAGGGGCACTCCTTTTCTTAGCATGAAAGCTCTTCAGTTGAGTCTTGGCGGTCTCGATCCTTTGGGCTTTCTCAATGGCCTCCAAACTGCATAACCCTTCTTGAATCTCCAAATTCAAGCCCGGATAAAACGCCTAATTCTTCTTGGCTCTGGCCACCAACTGGGGCAAACTTAGAATACTTAGTAAATTGTGCCTCGTAATCCGCAACACTCAGAAACCCCTGTCGACACTTAATGAAATCATCTTCCCTCTTTTCTTGTACCAAAGGAGGAAGAAACTTAGAGTAGAACTCCCGAGTAAAATTCTCCCAAGTCCTAAGAGTCTGGTCCCTATCCCATTTGGCCCGAATCATGTTCCACCATGATCTGGCTGCTCCTTCAAACTGGAAAGCGGCAAAAGATACCTGCCTTTCCTCAAGATAGTTCGGTACTAAAATATCTGTAACACTCTAGCCACCCCTCACCTCGGATCAGTCCCCAAAGAATTTAGGTGGAGCGAACTTTTGGAAGCGCTCTAATGCCTTATCCTTGCCACCCTCGTGGCCTCTAGGCTGATTGACTGGACCCTGGCATTGTTGGTCCACCAGACGAGCCAAGATGCCCGTCATCTAGTTTATGGCGGTCGCCACTTGTTCCCCGAAATCTACCCCTTGATCTTGTCCCAATCCTTGTCCTTGACCTTAGTCAATGACTCTCGGTCCCCTCATTTTGGGGTTGTCCCTTGCCTCTCTACCTCGGCTCCTTAGGCCTGCTCTACCGTCCATGATTTCTATAATGGGTAGACATAATTAATTACAAATATAAACTAAAATTAATACATAATAATATGGAACAAGGTAAAGTGAGATAAGCGAAAAGAAAATATAAAGAAATAACACAAATTAAAATAAATAATTTAACAAATTAAACCAAGAAGCAAACAAGAGAATTTTCTAAAATTATCCATATTTTCATACATATAACCGTGGGAATTCAGTACACTACAGTGGCATGTTTATCACAAAAGAGTACACAAAAAGTGCTTTCATGGTCAATTTACCACACAAAATATAATAGTGAAAGCAATAGATAAACATGCATCCCAGGGACGAGAATCCCTCTAATAAAGTCTCCTTACAAATTAATAAAACCCTAATACTCTAACACTACTCCTCTAGTCCTCGGGACCACCGGAGGTACCCCTGACGGGTCCTCCTCCTCATCCCTCCCTCAGCCTCCTCCGAAGGATCATCCCCCATCAATATATCCTCATAAGGATTCGCCTCGGATGAGTCCTCCTCAATGGACCCATCAAGCATAGCCTCTGCAGTAACATCAGCCACGATATCCTCCAGGGTAGTGAGGTCAGCCCTAATCCTAGCAGTCCGCTCATGGACCTCGTCAGACATCCTATCGAGTCGGGCCCGAAACCTCTGGACCTGGTCACGAGTGGCCCTAGTCCTATCTCTCTCAGTGTCAACCCGATTCTCCAGTACCTCGACCCGATCCTCCAACTCTCGAATCCGCTCCTGACGAGAAGCCATGATACCTCTCGCCACCATGTTCTCCTCCTGCAGATCTCTAGTGACATCCAAAAGCTCCCGACGCTCATCGTCAATAGACAATACCACGGAATTAGGGTACGAGTACCGACTCCTACACGGGCACCTCGAACCTCCCCCCCGACGTGGGGTGAACAGAAGGCTGGTCTGGTCATCCCCGCTCACTCTATACCGCACTGGTCTAGCAGGTGGCTCATGACCATTGGCCCTCTACCCATTAGCTCCCGCAGCTCCATTACCACTTTCTATACCTACACCAAATCCACAACTTAAAGTTAGGACTTTTTCAATATTCAAGGTAGCTAAAATATCAAACTTAAAGTACAAGAAACCATTCTAAAAGAACTTTTACAAATTTCCTTCATAGACCTCTAACCTAGGCTCTGATACCACCTGTAACAGCCCCACCTCCCCCTAAGGCTAACCAGAGGGGTTAGCGGGCTATCTGCCCAACTCCCGCCAGGACTCAAGCATTCAAATCAATACTAACTTAAACGTGCAATTTCACCAAACACCACAACATTAATATTAAAACTGAAAAGGGCATTTAAACTTAAAATTACAATCGTCCGTTTAAAATATTCACAACCCTCGAGCCAAAGCTAATACACTTCCATAAGCTTAAAGTACTCAACACCAAACAAATATACAAAATTTTACTTCATACTCGAGACAAAAGTTCAAAAGATCAAGACACTAGCCCTAGCTACGCCTCGGGATTCTCATCACCTGTTAAGGAAAAACAAACGGGAACCGGGGTTAGCTAAAAAGCTCGTGAGTTTCCAAAATTCATGCACATGCACTTAAAACGATAAAAGTAAAAGTAAATAAATAAAACACATAGACATATCAAGTTCACACACATTGAGGATACGGGGGCTCTCAGGAGACAATTTCCACATTTCACGAGCATTTATAGTAGTCGACACTCCGTCGACTTTCAATCCAAGTAGACGACTCTTCACGCCAAACTCCAACCACCAAACTCCCCCTACCGGGCCCGCACGCCAAAATTTTAAACAGTGAACAGTAACAGCAAATCACTCAAGACACTCGGCCAAGAGAGATTGTATAACACATTTCCGTCTCCTAAATTCGATACATGCAAATAAATAAATATCGACTCTACAAAAAGGGAGCAATAAAGTATACTCTCCTTTAGGTGAGTGACTCAATAGTTTCAAGTTTCAACATAAGCACGTAACAAGTCACATAGCACATTCACGCACCAAGTTCGTAAATTAAAGCAGTAAACATGCATTGGAAAACTCACCGACAAAGTAGGGGTCGGAGTCCAAGTTTTGATCAGTTGCAAAATCAGCACTTTGCCCTAAACTAATTAAAAGAGAATGAAGATAAGTTTTCCTAACTCACCGACCACATTTAGTTCAAAAAGTAGAAAGTTTGACAATTTCCTAATTCGAGATGAAAACTTTGAAAAATCATAACTCAAGTTATACAAGTCAGAATTTTGCGCATTTGATACCGTTCGAAACCTATTTGAAAGCTCTAAAACTTTGTAGAATACATTCAATTAAAATTCTGGACAGAATTAGCCCAGATATTCATTCAACAGACAGCTACAGTACAGAGACAGGGCATATCAGGCTGGCCATCCATGTTACTTTGAAAATTCTCCAGAAATTACAGAAAATTAGTTAGCCTATGAAATTCATACAAAATATAGTACTACATAAGGAGTTTCAACAGCCACTGACGGAACTCAATTCTGGCACCCGAACATGAAATTATAACAGTTCAAACAGAGGGGGTTCACATTTCTGAAATTTCTGGGTTTCGAACTTACATGACAGAGTTTAAAGCCCTGTTTGAGTGATGGTTTCATGTCTAAAAATTACCAAATTTGGCACACTAATACTTCCATATATAGGCTAAGTTAATACCAAAATTCAACCAAAATTCAAATGGTATAGCAGTTTTCTACGTGCCCAAAGTTCGCTCATTGAACCTCCTCAAACCGATGAAGTTCAACTCATCCACTTCTCATCTCTTATAACCAACATATACTACTGCCATTTAACTTCAATTTCGACCCTAAGATGGTATTAGTCTCCCTTAACCTAATGATGATAAAAAATGGTCACATATTTTAGCAAAATTATCACGAAATAGTCTCATAAAATTCGGGCAGCATAATGCCTCCATTTTCCAGATTTTACTTCCAAATTAGTAACCCTAATTGCATCAACTCTTGAAGGGCTTTTTGTGGGGAAAAATAACAGCTTAACATTCAACATTTAAACATCAAATTCAGCCCTTAAACTAGCTAAAAATACAGCCACGAAATTTGACCCAAAAATCAGAAAATTCACCCCCAATTTCCTCTTCCTCTAGCCGGTTTTTCCCTAAGGTTTTCTTCCAACTTTTAACAACCAACATTAAACATAATGCACTAATATAACACCATTTAATCATCTAGAAAACAAATGCACATATTTAGTGGGAATCCAAGAGCCCACCCACAACTTAAACCAACAAAACAACTTATTGAAACTTAGCAATACACATTCATCTACCACATAAGTCAAGGTTTCATCAACCTCTCAACAACCCAAGCATGCTTGAAACTTTCAAAAATGTACAGGGATGAAGTCCTTGAGATTTTACCTCCTCTTAGATGATGACTAAACTCCAAGAATGATGCTAAGCTAAGGCTTCCAAGTGCCTCCCCTCCAAGCTCTCCACCAAGTGCAAGTCCAAGCAAGGATTAATGGAGGTTGTGTTGGGTTTTTGGAGGGAAATTGAGTAAAGAAAATTGCTGAAAATTTAGGGAAGAAGAGGAGAGGGAGTTCGGGTGAGAGAGGGAGAAGAGTGAAGAGATTTTTGGTCAATTTTCTTGAGGAGTTAATGAGAAAAAGGAAGACAAGACATGATCTTTATCTCATCCAAAGTCAAAGCTTGCATAGTGATATTAATTAGCTACTTGGAGGGAAAATTAATCACCTGATTTGGCTTGAGATTAATGGGTAAATCTCGATTAGGAGAGGGGATGGAGAAGTAATTTTTAAGTGATTGGTAGGAATTTAGTTGAAAGAATTAACAGTTAGAAAAAATTCTAAACTTAAAGAGGTTAATCCAAATCGTAACTAAAATTTCAAAACCCTAATTAATCACCTTCAATGACCCAAATCCAGTCATTTAATTACACTTCCAACTTATCAGTGATCATCCATACTTATCTTCACTAGTTTACTCACAGTCCGAATTTACCTCGAAAAACGTGCTTTTAACATTTTACCGCTAATAAATGCTACGAGACAATATTAACAGGGGAATAGGGTTAAAATTAAATGAGACATCGTAAATGAGGAAAAATCGGATTTCACAAGATAATTAAAGAAATAATTATATAAATAAATAAATAAACTTCGAATTTTTTGAAATTTAGAATTAAATTTTTTTTATTATTTTATTATTATTATTATTTTCTTGTGGCCGTTACATGTTAGACCAGTTCAACTAGTGAACTGGACGGTTTTTTAGAAAATCGGGTAGGCATTATTTATTACTAAAAAAATGCTAGAAGGATGCAGAAGAGTTCAAACACCAAACCTCGCACATGTAAGTGAGGCTTTTACTGCTAGTCCACTAGCTGAAATGTGCAATCCTGTTTTATTATTATATTATTGAGCTATTCATTATTATTATTATTATTATTATTATTATTATTATTATTTTGTAGTCCTCTAGAACAAATTTATTTAGTATCTTTTAATAAAAATTTTTACATAAAAAAACTCTATAAATTATGAAATGGATTTCAAAAATAACATATTATACAATTAATTTTTGAGGCATATATTGGTTCTTAATAACCTTTTACACTTAAAATTCATAAATACACTAAATAATTATACTAAATATATATAAAAATTTACACTTGAAGTTGCCTTAAAAAAAATTTTACGCTTGATGTTTAATGGATTACTAAGTAAATTTAGGTTTTGTTGATTCTTATAGGAACTAATCATTCTATAGTGAATTACATTAAATGAGCATTTGTTATGACATAGTTTGTTACATCTCCACTATATATCCTATAAAAAAAATTATGGACATAATATTTTAATATATTCAGTGACCTACCAGTTCAACCACCGGTTCAACCACTCACCCACTGGTTGAACCTGTGACCCGTTGACCCACCTCCTTCGCTGGATTCCTCTCTGGGTTGGGTTTAATAACTATGCTTTTACTACTTGGAATGAATTGTCAAAAACATTCTTAAGTAAGTATTTTCCTCTTAGAAAAAACAGCTAAGTTTCGTATTATATTATAGATTTTGGTCAATTTGAGGAGACTCACTATATGAAACTTGGGAGAGGTTTAAAAATCTTCAAAGAAGATGCCCCCACTATGGCCTTCCCTATTGGTTAATTATTTAAAACTTCTGTAATGGTCTTAGTTTCCCAATTAAGATCAATCTAGATGCTACCGTTAGTGGAGTTTTAATGGAAAATGCACCTGAGGAAGCTTAAGTTTTAATCGAAGAAATGGTCTTAAACAATTATCAATGGGCAAATGAAAGAAATAACCCTAGAAGACTAGCCAGTATGCATGGACTTGATGCTATTAACATGTTAAGAACTCAATTGAATCAATTGAATAATTTTCTAAGTAGACAAAATGCAAGTGGTTCGAATGCTAATGTAAGTGTTGCATATTGTTCTAATTGTGGTGGAAATCATGATTCTAATTGTTGTTATATTGAACATCGTGAGCATTTTTAATTGGCCACCTCAAAATAATCCCTTTTCAAACACCTACAACTCTAGCTGCAAAAAACATCCTAAGTTTGGGTAGAGGGATGTATTTACCAGCCAAAAGCTTAAGAATCCATCCAGTTTTCTATCTAAACCACTTGAGCTACATTCTACTTGGGAAATTGCTTTAGATAAGCACGCTCAAAATACTAATGAAAGGTTGGAAGGTAAAGTAGACCAATTAGATAATAGATTTAGAAAGGTAGAATTTCAAATTGGTCAACTTTCTTTCAATTCTAGAAACCAAGTAAAACTGAAGTTAATCCAAGAGAACATGTGAATGTAATCACTCTTAGGAGTGGTAAACAATTAGAAAAAGTCAATCTTTGTCAAAATGGCGAAGAAGTTAAAAATAAAAAAGATAAGGCACCTATGGATCAAAATGATCATGTTATGATTGATGTTGATTTGTCTTCTTCTCATATTTCTTCAAAGGATGCTACTAATGATGTTCCTTTTCCTGATAGGTTGGAGCAAAGCAAAATGGAGAATGAATTTGAGAAATTTGTTCAAAGTTTTAAGAAAATTAGAATTAATATTCATTTTATTAATGCTATTTTATAAATTCCCTCTTATGCTCATTTCTTGATGGATATAATGTCTAGAAAAAGAAATATTGAGAATCATGGGATAATTGCATTAACGGAAGAAAGTTTGGCAAATGTGCAAAACAAACTTCCAATTAAGCTTAAGGATTTGATGAATTTTACTATTTCTTGCACTATTGGTCATCTCAATTTCACTAATTTTTTGTGTGATCGAAGTTTGGGCTATGCATAGGTCAAGCCGCTCGTGAGTAGCTTGCGAGCTGGTTGGTCAAAGGCTTGGCTCAAACTTGGTCAAACCGACTACTCGCTCGAGTTCGAGTTACTCGCTCTTAATAGTAAGTTGAGTTCGAGTGCCAATATTTGCTTGTTAAGTACTCATCGAGCTTAATTGAGTATTTGTATTATTTATATAATATATATTTTAATTATGGAATGACTATAATGGGTTCAAGTTTAAAAAAAATTTACCTAAAGCAATGTTAAGTTAACAAAGGTGATGGATGGAAAAATGGTAATCTGATAAGTCTAAAATGCAAAAAATAGAAAACTAGAAAATAAAAATCACTCAAACTAGAATCTCGTTCTTGTCTCAAAATAATTCACTCTTTCACTCCAAGTTCTCCAACTCTCTCTCATTCAAATTGTAATCTCTACTCTCACTATTAGATTTCAATAAAAATTCACAACACAATTGCGAATCTCATCTACAAATTCGCTCCTCTTTTTCCTCTCAAATAAACAACACCACCACCTGATTCTCTTCTCTGAAGTTGTAGCATAACCAGTAGTAGAGGCCCACTTGATTTAGCAGCGCACTTGGTAGCAGACAGTCAATAGAGCTCATCTAAGGTAAATAAAAAGTTGGACTTAGTATCTGGGTGTACATTTTTCAGTCTAAGTTGCCATTCTACTTCAGAATTATGGAACCCTAATTTTGATTGTAAATTGAACTTATGTGTTTTGTTGGTAGTGAGTAGAGGCTCTTAAATTAGGAATTTGTGGCTTAAATTTCTGGCGAAATCGAAGAGCAGTAAAAGCCCTTGCAAATTTCTTGAGAAAAATGGAGAGCTGCATCGACCGTTCTACTGATAGCTCAAGATTAGTTGCTCAATCTTGGGGAATAGGTAAGCCACTGACACCTAAGCTATGTGAAGACATATTCATGCTTTCTTTCTTTTTTTTCCCCTTTTTTTGGGGTGATCCTCTGCTTCTTGTTTCTTATTTTTCCCTTTTCATTTCTTTTTTCTTTTTCTTCTTTTCCCTCCTCTTCCCCCCACCCAGTCGCCAGTCGCCGGCGACCAGGGAATAATTTTTTTTGTTCTCTCTTCCTTCCCCCCTCCCCCCCTCCCCCCTCCCCCCGCCACCTCTCCCCTCCCTTCCCAGCCTCCCTTCCCTCCCCGCCACCCCCAGGGAGGGGTTAGGTGGCGGGGGTAGGGGGGAAGGGGGTTGCGGGTGCAGGGGAAGGGGGAAAAAAGGTGCTGGTCTGGTCTAGTCGCTGGCGATTGGCGATCGCCGCCTGGGGTGGGGGAAGAAGAGGGAAAAGAAGAAAAAGGAAAAAGAAAAAATAAATGGAAAATAAAAAATGAAAAAGAAATGGAAAAGAAAAAAGAAAATTGAAAAAAAAATATTCCAAATACACCAAATACAAGCTACAGTGATTGTTTTTCGCTACAGTGATGCTACAGTAGTGTTTTTGAAATACAACTCCAAAAATACCTAATCCAAACGAACCCAAAGTTGTTTTGGCTATCTCATAGCCAATTGAAAATTGACTTGTGACCCCACCATTATTTTAAATTAAGTATTTGGAAATCAGTTATGGTTTTATTTTGAAATGGAAGTCTGGAAATTAGGATGTTGAGTCTAGATTCTTGAAGTCTAATTTTGGAAAAATAAGTCAAGCTAGAGCTCGAGCAACTCGAGCTTGATAAGGCTTGCAATTTACTCGAGCTCAAAACGAGTCGAGTTTGAACTTAATTTCCATTATGTCAAGTCAAGTTCAAGCTATATGTCATGTACTCATTCAAGCTCGAGCTCGAGTAGCACTAATAGTTATCAAGTTTGAGCTCAAGTATGGTGCTACTCGAGGTCAACTCGGCTCAATAGCACCCCTAATCTAGGTGCGAGTATGTCATTAATGCCACTCTCCATAGTAAGGAAGTTTGATTTGAGGGAGATCAAGGATAGAAATATCACTCTTTAATTGGTAGATAAGTCAATAAAACATTCAATTGGTATGATTGAAAATATTCTTATAAAGGTGAAATCTTTTATTATACCAGTTGACATTATTGTGCTTGATATGAAAGAATATATGCATATGCCTATTATATTGGGTAGATCTTTCTTAACCACCTCCATACTCTAATTGATGTCCAAGGAGGAAAATTAATGTTTAGAATTGATGGTGAAAAATTAATTTTTGATCTTAATGAAAATAAGGATCTTGACTTGTAGCGTGGAAAAGTTTTTAAGCCAAAAAAGGTAAATGTAGTGCATGAATTATTTAAAGATGGCTTTCCTACTGACACTTATGTTTATGACATGCCAAATATGAAAATTAAAGGAAAAGAGATCCTTAATCCTAAAGTTCATGTGGATAAAAGTAAGAAATCAAGTAGATTTTGGGATTCTCTTAATGTTTTTCAAGAAGTCCTCATACTATGTATGATAATGCTAATCTTTCTTTATTTGATGATAAGGATGATTTGGAGAAAAGGCATGCCCAATACATGTTAGCTCTTGGAAAGGAATGAGTTCTTTTTCCCCTCCAAAGTGATTTGCAAGAAGAAACCTTTTGAGTTGAGCCAATGACTATAAACAAAAGCACTTCTTAGGAAACAACACAATGTTATGTTTAAGTTTATATTAATTTGGTGTGATTTTATATTTGACATCTTTGTTTAAGTGTGTTTGTTGTGTTAAAGTGATAGGATTCAAGATTTGGATTCAAAGTTGCAAAATGAGGTTCTAAATGAGCTTGAATGATGAACTTCTCCACGCTTCAAATTTTGATTCTTTTCTTTTTGATGTTTGATTTTAGGTGAAATTAGTGTGTTTAATCATTATACACATCTCATAAGATGCATTGCTCTTTAAAATGACAGATAATAATTTGAGACATGAAGCGAACCAATGAAATAGTGTTTGAAAGTTGTAGAAAAATTGCAAAAGCATGAAATCAGTGAATCAATCCATGTGGTATGCATCTTGGATCCCTGCAACTGCAGATTTTTCTGGAAAATTCATCTTGAAATGTAAATCAATCCATGGCTTGTAGCTTGTGTTTTTGCATCGCATTTCTTCATATCTTCATGATTCCAAGAAGAAAAATAGGGGAACCTTGTTCAAACTTTCTTCTTTTCTTCTTATTATGTCTAGAAAACATGCACGTCACTAGTTTCTTTACTTATCTTGATTAAACATCATGTTTAATCACTATTGACATCATTTGGAGTCACGTTTAACAATCATTTGCATCATTTAATTACATCTTTAGTATGTTTGATCTTTATGAATGGTTAAAAGGTTCAATTGCACAATTTTCTTGTTAAAACTAGTTTGAATGCACAAATGGGTCTATCATACCACATTTTACTTATATAACTATTTTGAGGTGAATTTCTTCAACTTTATTTAGTAGCTTGCATTTTCACTTTTTTCACACACCTTCATATGAACATAAACTTGCATAATCATTGTGTAAAGATACTTAGTGATGCATGAGCATGTCATATGGACTCCAAATGAGTTGTTTATGAGCTTCATTACATAAATTTGCATGTTAATTGTGAGGGCCTCAAAATTCTTATTTTATTTAAAAATACATAATAATATTTATAGTATGTTTATTCATTAAAATATTAGTAAATTTATACTTTGAGTTATTATTTTCCAATTTAATGAATTTTTCAACAATTATTTCCCGGTGTTTGGTTTCGACTAGTTTAAGCGTCGATTTTTGATCCGAGGTGTGAATAGTAACTCTAAGATGAAACCGAGCATATGTGGAGATATTATAGAGATATATTTAATGTTGGACAATGTCAGAATGAGAAAAATCAGTAAAAGTTGAAGCGACGCACGTTGACGCGATAAAAAGTGAGGTTGGTCACCCTTTCCTTAAATTAAGGATAACCAAGCCTTTTGTTTTTAAAAAGCCACAATTCTTGCTCCTTGTCTCCTCATTTTTTTCAGCTGCAATTTTGGAGCTTTAGAGAGAGAGAGGGCCAAGTAGAGAGAGAGGGAAAAGAAAGAAAAATCAAGTCTTCTTCCATTCCATTTTCATATTCCATTTCTTGAAGTTTCAAGACTCCATTGAAGGCATTGCTCTTGTTTCTTCTTCTTCCTTTGCCTGTCGTGAGAGAGAGAGAGAGAGAGTGGTCCGAGAGTGAGAGAGAGAAAGAAAGAGGGAAGAAAGCTTCCTTTTGCTTGTCATCTTCTTGTTCTTGAGTTTGAGGAGGAAACCAACTTCAAGGAAGCAAATCCTTAGAAAAACTTGAAGGATCTTGAGGTTTCAAATCTTGGAACATCATCCGTGGGTGGAACTACATTAGATCCTACTTGATCTTGCTAGATCTAAATAGATCTTGAGGTATAACACTTAAATCCCTTAGTTTTAGCTTTATTAGTGCTAGATCTTTCAGATCTACGGTTTATTTTGCTAGAAATGCTTATGTTTGGAACATTTGAGTTGGGCTCTTGAATTCCCAACTTAGGTAGCTGACTTGAGGTGACTTTTAGGTAGCGGACTTGAGGAGCTGATTGTGGTTGTGATTGTTATTATGAGATGAGTTCATTTTGTGGTTAGAAAGTAGGATTGTTGTTGAAAATTTTGAAGAAAAGTAATGAAGGCTGGCCAAACCTATGCTTGAAAGTTTTGACATTTGATTTCAAAATTTTATGATGTTTCTTGGCTAGATTTTGCCTAAATAAATGTGTATTATGTTCGTTTATGAGTATATGCTTAAATAGAGTTAAAATATTGAACTTTAATGGTGCAAAGTTGAGCTTCTCTGAATTTTTGGGTAAATGTGCTATTTTGGACAGATTTGAGAGGTTAGAAATGTTTATCTATTTTTCATGAATTTTGTACATTGAGACTTAGTGAAAATTGTTCTAAACATGTGTTAAAACCTGGATTAAAGTTTAGTGTAGAGTTTAAACTCGAATGGGTGATTTTCAAGGTGAAGGACCTCACTTTATTTCCTTATTCTAAAAATTGAGAAGTTGCGAGTAATGAGTACATCAATAGAGTATTTTGGTTAAATGATGTATCGATTTAAAAATGGAATCTTTTAAGATAATTTTCGACTCAAATGACTACTTTTCACTCGAGCAAAGTTAGAGGAATTTTGCGAAGAATTTTGATAAAATAAATGACTAAGTTATTTGAGTTTAGTTTCGCTATTGTGGGGCGAAACTTATTTCTCCTGTTTACTTGTTTATGGGAAGTGTGGACGGATTTGAAATCGAGCCAAACCTGGAGACTGAACCTTACTATTTTGGTGAGTTTCCATACATGTTACTTGATTATGTGAATTTGGTTTGAAATATGTCTACTCAAGTGATTTGATATGAAAATTTGGCTTTGATCCATCAAATGGAGTAGTGTGTACTTCATCGCATTTACCCCTATTTGAATGGTAAAATTTGTAAGAGTGTTTTGATGTGATTTATGTGCATGAAAATTTTGAGAATTCCTAAGACCTATCGGTGGGTTAATCGACTCGAGCTGTAGGTTAGGCCTAGGCCGAGAAGAAATGATGAGTCATAGGGTTATTTATGTGATGTGTGCTCTGGACTTGGCGTATGGACTTGTCCCTTATGGAAGAGCAACAATTAATTTATGTGTGACTGAATGGGAGAAAGTGCTACGCCTATTAGGGCGGGAGTCACCTCTTAGTTTGTATCAGTTTATATGTGATTGAACGAGAGAAAGCACTACGCCTATTAGGACGGGAGTCACCTCTTAGTTCGTATCAATTACCTTTTATGTGTTTGGAGTTGGGCCCGATAGGGGTTTTGGTGGAGATAGGAGTAAGTGGAGTTCTACATGGATGATATAAATGTTGATAGAGCATCAACTACATAAAAAGGGTGCCCCAGCTTCGTGGACTTTAGCTCTTAAGAGCCACCTATATCCTTCCTTTTGATGTTACTCGCTTTCTTTATTTGATTGTTTTTAAATATGAATGTGAGATGGAATATTGTATGTCTTATGTGAAGTGCATAGCTTTTAGAACTCACTGAGATTTTAGCTCATTCTTTTAAATTTGTTTTCCTTAGCAGGGACTGAGAACCCAAGCGAAGGCGCCAACCATTAGATCTAGGGTTTATTTTGTTTCTAGCTTGAGAGACTTGAACTATGAATTTGGAGTATTGTATTATGAACGTTGAATGATAACCAAGTACTCTATGTATTTTGAGATTTCAAGATTTGAGTAATGAATTTGTGAGTTGTCGTTTGGTTTACATTTGTGTTTTCATTTCAGTTTGATGAATTAGTGAATGTTTGTGTGAGTGAATCCTGGCAAGAGTTAGGCAGGCGGTCCATTGATACCTTAGAGTACGTCCCAAGGAGAGGTGGGGCTATCGCATTAATTACATGGTGAGCCATTAGAATCATTGTGCTTCATAGTTTCATCATTTTAAGCATCATTTACATCTAAAAATGTCTTGAATCCCTATTACTAAGTAAGTTTATTTTTTATTTTCAAGTAATTGCAACTAATATTTGTTAAATGGAATTAAGCAATCTATAATTCTCATTTATGTTGGGAATGGATGAATTTCATGAGAAGGAGATCATGAAAAATCAAGCCAAGAGTTTAAAGCTCTATATTGAGAGAGCATTTCTTTTAACTCGTACTCTTCCTTTTTCACACATTGAGGATAATGTGCATTTTAAATGTGGGAAGACGGCTTATAAAATCAAAACTTGTCCAAAATTTTCAAACATTTGAAGTACGCTTTTCAAATTTGTCCAAAATTTTCACATTAATAGTCAAATTCTCCCTTTGGAGTATATTTTATGTGTCTTGTGGATTAATTTTTCATTTGACTTGGGTATCACTATTATGTGACAAGGATTTGTGCTATGAAGAAAGTATATATTGTAAAGTTGAAGGAGTCATATCTTAAATTTTGCATACTTGACGAGTTTCCTATCTTGATTGAATTTCACAAAATGATGATGAATATGAATATGGTCAATATTTGCATTACTTTTTCTATGATCATCTCACATATATTATAAATATGAAAAAAAAAGAGAAAGATAAAAGTTTTGCTCCAATGATTCTTGAAACTTAGTAACCAGGAGACTTCATATAAAACTATCAACTTTCACATAAAATGACTCTTGAATTAAAGAATGTGCAAAGCAACTTGAGTTTGTAACATGTTGAGTAACCGGAGGTCTTCATCTACCAATGTTGATCTTTACATTAGAAGACATTTTCACTACTTGAGAAAACTGTGTAGTATGTTTTGAATATATTTCCTTTTTGAGAAAAATAAAGATGATAATAGAATTGAGTGCTTTGACTGGACCATATGAATTGTTTAAAAGTGAGACTGAGTTGAGGGGAGGAAATGAGTTAAGTTAGTCTTAATTCCTGATATAATTCTCTCTCTTTTGCTTGGTATGATGAGTATTTTGTGGTTAAATGAATGGTTGTGTAATGATTATTTATCATGCCTTGAGGAATTGAATTTGAAGGAATGTATGACCATATGAGTTTAAAGGATGCATTTTGAACTATTGTAATAGTTTGTAATTCTTATTGTTTGAGAACAAGCAAAGATTCAAGTGTGGGGGATTTTAATAAGTACATATTTTACCTATTTTTAGCAAGTTTAAGGTGTGTTTTTATTGTATTTTTAATTTAAGATGGAAGAATTGAACTCCTGTATAAGTAATTTTTGTGCAAGAGTTTCAATTTAGCCAATTCTTGCAAAAGTCTAGTTTAATGTGTTAATTGGATACATTTTTGTAGATTTTGGGGCTAAATTGAGATTAAGTGTAAAATTGAGGGATAAAGTAATCAAAAGTAGAATTTTTAAACTGATACGCAACCTAGAAGTGAAAATTAATAACTCAAGGATCGAATAGCTCACATTTCTCTATCTTTGGAGACAGGAAAAGTGGATTTGCAAGGCGATCCATTAGTTGTGCCTCGTGGATTTGCATTGTGGATTGTGATAGCCCGACTTTCCCCTAAGGCGAACCAGAAGGGTTAGCGGACCGCCTGCCCAACTCTCGCCAGGACTCACAACATTCACACATTCACCCACCATCAATAAAGATATTAAAATTGCTGTCAAATTCTCACAAAATACAAACCCCAAATTTCATTGATAAGAACTTCAAAATACCATAAACTGACAAAGTCATCCATTAACTCCAATCTTTTACAAAAGAGGAAATCCTACAAAAGTACTAGATTCCTCGATTCTCGTGCCCCACTTCCAAACCTATTAAGGAAAACAAAGCTTATGGGGTGAGCAAAGCCCAGTGATGTCAAAAATTCATGCACAAGCAGGTTAAAGCGGTAACAAGTCTTAACAAAATAATAACAGTAGAAAACTTGGAAATCATATAAGACAATATAAAAGAATCACTAGAAAAGGATACAATTTGCCGTTCCACCTTTCTGAAATTTCCACTCCCATCTTCGATCCAGTCCCAAGCCGTAGTTTCAACAGGAATGTTGACACTCCGTCAACCACTATCTCATAGACCGTAGAAATCACTTTACTCTCACCTGTCTACTTACACCCGCTGTACCGGGCCCGCTCGTCAAAATAGAATTATCATTAAACCAAATCGGGATGAGCGGCACCTCCCGCTCCATAGAGCGTGGTATATACTACCGCTTAGTAAATGAGTCGACGAGACTACGCTCCAATCGACTTAATCGGAATCTAACCAAAACGGGAGAAGATGTACCTCCCACTCTCTTGAGTGTGGTACATACAACCGTTTGGTCTTAACATGTCAAGAACAAGCACAAGTACAAGCATTCAACAACTTCAATTCAGGTAAGGGTGAACGCGATAAAGTACACGTTCACCAAATCAAACAAGCATGCTTTTCAAACAATTTCATTACACCCAAGCATTAAACAACAGGCACTTGAGCACTCACCAACAGTTGAGAGCAAGCGAGAAAAGTTAGAAGATCAAACACGTTCTTCGATGTCCATGGAATCACCTGAGATATGAAAATGCAAGCAATTAACCTTTCGATTCCAAATTAAAAGGAATCTCGTAAGATTTGGGAAAATCCATTTTCAAATGTGAAAAGACGTGATGTGCATATACTCAATGAACTAAACTCTTAACGAATGCTTATAAACACTTAAAATAGCAAAAGGAGCACATGCATGGGGGTTAGACCAAAACCGGACGAGAACGGAACGAAAATGGAAAACACACACTAAAAGGTGAAAAAGACAGTTTTGACACCTTGTACGCCGTTACTCATAACTCAGGATACAAGTATTGGATTAGAGTGTACGAGATACTGTTTCGAAGCTAAGAGAACAAGCTACAACTTTCATGAAGACCACTTCTGCCCATATTCACTCCTTCTGGGTCAAAAGTGCGAAAACAGTTCTAGGAATTTCAGTTTCAGAATTGTCGATAGGCTTGATTCAAACGATCATATCTCAGCGTTCACAGATCCAAATCAAGAAATTCTGGATGCGCTGAAAATCTTGAACGAAAGGCTATAACTTTCGTGTTTTGGTCAAAATCTAAATCACAAAGGATCAACACGTAAAATGGAGTCAAAGTGGCTATCCAGTCATCCCTGTTTTTCTGTTCTACCCCCAAATGCATTGCATCCAACCAAACCGCAAGCATGCAAATCCAATTACTCGAATGCAATAACAAACATGCAAATGCAGCTCTTACACGTCCCACATTACCCTCGACACATACACACACACATTACATACGTACACATCAAAAGTTTCACCCTTCCAATGGTTTGAACTTGTGCATTTCTCAACCATTGTGCACTAATGTACCAACAAATGCACTAACACTAGTTTACCAAGAATCCAATTAAGTGACCAAGTACACTAATTAGGTCCAAGATCATCACCTCCCTATTAGGGTTTCAACCATTCCATTCACAATCTAGTAATCGAATCACCAACTACACATTAAACAATGCTCAATGCCTTCATTAAACATCAATGGAAGCACAATGGAAGCAACAATGTAATATTAAACCATCTTGTTGGCCGAGACTTGAAGGCATGAAATCATCCAAACTTACACCATAACTTCACAAGTTAAGCTAAGAACAAGCATTAATGACATCCAACCAACAATCACAAGCTTTAACTTCCAATATTTAAGCTTGAAATCAAGAACCCTAACCCTAACCCAAACTAATATTCATGGCTAGGCATAAACACATAGAAATCAACCAAACCAATCCGTAGAATCATCTCAAAAGCTAAGCATAAGCATGAATCAAGCCAAAAGAACCACAAAATCCAACAATTTCATAATCTCCATCAAAATTCCAGCTTGTAAAGATGGAAGAAAACCTTTCTAGCTTATGTTCTTGGTGCAACCCCAAGTTCTCAAGTGCAAGCTTCACCTCCTAGCTCCAAATCAAGATTGGATGGTTGAAATTTGCAAGAAACCCCAAGCTTTTTCTTTGTTTTTCCTCTCTTTTTTCCTCTTCTTTTCCTTCTCCTTTTCCACGGTTTTTCCCTCTTCTTTTTTTTCCTTGCTTGGCCGGCTCTCTTATGCTATAAAATAGCTAAGAGATATCATCACCTAGATATTTCTTGTTTAGTCAAAGATTGGTCAAAATTATCATGCCAATTAACCCAACAACTTAGGTTATTTTCACCCTTGCCCAAGTAATTTCCTTTCCTATCAAATTACTCCATAGGTGCTCAATTCAACATAGTCTATCCAAGTTTAATTACACCTAATTAGGCTACTAATCACCTATGACTCTTAATCACCTTTCTTAATCATGCATTAACACACATAAAATCAAAGAGGTAACAAACTAGGGTTTTCCACATACAACTTAGGGTTTTAACGAAATTTAGGGTTTCGAAGCAAACTAGGGTTTTAAATTTCAAATTAGGGTTTTTAGACTTGTAAAACAAAATAGTTAAAACAAAACACTTTGAGAAGTAAAGCAAACCATATAAACACCTTGGCAAACAATAATGACTATAATTAACATTATTTTGTATTAAAGTCGATGTTAAAATTTATAATTTAAACAAAAATATGAAAATGGTATGGGTCCTCACATGGATCCTTGATAATGACAATGTGACAGCCCCACCTTCCCCTGAGGCGAACCAAAAGGGTTAGCGGACTGCTGCCCAACTCTTGCCAGGACTCGATAGTCAATAAAAGAAACCAACAACCCAACATACTAAACTAAATTCTCCAAGTTCAAATGACAAACCAACATAGTTACATAAATTTCACACCACAATTCAAATTTAAAATTCAATAGGGGATTTAGGTTACAAAACCAAAAGCTAAGCTTATCCATGATAGGGTTTTCTAGTACATCATCCCTTAAACAAAAGTAACACAAAACCTTATACTAATCGCGCGCACTTCCAACCCCAAGCTCAAGCAATTTCCCTGCTAAGGAAAACAAAGAGGAAAGGGTAAGCTAAGAGCTCAATGAGGTTCCAAAAACATGCAGCCAAATATACAATTAAAATTCACTTAATAAACAAGTATCACAAATACAATCACCAAATAAATTGAACATACTCAATTAAAGGATACGGATGGCTTTCAAAAGCCAATTTCCCCGTAACTTGATCATATCACATCCCGTTAACTCTCTGTCAACATTTGCAGTTTAGAGCCAAAACAATAGATCCCCACTTAACACCAAGTACCGTCCACCGTTTCACCCCTTTACCGGGCCCGAACACCTCAACAATTCAAATTTTAGGTAATACTCGAGTATACCGAATTTTAGGTAATACTCGAGTATACCGAATTTCTGGATTCACATATCATACCCAATGGCTCGTCAACTTCCTCGACCAAGCCCGTGCCGACTCGAATCGATTGACTCACCAACTAGATTTTGAACTCCAAACAAATTAGATTTGTTGATTGGATATCACCCAAGTGACTCACAAATCAAATATAGGCCAAAGGCCAATTCACAATGATTCAAAAATCAAAGTACGAAATTTCACGCAGAAGAGATCGAATGTGATAAAGTACACACTCTTCTTGATCACATTAATTGGCTCGCAAATCACAAGAGAACGAATCATCATATAATTCAAACAGTCCAGTATTTCAGCTATTAAGTTGGTCAAGTAACAAGCATGGAACACTCACCGAGTTAAGTAAAGTATCTTCAAGTGCTCGCACCCAAATCTCCTCTATTTCCTCCTTCCAAGTCTAATAACAAATGAAATGAAAGGTATTTAAGTTTGGCTATCCCAAACAAGAAAGACCTGCATATGCTCATTGTTCTCTTTACTTGATAGAAATCACAACTTGGATGCACAAACCACAAACAAAAATCTTATCAACATATTAGAATCATGAATTAGCAGGTCGGGACACGTCAAGAATGCACAAGAGTCAAGAGGAATGAGGAAAACAATCGTGGAAACGAAAACAACAATTGACAGGTTTGCCGCCCTTCAGTAATTTAATCATAACTGTGGCTACGGTTATTGGATTGAGGTGTACTTTATGGCGTTTTGAATCTAAGACATAGAAATACAATTTTTATGAGGAGGTCGGACATCAAATCACACTTAATCAGGGTCGAAATGGCCAAATTCAGAGACATCAGAAAACTGTCGGCTAGGTGCAGGTTGGTCGAACAGTCTCGGAAGAACGGCCATAACTCAATGTAGAAAAATCAAAATTGAGCTCTGTCAGTGGCGTTTAAAACTAGGTTCATAGACCTTTCTAATGGTATAAATCTCAGGCTCTAATTCAATTTCTAAAATTACCAGAAAGTTCAGAAAGTTCACTGAATTCCATTTCTGATTTCCTGTGAAAATTTCCAGCTTCGACACAATCACTACAATTAATCCTTTAAGATTAATTCCATCTCTTAGTAAGGTGTATAAAATGCTAAAACATCAAATAAATCCATCAATAAAACATCACAAACCCTTAGACATTTCATCAAACACATAGAGGCTTAAAACAAAAGCCTAAGTTCAAGTTCTCAAACACAAGAAACTCTTCCATAATTTCTCCTCCTAATCAACCTCAAACACCTTAAGCTTAACTAACATGCATCCTCTTTGAATTTGAAGATCATTAAAGCATAGATAAGTGGTGAGTTACCTTGAGAGTTGAGAGAGAAAATCCACCCAAAAGTTTCAATTCTTCCAACCAAACTTGATGACAAAGTAGTAATCCAACCTAGGGTTTCACTTAGAGTAGTTTTTCCCTCACTAAAATGGCTAAATCAAGCTTAGGGTTTTAGTGTTTTTCTTGCTAGGGTGGCCGGCCAAGAGGAGAGAGAAGAGAGGGAAATTTAGTTCATTTTTTTTTGAAAATGAGAGATTATATAGGAAGGTTTAAGTCAAGGCTTTGATGGATGATTGACAAGTGGTAAAGTCTTGGCCATGAATTGGATAAAATCTATACAAATTGTCTTCAAATCCCTTAATGTGCAATATGACCTAATTAATACACTATAATGTATTAATACACTAATTAATACATTATATAGGAAGGTTTAAGTCAAGGCTTTGATGGATGATTGACAAGTGGTAAAGTCTTGGCCATGAATTGGATAAAATCTATACAAATTGTCTTCAAATCCCTTAATGTGCAATATGACCTAATTAATACACTATAAGTTTGATGTTTTGGCTACATGAAACATGTAAAATGCAATTCTAAATTAATGCCATGCAATACACACAAAATAGAGTACTTTAGGGAAAGTAATGCACTAATTGATTAAATGATGCAATCAATTTAGAAATCTCTCTTTTTTTTTCTAGGGTTCTCACAGACAACTTCCAACTTGTTGCAATTTGCAACTCATTTCCACCTTATTTCTGATTATTTTCAGTCCAGAATTTAGGTTCTCCTTCTAAAACAGCTATAAATACCCTTGATTCTCAATGTTTCAGGCATCAATATAGATCATTATAGTATCATTGTAGTAGAAAGAAATAGTAGAAAAGCTTGATAATAGTTTGAGTTTATTAGGTTTAGCTTTAGTTTTATATTGTGAGTCTCTTAGTTAATAAGAGAGCTTAAGAGAGAGTGAAAGGCACTCTTGCACTTAGTTTATTTGAAAGATCAACTTATAAAAGATTTCAAGAGTTCAACTTCAAGAAATTGAACAAGAATTCTTCTTCCTCAAGTCATTGTCTTTTGTGCTTCATTATTATGTTTTGTTGCAAGTTCTCTCTATGTTTAGACATGCTTAATATTCTGTTTATCTAAAATTTTTCACCTCCTAAAGTGAAGATGAATTTGGTGTAGTTATTGATATAAAGTAGTTAGTCATGATATTTACAACTTTAAGAACTTGTGCTTGATATTTATAGCTGCTTAGCCACCAACTATGAATCATTTGATAAGTATTGAGTAATGAAAGTTGCCCTCATAAGATTTGGTTTTTAAACACTTGCCTTATTCTCACGAAAGTAGTAAATGTGGTTGGTTGGAATTCCATAACTTCATTGAACTTATACAACTTGCTTTAGCCTTTTCTCTATGAAAATAGGTCAATGAAAGATTCCAAGGAATTAAGAAATTGACGAAAGTGATTTCTTCAATATATGTTCATTGGTAAAAGTAAGAACATGTTTGAGGAAGTTATTACCTTATCAAATTATTGGAGCAAGAATATAATTAATCCTACTAATTTCTAACTTTGACACAACAAGGGATTTTAATATTGGGATTCCTCTTACTTGACTCTTAAACCAACTCTATCTAACTTGTTATTGTCTTTACTTTATTTCTTTCTAAATTACCACCAAAAGGATTGGTTCCACTACCTTATCGGACGGTTTTATTGCTTTTTTGTTATTACTGCTAAAGGGTGAGTTCTATGTGTAAGGACCCGAAAATTTTATTTCTATTTGACCCATTTATTTAATTAATTATTTAATTTCTCTGAATATTTGTTTAATTGTTTTAAATCATTTTAATTGCATTTACACCATACATTACCTCATCTTATTCTAAAAACTATTTTTAAACATCAATTTGATTTTTCTGTCACTTAATTGTGAAAAAAGAAAATGGGCACATTTTTCGAGACAAATATTCGGACTGAGAGTGATGTACATTCGGAGAATAAGAAGGATCATTAGTAGATTAAGAAAAGCTAATTGAGGAATTAGAAGTGATTGATTAGGATTAACTTCCAATTGGAGCATTTTGTCTACAAATTAAAGTTGACTTTTGGCACCATAAAATCAAACTTTATATTTCTTCTTCCCTTTACTTTTTCCCACTTTACCAAACAACCGATAACCCTCTTCTTCTCCCTCATTTCAGCCGACCTCCCCTTTCCCATTTTTCCCCTTCAATTCATCTCCAAAAACTACCAAAATTCCACCCAAATCCACCAAGAAACCTTGAGTAGTCTTCCACCCTTGTTCACTTGGAGCTTGAGGATCAACAAGAAAGAGTAGGTGAGCCAGCTAGGAGCTTGGTAGGAGAGGGGGTTTGATCACATCTCAAGCTTGAATTTCCTTGAGCTATTTGAGGTGAAAGTTCTCCAACAAACTCTAATTCCTTTGCTCTAATTGTTTAGTTTTGGAGCTTGTAGCTTCTTGTTTGTTGTTGAGTTGTTATTTGGGTTGTTGAAGTGGGCTCTATGAATTCCCACCTTTCTTGTTGTTGGCTGCTATGAGGTGGGTGTGTGTGATGGGGTGAGTTGAGTTGGATTCATGGAAGTTAGAAAGCTAGGAAGAAATGTGAAGCTTGAGTTTGGAGAAAAATTTGAAGTGCTGCCGGTTTATTTTGCTGATTTCATGCCCTGTTTTAGCTACTGATTTTCGTGAGTTTCTTGGCCATTTTGAGAGCTGAAATGTTGGTCTATATGTGTGTAAACCTTGCTGCAAAAATCATTCTATTTGGTGTGTCAAAAATCGCATGAAAAATGAAGTTAAAATCTGGAAAACAGTTTCCAGATTTATCGAACCTTGCTGCCCTGATATTAATTGCTTTGAACACTGCCTTCCCATGCGAATTTTTTAGCTAAATTTTGGTACAGATATAGCTCATATACTGAGGTTGTTGCCTGCAAAATTTGGTGTTTTTCCAGTACCATTTCATTGCTCAAATGATGTTTCAAAACTGCCTCTCTAATCTGGAAAATCTTCCCCAGCTTTGAACACTGTTTGAGTTCATTTCGGTTTGACATTTATTTGCTTGAATTTATGGCTGAAATTTGGTGTGAACATAGCCTATATATGTTAGTTTTGGTGTACCAAATTTGGTAATTTTTGGACTTGAATTCGTCACTCAAATAGCAACTTGAAAGCTGTCCTGTATTTTCGAAATCCCAGAACTGCAGAATTTCGAGTGACCTCTGTTTGCACTGTTGTCATTTCATGCTCGGATGTCGGAATTGAGTTCCGTCAGTGGCTGTTAAAACTTAATATGTAGGCCTATATTGTGTATAAATTTCAGAGGTTATTTAATTTTCTGTAATTTTTGGCAAATTTTCAAAATGTGCTGGATAACCAGCCTGACGGACACTGTCGACTTACTGTAGCTGAATGTTCAACGGAAATCTGGGTTAATTTCGTCCATAATTTTAATTTGATGTCTTCTGAAAAGTTTTAGAGATTTTAAAGAGGTTTACAACGGTACCAAATGAGCAGAATTCCGACTTGTAAAACTTGAGTTATGATTTTTCAAAGTTTTCAACTCAACTAGGAAAATTGTCGAACTTTCGACTTTTCGCTTTAAACTTCACCATCGATTAGGAAAACTCATTTTGTTCTCTTTTAATTATTTTAGGGCAAAGTGCTGAATTTGCGACTGACCAAAACTTGGACTCCGACCCCTACTTTGTCGGTGAGTGTTCAAGTGCATGTTTAATTGCTTTAAGTGATGTAAATAATTTTGAAAAGCATGCCTGTGTGAACTGGTGAGCGTGTACTTTATCGTGCTCACCTTCTTGAATTGTCTCAAAATGAGCTTAACTGTTTAAAGGGTTTCTTGTTCAACTGCTTGACTTGATTGAATTGTTGAAATTGTTTATAACTGTGGGGACGCCCAAACCCCATCGGGGATCCCTTCGCCTTGTCCGGCAACAGGGGCTAGGGCAAGGGTTGGGAAAACCATGGTTTTTTACTGTTTAAAGTACGTCGGTTGGAATGAGTCTACCGACTTGGCATACTCATAGTGGGTTGCCAAACACTTTTCAAATTTAGGAGTTCGGGCCCGGTCAAGGGGTGTAAGTAGACGGAGAGGGAGAAAAGTGATGAATATGGATTTGTGAGAGTGAGTGGTTGACTGAGTGTCAACGTATGGCAGAAATTGATACTTGTGAAGCGGGAAAGTAACTACCGAGATTTCGGAAACGTGGAGCCGGCAACTGTATCCTTTAAATTGTATTGTTTAAAAGCTTTATTGCTAAATTCACTGTTTGGCTCTTTTATTGTTTTATTAATTGATTTAATTGCTTTGAGTTGCCTGTGCATGTTTTCTTGGCCTCACTGAGCGTTAGCTCATCCCAATTTGTTTTCCTTAACAGGTTCCGAGGAAAGGCACGTGAATCGAGGAAGTTAGTACTTGTATAGGATTTTTCCTTTTTGTATAAGATTGAAATTAATGGATGAATTTGATGGTTTATGGAATTTTAGAGTTATTGTTAATGTAATTTTGATGAAATTTTGGGGTTTGTATTTTGTAAGAGTTTATTAGAAATTTTAATATCTTATGTTGATGACTTTACGAATGAACGTTTGGTTTATTATTTGGGAATTTGTAGTGAGTCCCGGCGAGAGTTGGGCAGCAGTCCGCTGATACCCTTGGGTCGCCCTTGGGAGAGGTGGGGCTGTTACACTATGACCCTATCGGATGAATCTATTGCTTTATTTATATGGGCAGTTATATAGCCCATTTCCTTTTCTTTTAAGTTATAAAGATAGTTGTACCGCCTGACCTTCAATTGCTTCTAATTAATCGTTTGTCTAGATAATATAGCAAGTGATTAAACTTTATTGTTTGCTAATCCTAGTACTTGTGGGATTGACTCTAGTACCTTGTACATGCTGATCCGCATACTTAAAATAAAGTTTTATTAGGTAAAGTTTTGGTATAACAATACCCTATTAGTGTGTATGCCCTAAAGTCAATCAAATTCTAGTATTTAATATACACTTGAACTGTCTATGTAATAACAAATGACATCTTTATCAGATTGATTGATTATATATTATTTATATAAGTATGATAAAGCCCATAGAGTAAACCTAATCAATGAAATCATAAGAGTTATGATGGTGAGATTCGTTGATTATAGATAAAGTTTATTTTTAAATATCTCTAGTCAAAATATTAAAAACAGGGCATTGTTAATACAGTTAGACTAACATATATTATGGTAGATCTCATTTACTATGTTGTGTGAAACATCTAAACCAGTATATGGGTGTTTGATGGTATGATTAAATTCACTAGATTAATCTGTACATAAACATCTTTAAGTGTCAAAGGATTAATTTTAAGTGACATTTGTGTGAGTGATTGATGGTATGATCAAATTCACTAGATTAATCTGCACATAAACATCTTTAAGTGTCAAAGGATTAATTTTAAGTGACATTTGTGTGAGTGATCCTCAAACTTAAGATTATCATGATATCTTGAATATAGATAGTTACACTTTGTCTGTTATATGATTGCTCCCATAATAGGGAATACTCACTTCATTAGAAAATGGGTATATACTTGTAGTATGGAAAGATGGTGAATAACTTATAAGGATTTACCACCTCTTATGCAATAGGGGTTATTTCATGTTTGGCCAATTGTAAAAGTATAATTCAAAATTCTTAACTCTAAGTGGAGAGTTTTAGAAAGTGTTTATAAGTACTTCTTTATTAGAGTAATATTTTGGTAAAAGAAAAGATCATTAATCACATAATAGAATAGGCACTATTTATTCCAAAATTAATGTGAGATAAGTTGGTAAAAAGATATTAATTACATGGTAAAATAATCAATGAAAGGTAAAGTTATCTACTTGACTTTTCTCATTACTTGGGTGGTCATGATGTATTGTTAGAAGTCAATCTTAATCTATAAGTATAAATTGATTGATTAGTGTGGTTAATGATAAATTAAAAAGAGTTTTAATATATCTATTTCTTATTTATTAAGAATCATAACTCATATTTATTATTAATATATATCAGAATCTAATGGATCACACACATTAAGAACTTCTTCAACTGGATTAAATGAATTTCGAGTGGGGACTTGATGGATAAGTTTTATAACTTATAGTTTAATTTGTAAGACAAATTAAACTTGAGAGACTTATAGTGCAAATAAGTTTATGCCTTCCAAATACAAGAGTTGTATTAGAAAAAGGAAGTTAAATTCTATTGGAAATTGATTTTAGGTTTCCATAAAAATTTAACAACTTATTTGTCTATAAATATTTGCTAGTAAAACTAATCGACCCAAAACTGTCTTGTGATATTTTTGAAAAAAAATATTGAAAGAAATCCAAAATTCATCCAAGAAAATAAAAGAAAATCACATCTCTTATTTCTCTCTTTGGAGCTAGTTTCGCATGGAGAATTTAGGGTTTTTCTCAAATATTTGTGTGTGATTGTCTTGATAATAGTTAGCGCTAATCTAACTTAAACTTATTTGACCTCGGCAGTTTTACCTAAGGATGTTCATGTGAATTACTGTTAGAAATCATACACATGTGCGGTTACATGGATCACTTTGCCCCTCTATATTAGGTCTCCACTGATTCAAGAAAATCTATATGGTTGAGATAATTTTCTTGCTCTATATTACATGGATTTAATCAAAGAACGATCTATTGGAAGAAATAAAAAATTTTATTTTTACTGCATTTATCTCTAAAATTCCTTACAAATGTCTGTTACGCAACTGAGTACTTAGTCTTGCGTCATCATCAATGAGATTTCAGCAACAAATCTTGCAAAAGTTCTGAGATACTTTGGAAGATGTACACTTTGAAGTTGGATTTATTAGCTTAACCTTTAGAAAGAGATTCAAGTGTTCATACAGAATCACACATTTGCTGGTTATGAAAAGATCTGGGGTGGCCTACTCTTTCTGCCCACCACCAACAACATATGTTAAGTGTCTGCCGAGTTTCATAGTTTTATACGTCTTCCAGTTACTCTGCCGAGTTTCACATTTTTATTCGTCTTCCAGTTACTACACTTTCAACTCTTTTTTTTAATAAAATAGTTTTTGAGAGGGCCATTATCAATTTCGGGTGCAATAATTCGGCTTCTCAAGTTTTCTTTACAAGAATAAGGTAAAAGGAAAGCAATTTTTGTGCATTATCTCAAAAATTAATTTAATCCGTCATATTTCTATATGGCGGGCTAGTTTTGGTCCTTAAATATGCAAAAGTAACTAATTTATCCGTAATCTTTCTAATCGAGAACTTGGGTATTTACTTCATTTGCATGGACCAAGAGCCTTCATAATTCGGTATTGCACTGGTATGTTGTATTGTCTCAAGCAGAGCACCAAATTAAACCTGTACTTAGACTAACTAATGTCGCAATAGAGCTTTCTGCAATTTAATTGGCTTTTCCGGCAAAGAAACAGTTCCATGAGATATGTAAAACCATACCAAGTGACAACAAACACAAATTCCTGTTTGTCCTAATTGTTCGAGCCGGCATGTTTCCTTTCATGCTTAGAGTTTCTTAATTAGAAGGACATTCTCAGTTGTCAGGGGGACAAAAAACTTCTACTTTTTTTCTTATTTGTTGGTTAAATACTAAAGAGCCCCTTATGGTTTGTTGAATGTTTAACTCTCTATGATTTGAAAATCTACATTCTAGCCCCTTGTAGTTTTAACTAAATTGAAACTTGGACAAGAATTGTGTTTAAACTAAGGGATAATATCAGAAACCTCCCATGAGGTTTCTCTTAATATCACCTGATACCCCTAAACTTTTGAAAATATCACTTAACTCCCTTACTTTTGTTATTTGTGTAACAAAATTTATAAAAACCCCAAACTACCCTTTTGCTCATTTTGCTAAATAAAAATACTCCTAACCACTTTGTTTGTTCGAAAAAAAAAATCACCACCTAAAAAATAATTTCTACTCGTACCACTATATCACAAATCTATAATTCATTAAAATAAAAATTTCAAAAATGAAAAAAAGATATTTGTAAAGAAATATACTAGTACCAATTTAATTTATATATTTAAAACTAACTCGTTATGAGCCTTTTTTTGTTTTTGCCTAACATCTTCACAACTCATCACCCAAGTCTTTAAATTGTACTAATTCATTATAAAAGTCAACTCAAAACAAAGGAAAAAAATTCATATATTCATATTCAATATTATCACAATTAGAAAAAAATTTTAATTTATTACAATTTATAAGTGAAAAATTATACAGCCATACAAAAAAAAGAATAAAAAAGAATGTTGGATAAACAGAAAAAAGAAGAAAGTGACTTTTGATTCTTTTTCTTTCATAGGGGGTTAGGTGATATTACGAGAAACCTCAGGGGAGGTTTATGATATTATCCCTTAAACTAATGGTTGCATGTGAAATGTCAGAATTGCCCCATATAACTAATAGGACTAAATGTCAAAAGGCCCATTGTGCTTTGTGAATGTTCAACTTGACTCTCAACAAGTTCTTTAATAACTACATTCTTAATTCTCTATGGTTTAGAAATCTACATCCTAGTCCCTCATGGTAAGCAATTTCAATGAGTCCTATAACAACTACACTCTTCCAACAAGGGAAATAGTTGTGTTAGGAATATTTGAATCGACCAAGAGAAGACTAAAGCAATGAATTCAATTTACTTAAAACTAATGGTGCTAGAACGTAAGTTTCCAAGCAACAAAGAGTTAAGTTCAACATTCGGTAAACCACAAGGAGTTTTTTGATATTTAGTCCTATTATTGATAAAGAGCAATTTTGACATTTCACATTTCTGTCCAAATTTCAATTCAGTACAACTACAAGAGGTTAAAATGTAGGTTTTCAAATATAGAAAGTTAAGTTTACGTTCTTTTTTTTTTTAAATAAAATCAACTAAAAAAAGGTTGGGGAGGGGTTAGACATAGACCCCAACCTGTTTATTAAAAATTTTTAGAAAGTTTATATTTGACAAACTACAAGGGACTTTTTGGTTTTTAACCCCCTTTTTAAGAGCTGGATATGTAATTATGGATAACTTACTAGTATTGATGTCTTTACATATGTAATCCACACTTTAATGTTTTCATCCATGCTTGCTCATTCATTCCTCGACAAGAAGAACTATCTAAAGTGGATCTGTTTCTAGAAGAACCTAAAGAGTGCTGTTAAATTAAGTACAACATTTCTTGATGGCAATGTCCAATTACATTTTTCACGCTCATATTTTGCAGATGTGAATGATGGAAGAATGCAGGTAGTGTAGCTATGGATGCGAATGGAGATCTTATCTTAATAATTTTTTCTTTCGCCCTTGTAAAATTTTTTTACCGGCCAAAAAGTAATAAATCTATTTTCTATTGAGTAGATGTATGCCACGTAATCCAATTTCAAATTTGAGATCCACCTTTTGCATAGGTGGCATTCATCTACACTTGTTAGTGTAAAAAATCTACTACACTGACAGTAGATGAAAACTTAATCCTTTTCTATTTAGTCATTTGTTTATGTTTACGATCTTGACCATAATAAATCTATTCTCCTACTTTTATGTAATTGCTTTTAATCTTTTGGCACTGGTGCATAACACCAAATTAATTTGCTAGACACTACTAGCTTATTCAAAAGAGGTACTCCATACACTGTATAGAGTATCTCTTTTGGATATGTGTAAACTTATGTTGTATAATTTAAGGGATAATTTCAAAAACCTCCCTTGAGATTTCTGACAATATTACCTAGCACCCCTGAAGTTTTAAAAATATCATTTAGCTCCTTTATTTTTAAATTTTTGTAACATTTTAAACCCAATTCAAAATATACTATTAAAATACTCATTTTAAGAAAGAGAACATAATTTTTTTCCAACATTGCCCTTCAGTTGCTTTATTATAACAAATTAAAAAGTATATTAACAAAAGTTCAAAACTAAAACAAAAGCATGAAGATATAAATATAATGGAATATAATATGGCAGTCACGAATATAAAATAAAAAATTTTAAACTGTTAAAAAGAAAATTTTATTTAAAATGTGTTAAAACTAGAAAAAAAGAAATTTTTTTTTTGTTTTTTGTAGGGGTTAATTATTTGCTAGTATAATAGGGGATCGATTATTTTGGCAAAAGGTAGACCTTTTCTACTAAAGTGTTGCAATTTAGGGGATTGATGATAATTTTAAAACCTTGATGTTGGGTCCACATTTTCTTTTAATATGCTAATTATGTGCTTTTTAGATTTTTTTCAGGTGCGTTTGAGGTTACCAAATAAAGAAAATTTTCATTTTATGTAAGCTACTTTAAGTAAATTTTATAAATTTTATAAATTTTGTAAATTATTTAACATTTTTATTTTTTGTCTATATCAGGCTTGAAAATTTAGAAATGGAAAAGTGCTTAAAATTATATTTATAACTTATTTGAGATGGCTAAAAAATTAATGTGTAATCCTCTCAAGATGCAAAAAAAAAAATAGTTATTTTATTTATACAGTATTATGATGATTTTATGTGTTTTGTAAATTATTCACAAGTTTAAATTTTTAATATCTTTTGTCTAGATTACAAAATTTTTTAAAATAATTTCCCATACTCAATAAAAACTTATAATTTTTTATTAAAGAAATAAATTGGTATATTTTCAAATGTTGAGAGATTTCAAATTAGTTTGTCATGGCAATTAAGGAAACAAATTAAAAGGGCAATTTTGGAATGGAATAATGTATACTCTCCAAAAACTAGTTTTTTAGTATTATATTTTGAATTGGGTTGATAATGATACAAAACTTTGAAAATAAGGGAGGTAAGTGGTATTTCTAAAACTTTAGGGTTGCTATATGATATTGTTAGATACCTCAAGGGAGGTTTCTGAAATTATCCCATAATTTAATATACTGGATAAGTGTAAAGGCTTTAATTAAACATTTGGAGAAGCCTTCACAATTATTTACTTTTCTATTAATTCTTTTATTATATCGGCTTTGATATCTCATATACGTGTATTGCTAAGAGTTTACTATTTGTTTACGTTTATTCTTAAGTTGATCATCTACTACATAATGGAGCATTCGGTAATTACCGTAAAGTTTCACACTCTAATGCCTGAATTTGGTAGGATCTGGTAGAGAAAGATAACTAAAAGGTGCTCCAACATACAAATTTAGATGTTATTTTTCCTAACATGGATGCAATTTAGAGATACATTTTTGAAGAAAAAAAATTACTTCTGTTGATTGTTTAAGAAACTTTCAATGGATTAATACCAAAGTCATCCCAATTATTTTTCTGGTAATAGAGATGCATTTTGCAATTACATCGTCACAAGAAATTACTTCTGCTAATTGCTTAAAAAACTTTTGAATTTACAAATACAATGTATATGATATAGCTTCAAGTAACTTCATTTGGATGAATGCAAGAATGACGGTACAATTTTATATAGATGAATTAATCATATGTACAAGGTTTGAGGGATCACATGTCACTTATAGAGATATTTAGAAATCGCCCACCAACACAACTTTTATAGCGGCAATAGAATTTGAACATAACATTTTATAAAAAAAAGGTCCGTTCTTTCCAATTAAACCAACTTGTGTTGACACCTAAATTTGAATTTAAAATTCCAATTTTGCACATGTATTATGTATTTAATCAAGACAGTATAAGTTAGCATATATAAAATTAACTCCATATAGATTTGCAACAATACGCATGACTAGGCAAACTTGAATAACTAGGTATAACTAGCCAAAATTACAACGCGGTGTTCACCTCCTATAGCTTGAAACTATTCTTCTTAGCACTTCCTCCACGGCAACATCGAAGGCATCTTTATGATTGCCAAGTTCTTCGCTAGGAAAACCATACGAAATCCTTGGAATCATGTCAATTACCTTATCTCTCATCCTCTTGATATCTTCTCTACTATATCCCTCCAATATTTTCCTTATCGCAGTCCCATTCCTTACTTTATTCCGGTGTATATAAACCGAGAAAGACTCCAATTCACCAGGCATGAACAACTCGTACTGTCCCACAACAGTTTCTTTCCAGAAAAAAACCGGTATGGAACCCGCCAACATACAATCAAAAGTGGACTTCCTCGTAAGCGAGTCACCTCTGGGCTGCAAACAGAAGTCTGAGTCCAAAAATGCTTCAAGAACCATAGTAGAGCCATCCAAGCAAGCTGTCCTGGCACAGTCCACGGCTTTGCAAGAATCACTTTCGTTGTTACAGTGATCCATCAACAAAGCCCTGAAGTCATTCTTTGCAAATCCACGCTTTCCCCCAACAAACGTGAAGAGACTCGACCTTTCTCTATTTCGCACAAATTCCTGCCACTGCTCAATTTCCAAGAAGGTGCTGGGATGAAATCCCGTTGGATAGGGTACGCTAACTTCCATAGGATCCTCCAGGCTCCTTTCCAGTGTTAAGCTGAACATTTTTCTCATCAAGGGCATGAGAAGGAAGCTTGTTCCCCAGGGTGCATCATCACGGGCCCGTTTAAAATCCCACGAAGTTCGACCCAGGGTAAGGAAATGGTCTGAACCGTTGGATCTCTTCCAGTAATATTTGTCCTTGATCCACTCAAGGAAAGTGTAGAAGGGTGCATCTCGCTCTTTGGCAGAGTAGCCACTGAATAAAATTTTGGACGCTGCTAGACCAGCATAAAACGGCACGTAGAATGCCGCAGCAGATTTCGGCTCCATGGTTCTGCACTTGTAGTTTAGAATCCGATTGTGAACAATAACATCACCCGCGAACATGTGGGTCCAGTACCAAGCATGACTAAGCTCCGGTGGCACAATGCTGGCGAGGGCGGCTGCGGCTTCTGGCCCAAATCCGCTGTTGGACAGAGCCGCGCATTGGGATTTTCGGTAGTCTATACGGCAATCCTCCAGCAGTTTCTTGTTGAAAATTGGAGGAAGGTCGTCGTATACATAAACCTTTCCGTATCCGCACTGTACTTGGTCAACAGCATCCGGATGATGATCAGAAGGAGGAGCATGCAGCAGTTGAATAATCTGTTGCCCTGGTATTTGTTGCTGCTGCTGCACTTGGGGATGGGTGGGAGAGTACAATTGGCCTGTTGTAGTCAAAAGACTGGGAGCACGAGAGGTAGTAATAGTGAAGACTAGGACAATGAATCCAATATGGAAGAGTAAGATAAGGAAGGCCCAAGCAAATTGGTTGAAAGAAACAATCCTGAAATCAAAAACAGTAGTAGTATTGGTAGTAGTAGCAGGACCCTTGGGATTTCCATGGACACCAGCTTTAACTCTTGATGAGGATTTGGAAGAGGGAAGCATGTTGCTCCGCTCTAAAGTGGCTTTTGGTGCGTTAATTTGTAAATATGGTGGTGTTATGTTCGACGAATTTGTAAGGTGGATATAAGCGGAAAGATTAGAATTAGTCTCTCTCTCTCTCTCTCTCTCTCTCTCTCTCTCTCGCTCTCTGTTTTTTTTCTTCCTTAAATAATCTTAAAAGGTAACAGATGCGACCCAAAACCTAATTCTTAGATCTCAACAACTAGAATTAATGTCTGTAGTTTGCGTAATTGTATATGCATGATACATCTGTCGTTTAATTCATCGTCGAATCGCATAGGTTGGTTGGTTGACATTTATCAGGAAAAACTGCTTACAGAGTTGAGGTGAAATCCTGAAATAGCCAGCTGTCCCGGCTGGAAGGAGGCATCTTCTTCTTCACAAAAAATAACAACAAAAAACGTGCTTGCCTTTTTGAGGTGAAAGCCTAAAATAACTTGTAATATCAAGCAAAACTTATCTGGATTGTTACTGGAGCCATTTTTTTAAAGATTAATAGCATATAGTGCTAGAAAATAATGCATTGGTTGTATTCACAATGGTTTCTAATTATGATAATTAGTCAGGGCTAATTATTCTTTAGTATTGCAATAAAGGTTGCAATCAACAATATCCAAGAAATTCTAGAGCTGAAAATAATTATTTTCCTACAAACTTCCAGAATGACAATGCCATATTTATTGTTAGTTTTTTTAAACCTAAACTCTCCTCCTCTCTAACTTCCTTTCCCAAGTGAACCAAACATTTTCTTCCTTGGGAGAGAAGCCAATTGGTCTCTCTTAGTCTCCCTCCCTCGTACGCCTTTTTTTTTTTTTTTTAACAATAAAGTCTCTTCTAAGATTTTTTCATGAGAGCTTCTTCTCTTTTAAATTTCTAGTGAGAATTTTTTCCTCTAGAGGTTTCCTAATGAGAGTTTCCTCTCGCTTAGATATTTCTAGTGAGAATTCCTAGTCTCTTATTGAAAGTTTTTTAATTTAGTCTATTTATCCTATTAGATCTAAGTTTTTTCAGATTTAGTTGACGGATCTGAAACTTTTTAGATCTACCTTGTCAGTGTGGACTTGAATCGGTTTACTAGCAGATCTAGAAGGAAGCAAGTGATATAACTAAAAGTATAAATCTTGAAACTATAAGTATTTTGTCTTTTGATATTTTTTTGGAGCTTTTGTGCAACATTCGATTGGTTTCTAGATTTATAGTATCAAGTAATTGTTGTTTAGATCAGTTTGTATCTGTTATGATTGATGCAATTTCTACCATTAGTGCAGATTTAATGAATGATGATGCTTTTAAAAAAATGACAAACCATATTTGAGATGTCAAAATGAATCCCAAGAAACTCCTTTTTTTTTTCCAGATGTATGAATCTTTCACTCTCTTCCCCCTCTTTTTTTTTTTTTTTTTTAAAATGACGGAAAGATTAGAAATTTTTGATACGGATACTCACTATATCAGTCATGATGACTGGCTGCAGAAAGTTTGCAAAATCACGCTCCGATACAAATTGATTATTGCGTGAATTCTAAATATTTATTCTATGATCAACATAGTTTAATTGTAATAACCAATAAAAATATTTAAAAAAAAAGAAAACACTCATTAGTTGGATGGTAATATATGTGTGTGTGTACACAGTACATACCCCTTAGGCACCATTCTCTAAACTCGTTGTATAACATATGCGTCAGGCACCTTTCTTTCTTTCTCTTTTTTTTTTAAAAAAAAAAGCACCGAAGAGATGGGATTTTCACAAAAAAATTAGTTAAACCATCATATCCCAACATATTAAAAAAAAAAACTGCCAGTGTTCTTGAAATACTCTGCTACATTGTTTGATAAAGAACTATCAAATGAAGGAATATTTTTTCTCTATTTTTATAATGAGAACATAATTCAAACTACATAGTTTTATTCACCTTTAGAATTATGAATTACGAATTATGAATTACTTCAAGTGATGCTATCATCTTGGGAATTCCAATTTGTCACGGGTTTCATTTGCCAAGAAATTCTATGAGAGTTTGATTTTCTTTGAAAACATGTAGAACGTCGAAAAGTATATTTGAAAGTCGAAACAAACAATTAATTAAACATGTACCTGACAGAGAATTTCCAAAGATTCTGTTTGTAATTTGCTTGATATAATTACGAGATAAAGTGCAGAGACATCTTACGCTACGCAACACGATCATCTGGATTCCCATCCAGGATTAACTTTTCACTCTTGAGTCTTGAGCCGTAACTAATTTATTAAAAACTTTCAACATAACGAATCATGAATTGTGAAAGATTAAGAAAAATTTGCATACGGATCTCGTCAACCGGAAAAAAAATTTATTGACAGCCAGAAATGAATTATACCATCATATGTGTGGCAGTACTACTTAATTAACATTTAAAATTACTAATCGTAGTTTATCATGAAAGAGTGGTGTCAACAGCATGTGCAATTTCTTTGTGTTAATGGAATCAATTTGATTTGATTTGATTATGTGGTTTTAAGAAAAAAAAAACATATAAAGTAAGTCCACACAAATAAGGTTCGACATGAATCGAATTGGATTAATTTAGTGATTTACTTTTACCAGGTGCTAATTTAATTTTTGTTCAAATAGTACGATGAAATGTTAATCTAACTTTACCATATGAAGAAGCCAACTTGTACGTTGATGACTGATGTTGATCCAAAAAAGTAGCTCAATTGTCAAGAGTGGATAGTAGTCCATAATACTCCGAAAACAACTTGCAAAAAAAAGTAGGGACTTTATCCTCTAGAAGAAGATCAGATGTTTAAATCAGTAATTTGTGGATACAGAAATTATAGGGAAAGAAAGACTCCCCATCTAAGGTTCTAGAGAGAATAGAATCTTACAAAATAAGAACACACTTATCTTTTATAGAGATTCTTGTCAGGCCTTAATGGACCTTGAAAATGTTACTAGAGTGGAGTCGCACCTAATGTGGTAATCTTTCACAGCTTAGATATTTTTGCCCGTGGCATTTTGATTCAATATGTGAATACTTTTGAAACCAAAAAACTATAAGTGATGGTAATCTCAATTAAGAAACAGTTGTTCGCCAAGTTTTTTGCCTGTTTTTAATAGATAATTTTTTTTTAAACTTTATCTATAGCAATTATTAAAAACACTATAAAAATTTTAACATACACACCCAAAATATTTAAAAAACACACACTCATTTCTCTTTCCTACTAGCACCTTCTTCAACCATTTTCACTTTCTCTACCTCTGTTGCCCCTCCCTTCCCCCTTCGCCGCTGATCACAGTTATTAAAGCCAGTCCAGAAAAGAACCCAACGAAGAAGATGGGTCAATGGGTCATTGGTTCTACCACAACCAGTGGATGAGTGGTTGAATTAGTGGTTCACTAAATATATTTAAATATTATGTCTTATAATTTTTTTTATATAAGGTATATGGTTTAAACTATAATAAAGTATACCATAGCAAATGATTATTTAATATAATTCATTGTAAAACGATTAGTTCTTATAAGAATCAATAAAACCTAAATTTAATTAATAATCCACCAAATTTCAAGTTTAAAATTTTGCATATATTTAATGTAATTATGTAATTTATTTACGAATTTTAAGTGCAAAAGATTATTAGGAACAAATTTGCCTTTAAAATGAATTGTGTAATGTGTTATTTTTAAAATCCGTTTTATAACTTATAAAATATGGAGAGTAATAAATTTTATTAAAAGATTCCAAATAAATTTTGTTTTAGAAAAATTAAGAAAAGACTAAAAAACAATTGACTAATATATAATACCACAGAAAAATGGATAGTAAGTGAGCTGGTAACCTAGCGATAAGAACACCTTGCTTATATACATGAGTTCTTGAGTTCGAACCACACTAGTATTATATCAAAATCAATCCTACAACTACTATTGTTCAATCGTTTAGTTTTTGATTTAATACAGTTGAATCAGTGAAGCATAGAAATTGTGATGTATAAGCAAGTGCTATTTTATATATATATATATATATAACTCGCTTCGGATGATTTGTTATGATTATAAATCAAACTTTCAAACTTTTTCAAAAATTGAAAATAATTTGAAATTTATAATGCAAAAATTTTTTATTGCATATTTTATAAGGTCATCTAAATAGTAAAAATAGTTTTTGTAGTATTTTAAAAATCATAAATACACAAGATTGATAAATAATATGTAAAGTCGCGTATCATATATGTGTATGACAAGTACTTTTTATTGAATATAATATTAAATTTCAATCATCAATAAAAATATTTTAGCATTATTTCAAGTAAACTTCCTAATACTAGTTTCATATAAGTTTTTAAGTAAAATAATAAATTTATGCTACAAACTGGTAAGTTTTGATCATTAATCAAATTTACTATATTATCATAAAATTTACTATTACTAAACTACACTTACTCTCTAAAAAGTAAGTTTGGAATATAAAATAGTAATTTATTCCCAAAAGAAAGTAAGTCTCATATTTATTCTGATTTACTTTTTGAGATATAAAAGTTACTAATTTATCAAATTAACTTACTTTTTTAGATTTGAAACTTTCTACCAAAATTTTAAGTATTATTTTATTTAGGTGACTGGTCAAACAGGTAATCAATCGTCACTAAAAGTATCATTACCTGTAATATCAAGTAAACATTATTTCGTTACCATAACTATCATTGTTGAAGCATTTTCCCTTTGTAAAAGGAAGATGACTCTTAACTTTAGGCACAAATTCAAACACATCTCAACAAATGCACTACAAATTTATCATTGTTCGTTCCCAATACAAGAAGTAATACTATAATATACATCATTAAAATATTTTTGCAATATCCCAATGAAAATGAAACTTCAAAAAATTGAATAAACATTGCAAGATTCTAGTTTATGCTTTCGACCATATGGATCCCAAAAGCCTTGGGGGAAAGAAATCTTGGGACATATTCCATTACTTCAATGCAAGGGTGGCTTACTTCCACATAGCCATCTTCATTCATCTTACCATCCACTTTCTTGATGAGTTTATGGATGCCAGACTGATGCAAGATTTGCCTCCGCATATCATTAAGAAAAGGCACGTATCATAAAAAAGCAAATTATCATCCCTCCACAAAAGTAAGATGTCCGTATCTTTGAATACTTTACGAAAACGAATAATTTAATAAGATGGCCCATAAAATCAGCAGGCTTCTTGTCTATAACGATTGTTTTGGTCCAGAGCTTTGTAATTTTATATTCTTTCATCACCCAAGTGACAATTTCATAATCAGAACTGTTATCAGTTATCACACAAGCTTAGACAACCACCAAAAATTTCCAAGCTACCAAGATTAAAATCTTTGCTCAACTCAGGAGGAGCAGAGAAAAGTTAAAATAATTGTGTTTCCAGATCAAAATAGGATATCATTTCAGAGCCATCTTGATTATGGATCCACCAATGATGATTATCATTTAGAAATACACCATGTGATTGAGAACTACATAGAAAAGGGGCATGCCTAATAGTTCTCCAAGGTTCTATTTTTTCCCCTACTATATAAACATGCCAATTGGACTTTAATATCTTTTTTGTATTCTTCTCTAGGTCTCGGAAAATCCTGACCACCTTGAATTTCTAGTTTTAGACCTTAATTCGAACCCCATTACTTACTGGATATGATCTTAGCCTATTGGGCATTAGAAGAGTGATGGATTCTTGCGTGATTGGATTCATAGGTAAAGAAACTAGCGTTTTCCAAGCCAAGCAGACCTGGTTAGGGTAAGTCCATATCGGTAGCTTGAGGGCAGATTTCCTAAGGAAACCTACAAGACTAAACGAGAAAGAAAGAATGTGAAGGGCCTCGAGGTCAAGTTTCTAAGGTCACGTTGATGGTCAAGTCAGTATTTAAAAGTGAGAGAATGAGAGTGATTTTAAGAAAAGTGACTACAAAAAAAGTTGGCCCTCTCTTTGAGTAGAGCTGTAAACGAGCCGAATCGAGTCGAGTTTTTATTGTTTGATCTCTGTTCATTTGTCGTTCGAGCTTGGCTCGTGTTCGTTCGTTAAGAATTACGAGCTGAAAAAACTGTTCAAACTCAGTTCGTTAATTAAATTTCGAGCTCGAGCTCGGCTCGTTTAAGCTAAACGAGCCCAACAAACGAGCCTATTTTATGTTTGAACACTAATGAGCGTTTGCGAACAAAATTCTAAATAAAAAATTATTTTACCCTTGTTCACGAACACTAACGAATGTTCACGAACAAAGCTCGAGCTCGTTTAATAAGGTATCGAGCCATATTTTTTGTTTGAACTCGGCTCGTTTAACTTCTCGAACGAGCTCTTAGCGAGTTCGAACGTGCTTAAACGAGTCGAACTCGCGAACAGTTTGTTCGTTTTACAGCTCTATCTTTGAGGCACGTATTTGTATTTATATATCTTCTTGGCAAATCAGAGTAAGGAAGTTGTGTTGTAGTAGGACAAAACAAGTTCAACTTACCTTATTGATATATTTTCTTGGTAATTAGCATAATCATATCCCTAATTAATAGAAGTAATCCTTATCAATCAAATTCCAGTCATGATCTTTTTTTTGGATGTCACGGAGTGAATTGTGCCACTAAGGTCAGTCAGGAATTTTAGCTCTGATAAAGGAAAACTGCTCAAATTATTAGCCATGCAACATGCAATGGCCACTCCTTTACTTACCTCCCAGATCAGATTCATCCGTATCTGAATGAATCTAATTTGAATAAATAAGGCACGTGGCTGCTCGGGAATGGGCCAAGCTAGGCTATCATTACTCGCAGTCTTTTCAGTCATCGTTCAGATAGTTTTCTCTGAAATGCGGTAGATACTCCTGCCACTGTCACATCCATCCTCAATTCACATGCTGGAATTAAATGCTCTATATGGAATTGTCCTTTCAAATCACAAAAACAAAAAATGGCTCGATTTTTCCCTCCAATTTTCATCTATAAATAGGAGTTTGCCTTCCCATTTTCTACCCTTTGCCATTTGATCCCCTTGAAACCTTAAAACATTTTCTCCTTTGAGTCCCAATGTCCTTTCCACTTTATGACAAGAATCTATAGTTTCCAATGTTTCCTCAATGTTCTTTTCTTCTTACTAGATTCCTCCCCTTTGAGCAAGTAAGTTTTCTTCCTTTCTTTATGTCTAATCTCTTGGACATAACTACTTCATCACCTAAGTGCTTGGCTCCTGGAATTAACAAGGGAAATATTCACATAATTTTCTCTTCTCTTCCCTCATCTTCAACTTCATCTCATCAAAGGTTTGATCCCAAGTATCTCTTAGAATCATCTGATCCTATAGAAGTCATGAGTTCTCATACGTCTTCCTCTCATACACCCTCTATAGAGATTAGGGTACCAAAGCAGGCAATTTAAAATCCTATACAATAGAACCTCTCTCCTTTATTCCAACTCCTCCTCCAAACCCAAAAGAGGAGGTAGGAGAAGGCTAGGATGGTAGTGGCGCCAAGAAGGCTGCTCTTGACACCTAGCCCAAACCCATTGATCCGAACTCTATTGACTTTGGTCACTTGGAGAATTTCACTCCTTCCCTTTCTGCTAAAGTCATAGCCAAATTATCTAGCAAATACTCTATTCCTTCTGACTTTAATCCCATGGTAGCTAGTCCTGATGATAGAGCCTATTGACCTCCTCCAAGCTTTGCTGCAATATATAGGGAGCAACTCATTGCAGGGCTCCGACTGCTCATCCCTGGGCTCTCTTTGACATCTTAGCATATTGGGCGTTGGCGGTCTAAGATCACTCAGGTCTACCCTAATTTCATCAGACACATAATAGGATTTTTATTTTTTTTTGTTGGAAACGAGACTTCTTTTTGGTAAAAACCACTCTTTTTCTCCCAACGTTTAGAAGGTTAGGGAGGAAACAGATCCCTATCTAGGAGACCTAGACATGGATGTCCTAGAGTAGCTACTAGGCTTCAAAGTCAGATTTAAGCCAAAGAATTTTCCACAGACCAAATCGTTGCTACCAGGTTGATTCCATCCTTATCCTATCCATAAAATTAGGATAGGAATTTAACACCCAAGGAGTACAAGAATTGTAATCTCCTTCTCCTTCTTTGTGTTTTTTTTTCTTTATTTACTTCTCCGAGCTGACCTTTTCCCCTTACTTTCCCTTATGCAATGAGGAGATTTTCTTAAATGGTCAATCTTCCGGTTGCTACTCCAACCCCACCTACTCATCCAGCATAGCCTCAAGAGGGGCCCATGGGAGGCAATTCGGAAACTCATACCCCTGCCCAGGGCGGTTCCATGACTCCTTCTCCCCTATCAGCCTCCTCAAAAACTGGGCAAAGCAGAAGTCAAAACAAGAAGAACACTGCCCAGAAAAAGGCCTAACCAGAGGAGCACACTTAGCAGCAGCCTCCTAAGAGACTTGCCACCTTTTCCACCTTCCAAGTCATTGGTGCTAGGCTAGAGGTGGGAGGGTCGGTTCACTACGGGGTTAGCTTTTCTCATGAGCAGACCTTCCAAGAGCCCCTTTTCTCTTTGGAGCTATCACTACGTGACTACCAACAAATCCAAATCCACCCTCACTATGCACAATCCTAGCCATTTTTATCTAAGTGGGGGCTATCTATAAGCTACCGAATTTAGCATCCCCAAGTAGCTTGAGAGTTGGTGTTGGGGTCCGTGCTCCCCCGAGACCAAAAGTTTATGGAGCTGCCAGCCTTGCCAAGTTGGTAGAGACATACTGCACAGCTAAAGCCCAAGTATGGATATTGCTTAAAGAAATGAAGTACCGTCACCGTACTTCATGGTTTCAACCCAACATATTAATTTGACTTCTTCTAGGTGGAAGCTACCAGTGCAATTATCGCCTCGCACATTGAAGGTCTCATCTCCAAGCTAGATAATGCTATGAAGAGGAACAAATCTCTTGAGCAACAAGTTTTAAATGCTCAAAAAGAGATGGATAATTTTAGGGCCTAGTTGAAGGATTGCCAAAATGACCTAAAGTCCTCCTAGGTGCAAGTGATCCCCACTGGAATCCACCTTTGTTGAGAAGAAGAGCAACTACTGAGAGCTGGAGGCTAGGCACAATTAAAAGCAGCTTAATGTCTATGAGAATGAATAGAGAAAAGCTATCCAAGAACTCATCTAGTGCCAAAAATTTGTAGACGAAATGGCAGCTTTGAACTTCCCTAATTAGGTATGCAATTTCACTAAGACTGTATATAGGGTCAAGGCTATGAATCTTTCTAGGTTTGATTTATCCCAATTCCCTGAGTATGACCATCATGCTGAAGACAACTGGATAGTCTATTCTTTGGATATACCAAAGGTTACAAATTGATTGAACTAATTAACAACCCAATCCTTGAAACAGTTGATCAACCTAAGGACAGCTCCATATTACACCTAGGGATAGGTCACGGCAAGAGGGGAGTCCAAAGTTAGGAGGGCAAGTTGGAGAAGGAGGGAGACGAAGAGGAGGTCACCAGTAGGGCTGTTGAAAAACAACCTATTACTTAGGAACCCTGCTAGTGTTCTTTGTAAAAATTCTCTTTCTTGTACAATGCACATATTTTTGAAATCAAATAAATCACTGTCTTTACACTTGTTCTTGTTTTGTGTAAGTTTCTTTCCTCACGCCTCCTCACATGCTTCCTTATTATACTTTTTGCACCTCTAGTATATTTAGAAATTTCTAATGATACTAAGTTTATCATGTGCTGAAACATTTCATAATGGATAGTTAATCCATCCAATTTACTAATGAGTATATTCAAATAATCAAGATAACTGAAAGGCCAGATCTATTCAAGGTAACGAAAGAGAAATCCAAATTTAAAAAGGAGTTCTTTGGTTTTATAGGGAAAAAGTATGGGATACATTATATGAAGCAATTTTATTCACTATAAAGTTTCAAATTAAAAGCATGCCAAGTACATGGCAACTCGTCCCTATTGAGCTGAGCCAATAATTACTAGCTTTATTGCCTTCACAACTTTATAGAGTCATTCTTAATTAGGGTCCAACTTATTAGTTTCATGAACTCTACTTACAGACCTCTTCCTAAGTACTAAGTCTCCTGGCTGGAAACATTTTGATCAAACTCTAGAGTTGTAGTAACGTGATACTTAGTCATTTTTAGTGCCGCTTAGTCTCTCTTTTGTTCAAGCAGGTCCAAATTATACCTTAGTTCTTCTTCATTGGGCTTAGCAATGAAGTTCTGCATCCTTAATGATGGCAGACCGATCTCTGCTAGTATGACCGCATCTACCTCATAAGTTAAGGCAAATAGGGTTTTTTGGTTCACTATCTTTGGTGTTATTCTATAGGCCCAAAGCACACTGGGAAGTTCATCTAACCAAGTAGACCTGGCCAGTATCAATCTTGTCTTCAATCCATGAAGAATTGCTCTATTCACATTCTCCACTTAGTCATTGGCTTGTAGGTAGCTTGTAGACGTGAAGTGCTGTTTTATGCTCAATTTTTCATACCATTCTTTAAATGGATTTCACACAAATTATTTTTCATTATCGAAGATCAGCACATTTGGGATCCAAAATGACATATAAGGTTCTTCTCGAAGAACTTTTGCACTACCCTTATAGTGATTGAGGCTAATGGTTTTGCTTCTACACACTTAGTGAAGTAGTCAATAGTGGCCACCAAGTATTCATAACCTCCTAGAGCTCGAGGAAAAGGAATGAATAGATCTATTCTCCATTGGACAAATAGCCATGGACTATGGATAGGGACTATCTCACTGGTTAGATTGATGATGAAAGGGTGCATGCATCTGATAGGACCTATACCACTAGACCAGCTCTGTGGCATGCCTAAAAACTAGCTACCTTGAGCCTGAGCCTTCTTACCTCTATATTATCCTCAGGAAGAACCCCTGAGGAAAGAATTCCACAATTGACGTTATCCAATTCACATAGCTAGAGATGGCTTTTACTTCCTACTGGTCATGACTGTGTTGCTTAAGTACTTCCACTAGGACTTCCTTATTTAAATGGGCGAATGAAGAGAAGGCTAATTTGGATACGGCATCCACCCTTTTATTTTGAAAATGAGGAATTCACTCTATCTCTACTCTCTGAAACATCTTTATCAGATCCCATACTTTCGCCAAGTACTTCTTCATTGGTTCTTCTTTAGCATTACAGGTTCTTTAAATCTGATTAATGATAAGTTGAGGATCATTGTAAATTTTCAGAGATGTTGCATTAATCTAATGGGTCAACTTCATTTTTGTCAATAGTGCTTCATACTCCGCTTCATTGTTAGATGCCTTAAAATCAAACCTTAAGGCATATCTCAATTTCCCAGAAGGGCTGACTAACAGCAAACCAACTCCACTTCCTTGCTAGATGCCCCATCCACAAACAAGATCCAACAAGGCCCGGACTCTTCTAAGATGCTCTTCTTTGCTCACGTAATGGCATCTCTTTCAGCCATGAAATCTGCCATGGCCTAAGCCTTTATGGCAGTCCTAGGCTGATAAGAGATGTCATGCTCAGCGAATTCTACTACCCACTTGGTTATCCTACCAAACACCTCAAGCTTAGTTAATATTTTTCTGAGAGATTGGTCAGTGAGCCTGAAAGTAAGGCCTCAACTTCCTAGCCGCATAAAACTATCTAGGAATGATTTCATTTGTAGCTCCTATTGACATGATAATGACTCAGTCATCGATTCATGGACCACTTGTGATAGCCCCACCTTTCCCTAGGGCATACCCTAAGGATTAGTGAACTGCCTGCCCAACTCTCGTCACGACTCAAATACCGAAAATATCATCAAAACATTTATCTCAACATTCACTCAAAATAAATAAAACTCAAAGTTACATGAACATAAAGTTTACAACGTTTCAATCTTAAAGTTAACAACCAACTTCAAACTTACAAAACGGAACAAGTTCACTAATACATCGGTACCTAAACAAAAGATAAACACTTGACTTTAGCCACAATCAAACTCTCCGACCTCTTACACATTCCTGTTAAGGAAAAACAAAAGGGAAAAGGGGTACGCGAAAGCTTAATGAGATCCCCAAAACAAAACATGCAACCACATTAACAAGTAGGCAAATCAGATAGTCAAAGCTCACATTTACAGTAAAATAAAGCAATGCACTCAAGTAAAGGATACAGGTGGCTTCCAAAAGCCAAATCCATAAAGTTTGATCGAACACGAGCCGTTGACTCTCCATTAACATTTGAAGTCAAGAACCAAGTCCGTAGACACCACTTACTCCATAACCATCCACCAATCACCCCCTTACCGGGCCCGAACACCTCAACTAATCAAATTTGAGTAATACTCGAGTATACCATGTTCCAAAGAACCAAATCGAATAACCTATGGCTCACCGATCTTCTCGACCAAGCCTATGTCGGCTCGATACGAACGGCTCACCAATAGGGTTTTGGAGTTTCTGGAGCCCCAAACGAATCAAATTAGTCGACGGGATATCACCCGAACGATTTTTCACATCAAAGTACACAAAGTCAAATCATAGTTCGAGAAAGTCAAATGGAAGAGTTCGAGTGCGATAAAGTACACCCTCGACTCAACCTCAATAGTCCAAACATATATGATATGTAAGCCAGTTCAATAGTCACATTTCAAGCAAATCACGTAGTCACGTAGTTCAAGCAAACATGTAGATCATGTAGTTTGAGCAAACACATAGGTTCACAAAACAAGCAAGGAAACACTCACCTAACAAAGCCAAGCAACTCAAATGTTCAAGCCTTGATCACCCTCGATACCACCTTCAAGTCCTATGTACAACCAATGTATACAATCATCAACTCAACCAAAGCAAATAAATGCAACCTAACAAGTGCAAAAATAAATGCTACTAGTTAATGCATCCAACTAGGAAATTCTAGGGTGATTCAAGTCACAAAACGATGAAACATTGAAGGTTTAGTGGACTCACAAGTTAAGTATGATATTTGGAATGAAATAAATGCACAAAGGTTCAAGAAGCATCAAGGTTCAACCAAGAACAAGTTTACGACAAAACTAAGGTTCGGGTATAACAGTGACCATCCCGCAGTCTTGCGAAAATGGCCATACTTGGTGTAGAAAAATCAAAATCGAGTGCCGTCAGTGGCGTTAGAAACTAGACTCATAGGGATTTCCAACGGTATATGGCTTAGCTCCTAGTTCATTTCCTATCAATTTGATGGGTGTCAAACCGCCAAAAATAAAATACCTACTCTAAGAATATAAACTCAAGTATAATGGCGAGTAGGGTCGTATCCACAGGGACTGGGTGATTTATTTCTTACGGAGAATTTGGAGGGTTTTTGGAAAAGAGAGCAAACAATTAAAAGGGAATAAAAGTTGAAATCCTAATTAAGTAAGAATGCAAGAATTAAATATCACAAGAAACAATGAATTAAAAATAACCTAGTCAAGGAATTAATCTTGGCACCGGTGCACACAACTGATCATAGATTCATGAAAATATTCACACGTTCATGAATAAATTGGTTATAGTGGTCAAGCGACGCACCCAACCACCAATCTTTCCTTAATTTTATAGTAGTCCAGAAACGCTCATAAACTACCCTCTTGTGAACTAGACAACCCTAGAGACGCTCATAGGATTTAATGTAGTCACAGCATTAGGAATTAGAAAGACCCAATTCTAGATGGCAAACACATATGCGGGTTTACTTAGACTAGATTAATTATCCCTACGATCCAAATTAGACCACTTGCAAGGCGGTGAAACTGTCTCGTGTGCCACTAATTAGGTTGCTTAAAGGCGACGAGCCAACACCCTAATTGACTATATATTATTGAGACAATTGAATAACTGGCCACTGTCGCTCCCCATTTTTTGATGGAAAAAATGTGTGTATGTTAGAAAAGGGAAAGATTTGATTTTTTGCAAAAAGAAAGGGAAAGGGGTCATGGGACTATAAAATGCGACGGTTTGGACCCAAAAAAAACAAAGTCTAGAAAAGGGTTTTTAGAAAAGTTTGGAGTCGCCACTTGGTATGGAGTTTAGGTGTACCAAGTCACCCAAAAGATTTAATTAATGAAAATAAACAAAGAAAACCCTTTTTTAGACGACTCCAGGTCTTTGAAAAACTAGAGAAAAAGGTTCGGGGGTCACGGTTGAAAGAAGGGAAGGCAAAGATTCGATGTTACTCGTCTCTAAGGCACCCTTCTAACCTAGCCAAAACTAGTTGCAAGATTTAGTTGAAAATTTCCTAATTCTAACTTTAAAATTTATCACATTTGGATGTCGTCTATATGGATGCAAAACCTAGACCTAATGTTGGATCGAGAGGGGCAAAATGTCTCCTTGAGGTGTGATTGGAATTGATCACATTAGTTGTGTCATCCAGTTTTGATCCCTCGAGGAGGTCACGAAAAATGCAAATGATGAGACTCGAACAAACAGAAAAATAAGGTTTTCAAAAGAAGTGCAATTTTTTATAAAATCTCAAGGGAAAATGAAATTGGATTTTTGAAAAGATCAATTTTAAGTGCAAAGAGGAACTTGAATTTCCAAAAAGATGCAATTTTTTAAGAAAAGTGGCTTTTTGACTTTGAATTGCTAAACATGAAGAACAAACTTGACTCTTAAAAGAATGATTTTTATAGAACCAATGCACATGTATGTCCTAAAGAGGGATAATGCAACATAATGGGTGCGGGGGACTAAGTTCGTGACTTTAAATCTTCCTTTTCATAGAAGGAAATAAAAGCGTGCTAAGACTAAGAAGCCATACTCGCTCTTTTCCCTAATTCAAAGGGTAATGCCCTAAATGCACTAATCTAAAAAAAGAAAACTAAATGAGATGTTTCGCATACGGGATGGGGAATAGTGACATGCAAAATGGGAAAGAAACTCTAAAAGTGAAAAGTGTGTGAAATTTGTATCTAATGCATGAGGCGTTTAAGGGTCTAGCATTGGACTAGCTCGTCAAAGGTTCTCACTAACATTGGATTAGTGAGAAATCGAGGGAAGGCCACAACTAGCGTTGGACTAGTGTGGTGGCGTCCAATATATTTACACAATAAACATGTAGACATGATAATAAAGCAAGTAAACACATAAAACACATAAACACATAACACATAGGCATAATGTCTAGATGCAAAGCCCTAGGAAAGCAAATAAACACATAATCATGCAAGCATGCAAAATAAGCATATAAAAAAACTAATTATTACATTGGGGGAAACCTAAATACATTCTAAGGGAAGAAAATTAAGAATAATAATCTATTACATTTTCTAGACTAAATACACTTTTTGCCAAATTAAACCTATCTATTACAACTTGGCATCCAAGGCCTCCAAATGATTTACTCAAAATTAAATGACATAATAAAGACTAGACATGAATAAAAAGCAAAGGAAAACTTAATTTAAAACATGCAAAATCATGCAAAAAACACATAATGAGCACATAATAGGGGTAAAGAAGTTACCATCCCTTGATGTGAGGCCTTAGTGAATCCTTAGATGATAGGAATGATTATCTAAGACTCAATGTCAACAAAAGGGATCAAGGTACCAATTTAAAGGAAAAATCAATCAAAAATACAAAGAAAGGGTATCTAAACAGATTCTACAAGCAAACAGATAATACTAGGAAATAGAGTAAGATTCTGGAACAAAAGAGCAGGAAATATCAACAGAATACAAAAACGAGAGGTTACGCGGACCGAAAGCGGATAGAGCCGACACGGTCCAGCGTTACAAAATCAAGACAGAGGGAAGCGCGGAAAGCGGACTCATCCGTAACCAGCAGCGTTCTTCCCATCTTCAAAATATCGGAAGATTGCTTCCAGTTTTTTTAGACAATATCGCAAATGAGATCATCAGATACAGCAGGTTCCATTTCGAGGAATAAAATCACCATACAGATCATATCGAAACAAGCTAAACCCACAAAGATCAAATCATAAGCATTAGCATCATCAAATGGACAAAAAGGGGAAGGGAAAAACTGTCAGGGTAGAAACGCGGGAGGTTACGCGGACTGGCCTGCGTAACATCCCAGCGTTTCTTCACATCTTCAAGTATTCAAGCAAACGCGGGCGTTCTGGCAAGTAACCACGCAAGAGGTCAGCGTTTCTTCACATCTTCAAACATTCAAGAGGAAACGGACCGTTCTGGTATTCAGCATAAGTAGTCAGCGTTTCTTCACATCTTCAAACGCGAAGAACATTTTTCAGAAATTTCTCGGGAATCACAACAGATCATCACGAAGCATCAAGCGTCTAATTTTAAGGGTAAAACAAGTCTACTAGCCTTACCAAGGCTTTATAAACACAACATGCTCATATAACAGCTGATAATCATCATCAAATATCCCAAAATAAAAGAAAAACTACTCAAGACCTTGGTTCCACCAAAAGGCCCAAATCTCAGATAATTTTACGATCAAAAACAGTAAATAGAGTATAAGTATGCTACCTGAATCAGAAGCTTGAATAAAAAACGAAGGAAGAGGCCAGAAATTCCAAGAATAAGCTCCTCAAGGGTGAAACCCTAGCTTTTCTTTTCTTCTTTCTTTTCCTTTTTTCTCTCTAATTCCCAGCCGTTTTTCTCTGCTTTTTTCTCTCTCAAAGCTCTCCTAATTCCCTCTTTTTCTCTCAGATTTCCAACCTTTTGCTTAAACCCTAATCTAGGCTATTTATAGCCACCAAACCTAGAACTAAGGGTTTTGATGTTCTTGGGATGAGGTGAGCTAATTTTGAACGTTAGATGAGTTGTTAGGGATTAGGGGTGAGTTGGGGAATGTTTAAATAGGTTTCTTATCGTTCAAGCATCGAAATTACAGGCTGGAAAAGGATGATCGATTTCTAGAAGAATCAGCGTCATTTTTTTACGATCAGGTTACGCGGACTAGTTACGCGGACTCATCAATGCGGTCAGCGTTTTTGACTTTTCTCCTTTTTTTTTTTTTAAAGAAAACCTACAAAATGAGGAAAATCCGTTAGAATATTCAAAAATAAATAACTAAACATTAATAGATAAAACATAGGAAAACAAATGAAATAGTCAAAATTTGGTGTCTACACTTGCCTCTTTGTGAAGTTTGAAGAAACTCTAGACAAACGTGACACCAAATGCTTACCGTTTTCTGGTTGTATCCGAACCACAGGAATGTTAAATTGCCAATTTTCAAACTAAAAAGCATAATGTGACCGAACTCGTATAGAGTTGCCTACGTATCTCGCCATGAGAATCAGGTCAAACGTAGTTCCAATGCAAATGAACTATGATGAACTGAGTGCTAAAACTTGTAAAATTCAAGAACGTGAGATAGAAGGGTGCCCGGCGGAGGCTGAGACTCACCAACAGGAAATTGAAATATCAAGAAGGGGAGGTAGAAGGGTGCCCGGCGGAGGTTGAGACTCACCAACAGAAATTTAAATTTTGAAGAACGGGAGATAGAAGGGTGCAGGAGGTGAGACTGAATTTAAATTTGAAGAAGGGGATAGAAGGGTACAGAGGCTGAACTCCTGAAATTTAAATTTGAAGCGAGGGGATAGAAGGGTGCACGAGACAGCAGCCAATAGAAATTTAAATTCTTTCCAAATTTAGACTATTCAGTGGGATTGGACCCAAGCCTGAATGACTAGATGGGAAAATGTAGATATGCTATTCAGTGGGATTGGACCCAAGTCTGAATGACTAAACATACTATTCAGTGGGATTGGACCCAAGCCTGAATGACTAAAACATACTATTCAGTGGGATTGGACCCGAGCCTGAATGACTGAAAATACTATTCAGTGGGATTGGACCCAAGCCTGAATGACTGAAAATACTATTCAGTGGGATTGGACCCAAGCCTGAATGGAAAATACTATTGATGGGATTGGACCCAAGCACGAATGATCAAAATACTATTGATGGGATTGCACCCAAGCTGAATGAAAAATATACTATTGGTGGGATTGGACCCAAGCCTGAATGACTAGAAATACTATTCGATGGGATTGGATCCAGCACGAATGACTAAAACATACTATTGATGGGATTGGACCCGAGCACGAATGACTAGAAATACTATTGGGATTGGACGAGCCGAATGACTAAAACATACTATTGATGGGATTGGACCCTGAATGACTAAATGGGAAAATGAAAATATGAATCTTTGGATTGCGGACTTTGAAAAATAAAACACAAGTTGTTCAAACATGATGAATGTAAAAATGCAAGTAATGATACACTCGATGAAATGGTGCCATTCTGATTTTTGATTTTCCTTGACTTGAAAAGTAAGTGATTGATAGGAACAAAGACCCTTTTTTTTTCTTCTTTTCTTTTTTCTTTTTTTTTTCTCTCTTTTTTTTTCTTTTTTTCAAGAATTGATGGATTTTGAAAAATTGAAAAGTGTAACCCAAACTTTTCCTCTACAGGGTTGGAACAAATCCGCATATGTTGCCATCGTCTTGATCTGCAAACCCTTTCCGGCAAAAATTAATCTTGAATGCATTATCCAAAATTTGAGAGCACTTCTCTCAAAAACAAAATTGCCCCAGTGTCAGCTGAATTGTTAACCCTGCAGAAGCCACGAAGTATTTAACCAATTAGTCCATGGCAATTCAAAATTCCTCCTTTTTTCTTTTCCCCTTTTTTTTTTCATAAAGTGTAAAAACTCTTGTGATTACAACTGTTAGCCACCAAAATAACTAAAACATATGAGAATCATGCAATAAAACACATTCATCAGATATTTATACTTATGAAACATTGCTTGTTTTCAAGTGATAGGAAATATTCATCAAAACAAGTTATGGGATTGAAATAAACCATGTGATCTTGGAAATCCAAATCCTCATAAACCAGGCAAAACATTATTATGCAATTATTCAATTTGCATCAAGTACTCATAATGTCAAGTAAAAGAAAGACAATTATACCTCAATTTTAACAATTCAAGCTTGATTTCTCACTTTCACCAAATTTTGCAATCAAACGACTCATATAGTTAATTCAAGCTTGCCTTTTTCACAGTTTTCTCAAATTCTATTGCTACAAAGGATTTATTGAAGCACATCTTCTTTTTCAAATTGCAAAAATGTCTTTTGACGCGAAAATCAACACTTTTAGGTGAAGACTCCCGGTTACTCAACATATGCCTTCTTGCTCAAATAGTAAAAATGTCTTTTGACGCGAAAATCAACACTTTTAGGTGAAGATTCCCGATTACTCAACATTTTACTTGTTCAAACTGCTTTGCATACTCGTAATTCAAGCACCGTTTTACGCGAAAGTTAACATTTGTAGATGCTAAACCTCCGGTTACTTAGTACTAGAATCATTGGAGTAGAATTTTAATTCTCACTTTGCTACTTTTTCTTGCTTTGCTTCTCTTTTTTTTTTTTTTCATATCAAATGGAAAAAGATCATTTGTCAACAATATCAATCATTTTCTTGTAAAATCCAATAAAAGAAGAAATATCATTTAATAAGAAAACAACTGAGGCATAATTTTCCCTATTTTACAAAACATACTTTCTAAAATGCCAATGTCTTAATCACATAACAATTATTTCCGAGTAAGATGGAAAAAGGATCTTTCGCATCACCCGGTTTTTTATTTTAGAAGGATGAAAGCAATTGCAACCAAAATTGGACATTTGCACCCTTTTTGAATCAAATTTCGAAAAACAAATCAATTTGTGAGGCAAATGTGCAAAAAATTTTTTTCTTTTTTTTTTTTTTTTTTTGAAAAAAAATTCGCAGTTTCCCTATAACTGGATGAAAACTCCCTGCCAGCAACCCAAATTTTCAAATCACAATCAACACATATAAGCACATAAAAACTAAATTTAAACAAATATACACATCCTCAAGCAATTTAACCAAAAGTATGTCTAACAGTTAAACCTAATCAGAATACAAGATCAAACATAAAAGAGAGATAAAACACGAGTAGAATAAAAAGCAAATCATGGGGCGGATCCATCATCCCCCGCAGCTCCACCATCGCCTCCGGTGGTCTCTGGGATAGGCTGCTCAGGCGGCTGAATGCCGAGATCGCCTCTATACGGTCGGGTGCTCAAAGCCCGATCTGCTCCTCCATCGCCCCATTGAGAGTCGTGTCTCCATGCGATCCCATCTCGATCATGCAGGTCTGAAATCCTGGTGTCCATGACACCGCCATCCGGCGTGGTGGTGGTGGTGGTGGTGCGGACGATGAGCGCCTCTCCTCCCTCCGTATAGTAGCTCTACGGGTGGCTCTCGTCGAGGCGGGCAATGTCGATACATCTATATGTAAGTCCTTCACAATCCAATCTTGAGCTCGATATGCCTCGGGGAGTAGGTGGGATAGCAGGGGGAATCACCCTCGCCCTGTGGAGGAGAAGTGAAATAAGTCGGGAAACCCGAAGTGGAATGATGTGGACGTCCTCCTCGCCGTCGTCCTGATATGACTGATAATGATGTTCGGCAAGGGAATGCAGGCGAATGGTGAGTCGACGGGAACATACGATCTAAAAAGTATAGATCGCTGTTCCTCAGCTCCCCCTGGCCGCTCTTCTTGGGATGACATTGTGGGCCAGGGTGTATAAAATAGCACGGTGGCGTGCTGGAAAAGATCGAGCCAGTTTGTCTGGGACTGGGACCTCGGAACTCCTCATATGCGACTCCAAATCGCGTCATAGCATGTGAGGGATCCCACTCCCGGTCAGGTGACGAGAAGTCCTTCTTCAAATCAATGGCTGGACCTTCGTCACTGCACCCCAGTGTCTGAGCTATAGTGCTCCGGGTGATCTCCAATCGGACTCCTCTAACAGAGGTCTCAATCCTCTCCCATGCCTTCTTGTCCTCGATGTTGCGTGATAGAACTCATGGACCAAGTCGAGGAAGATCTGAGTAGGCAATGCAGTCGGGGCCCACCCCTGCGGCGATGTCCACCTCAGGAGCTATGTGCAGCTCATACACGAAGTCTATGCTCTCGAGCACGGTACCACTCGGTTCTCCCAGAGGAGAACAGGGTGATGTCAAAATCTAGCGGTGGAGGTCGTCTGCCGCTCTTCCTCACCTCGGCTCACTCTCCTCACTGTGCGGAGGTGGCTCGACCACTGCCTTGCCACGTGCTCGTGACATAGTACCTTGAAAAATTTTTTTAAATGATTAATTGCCAACAATTTTGGCAAAGTGACGGGTAAATACATAAACAAATTAGAAATTCTTGGAAAATACCTTAAAACAAAATTCTTAAAAACCTAAAATTCAAACAACTTCTACAAAGCCCCAAAAAGAAACAAAATTCTAAAAGATTTCAATTAAATTCACAAAATGTAGGAAGAATTTTTTTTTTTTAAAATTCCACAACAGTGCACAGAACAAAGAGTGCAATAATTCCACAAATTTTCCAAAACTTCAGGAATTTTAACAAAACCTATGAAAAAATCTTAAGAATTTTACAACAACAATAAAGTCTCTAAAAAAAATCCAATAAATTTCACAAAATCATTTAAATTCCGAAAATCTAAGAACTCAACGAAATTCCACACAAAAACCTAAAATTCAACAATTCCTATAAATTACAAAAACTTCAACAATTCGATTAATTGTGACGAAATTCAAAACTCCCAATTTTTCCATAAATTTTCACAAAAAATCAACAATTCACTAATTTTATCCAAATTTCTATAAAAAATACAAAAATCAAAAAATTCAGTGATTTCTAATTTTCACATTAATTCTACAACAGTGCCAAAATCCCACAAAATTCCAGACAAGACTAGAAATTTCAACAAGTTCCAAATTAAACAAGAATTCTACAATTTCTACATTTGACCATCCAAACGTATTCAATTTTAATCCAACAATCCTATCAAACCTATTAATTAACAATACAAAAATTAAATTCAGAAATTGATACAAATTAACACAATTCAAATAAATAATAAATAAACAAATAAAATAAAACAAAAATCACCAACATTTATAAACAGAAAATTCGTATAAATTTCCATCAACAATTCACAAATTTTTATCCCAATTTCTGTAAAAAGTACAAAAATCAAAGAATTCAGTGATTTCTAATTTTCACTCTAATTCTACAACAGTGCAAAAATCCCACAAAATTCCAAACAGGACTAGAAATTTCAACAAGTTCCAAATTAAACAAAAATTCTAAAATTTCTACATTTGACCATCCAAACGTGTTCAATTTTAATTTAACAATCCTATCAAACCTATTAATTAACAATACAAAAATTAAATTTACAAATTGACAAAAATTACACAATTTAAATAAATAATAATTAAACAAATAAAATAAAACAAATAAAATAGATAAATGGCTCACCAACATCTTTTAATCACATAAACAAGTCTAATAATCATTACAAACAACAACAATAAACATTATAATTGAAAACAGAAAAATCACGAAAAAAGGGAAAAAAGAACGAATTTTCGGAAATTCAAAAGATGTAATTTCGTTAGGATTTCTTACCGCAATCACGTAGTGGAGTGCTTGAGGAGTGAAATGATGCAAGAAGCCCCAAAAACAAAGCACAAATTGACCCTCAATTGACCGGTTTTAGTTTCGGAAAAAACAACCCCAATCCCGAGCTTTTGATGTGTTTTCGTGATGTTTTGTTCGGTTGAAAAGGTTCTAAGAAGCCTAGGGAATGTTTTGGTGAAGAAATATGGAATAAAGAACGGATTTCTGAGGATTTGGTTGAGTTGCGTGGAGTGGGAAAAGGAAAAGCTGGTGAAGAAGACGTCGCGCTTCCGCGCTTTTGAACTTCTGGGATATAGAAACGCGGACTGATACGCGGACTACTCCGCGTTACGGGTCCGCGTTACCATATGAACACGAATTTTGTCAAATAGGAAACGCGGGATGAAGCGCGGAGTGACTCGCGTAACCATCCGCGTTAATTTCAGAAAAATGAAATAAAGCAAAAAGCCTCGAGGAAAACGCGGAACAACCCACGTAAGGCTCCGCGTTACACTCAGAAGATATGAATTTCAAAGAAACGCGGGTAGAAACGCGGATTACTCCACGCAACGACCCGCGTTACTTCTCAGAAGACATGAATTTGTAAAGAAACGCGAGTGAAACGCGGAACGGTCCACGCAACCTTCCGCGTCACTTGTCAAAATTTTTTTTTTTTTTTTTTTTGGGAATTTTTTTTTTGAATTTTTTTTCTTTTTTTTTTTTTTTCAATTTTCCTTTAAGCATTTGCCCTATTTTGGTCAACCAAAAATTTGTCTTAATTTAAAAAGAATGCCCCAATTTAGTTAATGGAGAATTTGCTCCAATTTTATTCAACAAAAATTGGCTCTAATGTAGCCAACCAAAAAAATTTGCCCCAGTTTAATCAAATAAAACATTGCTTCAGCGGGCCATTAAAAAATTTTCTCTTCTTCTAAATCCAAAACCAGCTGTTAGAGTCGGCGCTCCTTTGAAATTGATAGGCTATGCCATCATCTTGAAATGTAGCGTTATTGATTTTTATTCATGCTTGATCTTTGGATCTGCAAAATTTGCCTTTTGCTTCTTATGGATCTCAGCCATGAATACCTGCATACAAGAGGGGACTTGCAAAATATGATGTGCATTTGAATTCTCAAACAATTTGCCTTCTTTGTTATTATGCAATAATTACTACTCAAGAAAAAAACACTAACTTATCAAAAGCCCAATTTTGAGTGGCAAATTTAAAGATGAGTTATTTGACCCTTGGGTATATCCACAGATATATCGTAGAAATGCTCCATGGCTCCCTCTTTTTTTTTTTTTTTTTTTGAAATTGACCCATTTTTCTCATAGATGCTCTGAGCTTGTGTTTTCCCAAAATGAATTCTCCATAGTTTGCATTGCAGGATTTACCCAAGAATCAAATAACACTTCTAATCTTCAAAACTTTATTAGATCAAGAAAAATGTTTCTTTCTTATCAACGCCCACTTTTTATGAATGCAAGGGAGGGGGGGAAAAGGAAAAGAAAAAACTTGGAGTTAGTAAGCAGAACTGCAAAACCGGTATGCATGTCCTATGGGGAGCCCTTTTATGCCAAGGGTCGGCCTAGCATGAAAATGCAATCCTCTGGGGTATGCACCATACAATACCTGATGGGTCCGATTACTTCACTGATATGTGATTAGTAAAACAATCTAGAGGATCGACCAAAAGAATATGTGATCCTTGATGTGTCACGAGGACAAAGTCCGAATGGATTTATTACTTTAATTGATATGTGAAGAGAGGTTAAAGGTTAATTTAGCATGAAAAGGATTATTCTTGAGGGAAATATGGATCTAGCTCAAATAGATTGGACGGGATTGATGGTTTACTCAAAAGTCGACTGGGTTTATTGCTTACCTGTAACTCCACATCTCCATTTTATTTGTAACACACTAGCCCATAAGCCTTCTAAAATCAAGATTTGGCCTTGATCAAATTATTATCTCAACAATGAGAAATTATTTTGTGAAATTTTTTTTTCTTTCGATTTAGTGTCCTTATGCATGGGATTTTACCAACTTTGATAAAATGGCCAAAAAATGATTATTAGAGGTTTATATTCTAGCATGCGAAGGTCACTCCATATCTTTGATGCCATCATAGAAGGATCGGACCCTACCCTACCTTGTGCGCTACCCCTTTGGATGTTACTGAAAAGATAGACATGCAAATCTCATTGGATTATATATCCGAGATACAAGGGTGGTTTATTCCTAACGTGGGATTCCCTATGCGGCATTCCCTCTATGGCTTATGCATGATGCCAGTTTATTAAAGCAAGTAAGGGTGCGAAATGAAACATGGCCTATAGGAGCCCCATTTGAATGTCGGGGTAAGCCTAAAAGTGATATGCAATTACAACTTAAATGCGATAAACTTAAATTTAAACGTGCAATAGCCTATCTAGAAGGATGGCTTGTCTTAAAAGAGTGCAAAAACTCTTATTTTCTAGAGTTTGTGAAATGCAAGAAAAGGGAAGACAACAAAATGTTAGTTTAATCAACAGATATCACATAACACGTTGGAGCAACAAATTGCACAAAAATAAAAAGGGGGGGTGGAATCCCTCCTCTCGTGTCTAGTGGTCCTTAATAGGGTAAGGTAGACTCTCCCCTAGGCAATTCTAACATGGATGCATGAGGTTGAGCTCACTAATGCATCTAGACTCGATAAAGGTTACAGGCTCCCAAACCTTCAGACCAAAAGGCAAAAGGTCATCAATCCAAATGCCTCAAGTCGGTGGTTCGAGTGATCCCCTAGACATTGCTACGTGCACGTCGTGCCACGGCCACATGTCCAAGTGGATCGATCCTAATCCTAATAGGGAAGAGTGGCGTGACAAGCCACTAAAAGTAAAAAAAAGTAGGGTCAAAGTAAAATACATATGCACGTATGAAAGTGATTCCCTTTGAGAGGAGGGATTCAAACATCAAACATTTTCGAGGCTCTAGGGTAGATGCATACCCACCCCCAAATGCAAGGCGCGGTACAAGTAAATAGATAAACAATAATTCATTCATCATGTACGCGATGTGTAAGGAGTGATTGCACGGGAAAACCCTAAAAGAGAAAAGAAAAAGGAATGCAACCTAAAACATCCAAATGTGATATATAAGAGAGTTAGAAAAAGAAATAATCAACTAAATCAAGTGCTCGGACCCTCTTAGGAAAATCCCCAGTGGAGTCGCCAAGCTGTTTTTTTGATGGAAAAAAATGTGTGTATGTTAGAAAAGGGAAAGATTTGATTTTTTGCAAAAAGAAAGGGAAAGGGGTCATGGGACTATAAAATGCGACGGTTTGGACCCAAAAAAAACAAAGTCTAGAAAAGGGTTTTTAGAAAAGTTTGGAGTCGCCACTTGGTATGGAGTTTAGGTGTACCAAGTCACCCAAAAGATTTAATTAATGAAAATAAACAAAGAAAACCCTTTTTAGGCGACTCAGTCTTTGAAAACTAGAGAAAAGGTTGGGGTCACGGTTGAAAGAAGGGAAGGCAAAGATTGATGTTACTGCTCTAAGGCACCCTTCTAACCTAGCCAAAACTAGTTGCAAGATTTAGTTGAAAATTTCCTAATTCTAACTTTAAAATTTATCACATTTGGATGTCGTCTATATGGATGCAAAACCTAGACCTAATGTTGGATCGAGAGGGGCAAAATGTCTCCTTGAGGTGTGATTGGAATTGATCACATTAGTTGTGTCATCCAATTTTGATCCCTCGAGGAGGTCACGAAAAATGCAAATGATGAGACTCGAACAAACAGAAAAATAAGGTTTTCAAAAGAAGTGCAATTTTTTATAAAATCTCAAGGGAAAATGAAATTGGATTTTTGAAAAGATCAATTTTAAGTGCAAAGAGGAACTTGAATTTCCAAAAAGATGCAATTTTTTAAGAAAAGTGGCTTTTTGACTTTGAATTGCTAAACATGAAGAAGAAACTTGACTCTTAAAAGAATGATTTTTATAGAACCAATGCACATGTATGTCCTAAAGAGGGATAATGCAACATAATGGGTGCGGGGGACTAAGTTCGTGACTTTAAATCTTCCTTTTCATAGAAGGAAATAAAAGCGTGCTAAGGCTAAGAAGCCATACTCGCTCTTTTCCCTAATTCAAAGGGTAATGCCCTAAATGCACTAATCTAAAAAAAGAAAACTAAATGAGATGTTTCGCATACGGGATGGGGAATAGTGACATGCAAAATGGGAAAGAAACTCTAAAAGTGAAAAGTGTGTGAAATTTGTATCTAATGCATGAACGGCGTTTAAGGGTCTAGCATTGGACTAGCCCTCGTCAAAAGGTTCTCACTAACATTGGATTAGTTAGAAATCGAAGGGGAAGGCCACAACTAGCGTTGGACTAGTGTGGTGACGTCAATATATTTACACAATAAACATGTAGACATGATAATAAAGCAAGTAAACACATAAAACACATAAACACATAACACATAGGCATAATGTCTAGATGCAAAGCCCTAGGAAAGCAAATAAACACATAATCATGCAAGCATGCAAAATAAGCATATAAAAAAAACTAATTATTACATTGGGGGAAACCTAAATACATTCTAAGGGAAGAAAATTAAGAATAATAATCTAACTATTACATTTTCTAGACTAAATACACTTTTTGCCAAATTAAACCTATCTATTACAACTTGGCATCCAAGGCCTCCAAATGATTTACTCAAAATTAAATGACATAATAAAGACTAGACATGAATAAAAAGCAAAGGAAAACTTAATTTAAAACATGCAAAATCATGCAAAAAACACATAATGAGCACATAATAGGGTAAAGAAGTTACCATCCCTTGATGTGAGGCCTTAATTGAATCCTTAGATGATAGGAATGATTATCTAAGACTCAATGTCAACAAAAGGGATCAAGGTACCAATTTAAAGGAAAAATCAATCAAAAATACAAAGAAAGGGTATCTAAACAGATTCTACAAGCAAACAGATAATACTAGGAAATAGAGTAAGATTCTGGAACAAAAGAGCTGGAAATATCAACAGAATACAAAAACAGAGAGGTTACGCGGACCAGAAACGCGGATAGAGCCGCGCGACACGGTCCGCGTTACAGGCAAAAATCCAAGACCAGAGGGGAAACGCGGACCGGAAACGCGGACTCATCCGCGTAACCAGCCGCGTTTCTTCCCATCTTCAAAATATCAGGAAGATTGCTTCCAGTTTTTTTAGACAATATCGCAAATGAGATCATCAGATACAGCAGGTTCCATTTCAAGGAATAAAATCACCATACAGATCATATCGAAACAAGCTAAACCCACAAAGATCAAATCATAAGCATTAGCATCATCAACTGGACAAAAAGGGGAAGGGAAAAACTGTCAGGGTAGAAACGCGGGAGGTTACGCGGACTGGCCTGCGTAACATCCCAGCGTTTCTTCACATCTTCAAGTATTCAAACAGAAACGCGGAGCGTTACGCGAAGTAACCCACGCAAGAGGTCCGCGTTTCTTCACATCTTCAAACATTCAAGAGGAAACGCGGACCGTTACGCGAAGTAGTCCGCGCAAGTAGTCCGCGTTTCTTCACATCTTCAAAACGCGAAGAACATTTTTCCAGAAATTTCTCAGGAATCACAACAGCATCATCACAGAAGCATCAAACGTCTAATTTTAAGCGTAAAAACAAGTCTACTAGCCTTACCAAGGCTTTATAAACACAACATGCTCATATAACAGCTGATAATCATCATCAAATATCCCAAAATAAAAGAAAAACTACTCAAGACCTTGGTTCCACCAAAAGGCCCAAATCTCAGATAATTTTACGATCAAAAACAGTAAATAGAGTATAAGTATGCTACCTGAATCAGAAGCTTGAATAAAAAACGAAGGAAGAGGCCAGAAATTCCAAGAATAAGCTCCTCAAGGGTGAAACCCTAGCTTTTCTTTTCTTCTTTCTTTTCCTTTTTTCTCTCTAATTCCCAGCCGTTTTTTTCTCTCTCAAAGCTCTCCTAATTCCCTCTTTTTCTCTCAGATTTCCAACCTTTTGCTTAAACCCTAATCTAGGCTATTTATAGCCACCAAACCTAGAACTAAGGGTTTTGATGTTCTTGGGATGAGGTGAGCTAATTTTGAACGTTAGATGAGTTGTTAGGGATTAGGGGTGAGTTGGGGAATGTTTAAATAGGTTTCTTATCGTTCAAGCATCGGAAATTACAGCTGGAAAAGGATGATCTGATTTCTGGAAGAATCCGCGCGTCATTTTTTTTTCGATCGTTCTGACTAGTTACTGGACTCATCAATGGTCCGCGTTTTTGACTTTTCTCCTTTTTTTTTTTTTAAAGAAAAACCTACAAAAATGAGGAAAATGCGTTAGAATATTCAAAAATAAATAACTAAACATTAATAGATAAAAACATAGGAAAACAAATGAAATAGTCAAAATTTGGTGTCTACAGCCACATTAATCAATAAATCCAAGCAATAATAACTCAGGGAAAAATAGAGAATAATTAAATACCCATGAACATACAAATTAAAAAGAGATAATTAAAACGATCTCACAGTTATGGTGCCCCGGGCCTTGATTATTCCTCAACTAGAAAAGGATTTAGCCACGCCTCATGTTGATGACGCAACCAATTGACTTCATGAGTTTAGATGTTAGCAACAACAAATATAATCTAATGGTAAAATTCCAATTAACGAAAGTCGCTATTGAAGAAGAACTAATCAGTAGTCTATGCTACGCAAGGCAGTAGTGGAGAAAGGACAAAAGATGCAACGAAAGACGGAATACGAAAAAAACTAAGAACTCAAAGCGATGTCAAGTACTAATCTATTGAGTGTCTACTGGCAGTGGAAACGGAAATAATAAAGAAACAAAACAAGAGTTATGCTATGGTTCATGCTATTGGCGGCGGAAAAAGCTAGAGGACAAGAAAACTTAGAATAATGAAAACAAATGATGCTAAGCTACTCTCTTTTTTCTAATGCTAGTGGCGGCAGCCAAGGAGACAATTAAAAGAAATAAAAACAAAGCTAGCTCGTCCCTCCTCCACCGCCCTTAACTAGTATATATATATATATGTGTGTGTGTGTGTGTGTGTGTGTGTGTGTGTAGTTCCCCAATTCCAATTAAGTTTCGGATGCCACAGACGCAATCTCCTCCAATGGGCTTTGACTTCGCATGCCACAAGGAAAACTCTTCAAGCTTCACGTGAGTTTCCAATTTGCATAAGGTGTTTCCAATTAATTCCACTACCCATGTTTCCAAAAGGTTTAGTCCTTCCCAATTGCTAACTTCAATAATCCTTCTGAGATATCAACATAAGTTCAGAAATTCAACTCCCCAACTGCCAAGTCAGCCCAACTACCCTTCTCTCTGGCATAGGCACGGAAATACAGGTCTTCTGGAATTTTTGCCAATAAAATCCACTTTTCATACCAAATACCTGTAATTGATACAAAACCCAAATATAAGCAGTAAACCAATTCTTTGCACAATAAATGGGAGATTTTACGTCCAAATATAATCAATTAACACATGTAAATATCTCCCTATCAAATTCTCCCACACCTATACAATGCTTGTCCTCAAGCATTCACTATCACAATTAAGATGACAAGTATTTCATAGTATAATAAACTAACACGAGTATCAAATCTTCTCGACAACTTCATCAAAATTAGGATGCAAAAGATTTAATTCTTACACGGATATTAGTGTATCGCTCAGCACTCAACAGTGTTTGAAGGGACATAAACGATCAAATCACCAACATGGAAAGATATTACCATAGGCTTGCTAATATATCACATCTCCACCACTCAAAATGAATTCAATACAAAAATCAAAGGGTCTTTAACAAAGGTTGTAATGAGGCTTAGGTAAAGGGTTGGATAAAAAGGAAAATTTAGGCTAAATACATCAAAGGAAATGCCAACAACCCATTGCATGATTTCACATACTTTTCTTCATCCAAATGATCTTTCTAAGACATACCCATAAATTTTTCCCAAAAATTAGCAAGTGCAAGCACAACCAAGGCTTGACCCAACTAACACACCACATATTTACAATAACACTTCATAACACTTTTTTTTTTCTTTTTCTTCCTTCTTTTTTTCTTTTTTTCTTTTCTTTTTTTTTTCTTCTTTTTTTCTTGTTCCTTTTTTTCTTTCTTTCCCCCCCCCTTTTTTTTTCAACAACACATAACTACATGAAAATGTAAACACACTTGCTAATTTCAATCATGCCCTTACATCACGATTTGAAATCATCATGCAATGAAATTAAGGTATTCCTTTGACACAGGGTTCAAAACAAAGAGGGTTCAAACAAAAATTAATGGATTTAAGGTAACACAACGGGTTTTTAAACAAAGAAAAGGCTTAGGCTCAAACATGGTCAACTAGGGAAAAATATAATCAGGATAAGTCTTTAGAAAGTCAAAGGGGTTAAACCTAAGTACCCTTATCATTTTCATGTATCAAATTCAACAATGTGATCTCGATATGCATAACAAAGCAAGCTCTAGAATAATCTAACCATGTGCGATATCACTCAATGAAAGAAATTAGAGCAATTTATGAATGAAATGCTCATTAGGCTCAAAAGCTCACCAATTGCTAAAAATCTGTCAAATCTTGCACATCCATCAATTGAATCAATTGCAAGAAAAATATAATACCCATGCTAGCAAAAATCTCACTAATCATACTTGCATCTTTCTTGCTTTTCACAACAAAACAAAATCCAAAGAAATTGCAAAAAATTGTGAAATACTAAAAGTTTTGAGAAAAATATATCTGAGAAACTATTCTCTCCCCCACACCTAAATCAGACATTGTCCTCAATGGATGAAAGTAAAAAGTAAAAGAAAAATATGAGAACTCCCCTGATTAGATAATGAAGCACCGGAGGAGGTTGAAGGATGAAAAATGCTTGAGTTGATGTCCAATCATCAAAGAAATTTGGAGCACAAGAGACCCGAGAGTCACAGTAGACAATGAATACGAATACTAGATGCTGTAAGGAATAAGATAAAAAGAATTAGAATAAAAGAGAAATTTTTTTTTGGGGTATACACCCTATCTGTTGTAAGGTGTGGGCACGCCTTGCAATCGAGAGTCTTCTGATCCTTGTCCAAGCTTGAGCGTCTGACATCCGCTTAGAAAGCGTGGGCACGCCAGATAAGTAGAAGTCTTCTGCCCATTACCATTGCAACATACTCAAAGATAATTGAAGAGAAAAAAAAAAACTACTAATAAAGGAAAACCTAAAGATGAGAAGAACGAAAAATTAAATCCTTGGGTTGCCTCCCAAGCAGCGCCTTTCTTTAATGTCTTTGGCTAGACATTTCCATGCTTGGTCATGGAGGATAAAATCGTATAGCTCTTTTCATTACATCATTCTCATACTCATGATATTTATCATAAATAGAGAAATCTTTAAACACATGAGTTGTTTTCTTCTTTTGACTAGCAGATGGCTTCAAGCATGTAAGCAACGATTTTAATCCTTTACTCATTCTTTCATCAAGATCAATCAACAACCTAATAGTCTTTGCAACTCCTAACTTATCTCTATCATGAAACTCAAAAATTTCTGGTATAACGAAATCAATCTCACCAACAGAAACTATAGAATGTGAGATAAGAGTTAGGGATGAAGGAGATGTCACCACAATTGGAATATCTTCATTGGACTTGTTGACTAGAGAGACTAAGGTTGGGATCCCATTGTTTCTTTCTCAACTTTCTCTTCAACCACATAGGTAGATTCTTCCCTTTGAATCTCTTGAGTTGGTAGCTTTTCTTTATTACCATTCTGAAGGTAGCTCATTGAAGATGCTAGTTGTGCCACTTGCTCCTCCAAATTTCTAATGCTAGTACGAGTCTCTTGTTGGAATCTTTCTGAATCCTGCTGCATTTGACAAGAGTTTTGTTGGAGTTGAGCAATGCTTGTGGCCAAGTTCATAACAAGATCTTCCAGGGAGCTCTCCCGCTAGAGAATGAGGATTGAGATGTTGGATCATTTCATAGCTATAGTTGGGATAATCCCACCATCCTTGACCACACACATTTGAATAAGTATCAAACATTGGTGTTTGATAAGTATCAAAATTTGGTGGAGATGGATTTTGGAATACTTCAACATCACCAATTGGATCATCCACGTCAACTTGAAGTAGCGGGCACCTGTCAGTCAGATGATCCAACTGGCAAATTCTACAAGTGTTGACTTGTGGTTTCTGTCCATTACTCACTTTTTGTACGAAAGAAGCTAGATCATCTAAACAAGGATCACTAATAGAATAGCTCTCATTAACCCAATTAGGAACGAAGTCCAATCTATCACCAAAATATTGAAAATTAGTAGCCATCAACTAGTAAGAAAAATAGAGGAGAAATAAAGTAAAAATTTTTTTTGAGAAAATAATTCAAGCACCAGTCCCCGACAGCGGCGCCAAAATTTGATGGGTGACAAACCGCCAAAAATAAAATACCTACTCTAAGAATATAAATTCAAGTATAATGGCGAGTAGGGTCGTATCCACAGGGACAGGGTGATTTGTTTCCTACAGAGAATTTGGGGGGTTTTTGGAAAAGAGAGCAAACAATTAAAAAGGAATAAAAGTTGAAATCCTAATTAAGTAAGAATGCAAGAATTAAATATCACAAGAAACAATGAATTAAAAATAACCTAGTCAAGGAATTAATCTTGGCACCGGTGCACACAACTGATCATAGATTCATGAAAACATTCACACGTTCACGAATAAATTGGTTATAGTGGTCAAGCGACGCGCCCCACCACCAATTTTTCCTTAATTTTATAGTAGTCCAGAGACGCTCATAAACTACACTCTTGTGAACTAGACAACCTTAAAGACGCTCATAGGATTTAATGTAGTCACAGTATTAGGAATTAGAAAGACCCAATTCTAGATGGCAAACACACATGCGGGTTTACTTAGACTAGATTAATTATCCCCACGATCCAAATTAGACCACTTGTGAGGTGGTGAAACTGTCTCGTGTGCCACTAATTAGGTTGCTTAAAGGAGACGCGCCAACACCCTAATTGATTATATATTATTTAGACAATTGAATAACTGGCCACATTAATCAATAAATCCAAACAATAATTACTCAGGGAAAAATAGAGAATAATTAAATACCCATGAACATACAAATTAAAAAGAGATAATTAAAACGATCTCACAGTTATGGTGCCCCGGGTCTTGATTATTCCTCAACTAGAAATGGATTTAGCCACGCCTCATGTTGATGACGCAACCAATTGACTTCATGAGTTTGGATGTCAGCAATGTTGCGCCCCATTTTTTGGAAAGACGGAAGAGGGAATGAGAACCCTCGTCGTTTCGGGTTTTTAGTTGAAAAAGATTTTTTTAAAAATTGATTTTTGAAAAAGAAAGGGGTCATGGGACTACAAAAATGCGACGATTTGGACCCAAAAACAAAAGTCTAGAAAAGGGTTTTTAGAAAAAGTTTGGAGTCGCCACTTGGTATGGAGCTTAGGTGTACCAAGTCACCAAAAAATTTTAATTAATGAAAATAAACTAAGAAAATCCTTTTTTAGACGACTCCAGGTCTTTGAAAAACTAGAGAAAAAGGTTCAGGGGTCACAGTTGAAAGAAGGGAAGGCAAAGATTCGATGTTACTCGTCTCTAAGGCACCCTTCTAATCTAGTCAAAGTTAGTTGCAAGATTTAGTTAAAAATTTCCTAATTCTAACTTTAAAATTTATCACATTTGGATGTTATCTATATGGATGCAAAACCTAGACCTAATGTTGGATCGAGAGGGGCAAAATGTCTCCTTGAGGTTTGATTGGAATTGATCACATTAGTTGTGTCATCTAAATTTGATCCCTCGAGAAGGTCACAAAGAATGCAAATGATGAGACTTGAACAAACGGGAAAATAGGGTTTTCAAAACAAATGCAATTTTATAAAATCTCAAGGGAAAAGAAATTGGATTTTTGAAAAGATCAATTTTAAGTGCAAAGAGGAACTTGAATTTTCAAAAAATGCAATTTTAAGGAAAATGAATTTTGATTCTGAATTGCTAAACATGAAGAAGAAACTTGACTTTTAAAGAATGATCTTGATAGAATTCAAAATAATGCATATGTATGTCCTAAAAAGGGATAATGCAACATAATGGGTGCGGGGGACTAAGTTCGTGACTTCAATTCTTCCTTTTCATAGAAGGAAATAAAAGCGTGCTAAGGCTAGGAAGCCATACTCGCTCTCTTCCCTAATTCAAAGGGTAATGCCTTAAATGCACTAATCTATTTTTGACAAAAAAGAAAACTAAATGACATGTTTCGCATACGGGATGGGAGAAAAGTAACATGCAAAATGGGAAAGAAACTCTAAAAGTGAAAAGTGTGTGAAATTTGTATCTAATGCATGAACGGCATTTAAGGGTCTAGCATTGGGCTAGCCCTCGTCAAAAAGTTCTCACTAACATTGGATTAGTGAGAAATCGAAAGGAAAGGCCACAACTAGCGTTGGACTGGTGTGGTGACGTCAATATATTTACACAATAAACATGTAGACATGATAATAAAGCAAGTAAACACATAAAACACATCAACACATAACACATAGGCATAATATCTAGATGCAAGACCCTAGAAAAGCAAGTAAACACATAATCATGCAAGCATGCAAAATAAGCATATAAAACCTAATTATTACATTGGGGGAACCTAAATACATTCTAAGGGGAAAAAATTTGGAATAATAATCTAACTATTACATTTTCTAGAATAAATACACTTTTTGCAAAATTAAACCTATCTATTACAACTTGGCATCCAAGGCCTTCAAATGATTTACCCAAAATTAAATGACATAAATAAAGACTAGGCATGAATAAAAGCAAAGGAAAACTTAATTTAAAACATGCAAGATCATGCAAAAAACACATAAGAGCACATAATAGGAGAAAAAAGTTACCATCCCTTGATGTGATGCCTTAATTGAATCCTTAAATGATGGGAATGGTTATCTAAGACTCAATGTCAACAAAAGGGATCAAGGTACCAATTTAAAGAAAAAAATCAATGAAAAATTCAAAGAGAAGGTATCAAAACAGATTCTGCAAGCAACATGGACAAGACTAGAAATCTGAATAATAGAGTAAGGTTACGGAACAAAAGAAGCGGAAATAGAAACAAAGCGAGGAGCGAGAGGTTACTGGGAGAAGAACGCAGAGACGAGCAGCGCAACTAGGTCAGCGTTACATGCAAAATGTAAAGTTGAGGAGGAAATCACGGACATGAAACGCGGACTCAGTGCTTGTCGCGTCTCTTCCCATTTTCAAAATATCAGGAAGATTGCTTCCAGTTTTGAACAATAATACAAACAAAATCCTCGAGGCAAGGGGATCTATTTAAAGCATTAAACATCATCATTGGATCATGTCAAAACAAGCTAAAACGAAGGCCAAATCTTAAGCATCAACATCATCAAATAGACAAAAGGGGAAGGGAAGAAGCTAGAAAGCGGAGGTTAGCGGACGGTCTGTAACAACCCAGCGTTTCTTCACATCTTCAAATATTCAAAAGCGGCTTGGGATCGTTACATGAAACAAGCATAAGACCTCGCGTTCTTCACATCTTCAAACATTCAAGAGGAAACGCTTGAGGCTGCTGAGTAACCAGCGCAAAGTATCCTGCGTTCTTCACATCTTCAAAGCGTGAAGAATATTTTTCCGAAACTTTTGAAATCACAGGGATCAACACAGAAGTATCAAACGTCTGATTTTAAACGTCAGAACAAGACTATGAGCCTTAACAAGGCTTTATAAACACAACATGCTCATATAACAACCAATAATCATCATCAAATGTCAAAAAACTTAAAAAAAACACATTTAAGACCTTGGTTCCACCAAAAGGTCTGATTTCTAGCAATTTTCGACCAAAAAAAATAATAGATAGAGTAAGGAGAGACTACTGATTGGGCTTGAGGAAAGAAAAGGAATCACCAAAATTCCAGAAATCTTCACTAAAAAAAAGAAACCCTAGTTTTTATCTTTTCTCTCTTTTTCTTTTTTCTCTTTGATTCTCAATCGTTTTTCTCTCTTTCTACTCTCTCTCAGCCTCCCTCTTCTCTCTTTCTCTCTCTTCTTTCAGCCCTTTTTCCAGAAAACCCTAACATGGGTGATTTATAGGCATTAAAACCTACAACCAAGGGCTTAGATACTTTGAGGGTTTTCTTGGGTTAATCTTGATCATTGGATGCGTTTTATTTGTGTCTTAAGAATCAAGGGTGATTTGGGCATTAACTAAAACGATTACTTGATGCCAAAGACACAAAAAATACAGCTGGAAATGAGGAAGGAAAGGCTGGAAAAAACGCGCGCGTAATTTTTTTTTTGCTTCTGATCAGGTTACGCGGACTGGTTACGCGGATAGATCCGCGTAACTGGTCCGCGTTTTTGAACTAATCAGTAGTCTATGCTACGCAAGGCAGTAGCGGAGAAAGGACAAAAGATGCAACGAAAGACGGAATACGAAAAAAACTAAGAACTCAAAGCGATGTCAAGTACTAATCTATTGAGTGTCTACTGGCAGTGGAAACGGAAATAATAAAGAAACAAAACAAGAGTTATGCTATGGTTCATGCTACTGGCAGCGGAAAAAGCTAGAGGACAAGAAAATTTAGAATAATGAAAAAAAAAATGATGCTAAGCTACTCGCTTTTTTCTAATGCTAGTGGCGGCAGCCAAGGAGACAATTAAAAGAAATAAAAACAAAGCTAGCTCGTCCCTCCTCCACCGCCCTTAACTAGTATATATATATATTTGTGTAGTTCCCCAATTCCAATTAAGCTTCAGATGCCGCAAACGCAATCTCCTCCAATGGGCTTTGACTTCGCATGCCACAAGGAAAACTCTTCAAACTTCACGTGAGTTTCCAATTTGCATGATGTGTTTCCAATTAATTCCACTACCCATGTTTCCAAAAGGTTTAGTCCTTCCCAATTGCTAACTTCAATAATCCTTCTGAGATATCAACATAAGTTCAGAAATTCAACTCCCCAACTGCCAACTCAACCCAACTACCCTTCTCTCTGGCATAGGCACGGCCTGGAAATGCAGGCCTTCTGGAATTTTTGCCAATAAAATCCACTTTCATACCAAATACCTGTAATTGATGCAAAACCCAAATATAAGCAGTAAACCAATTCTTTGCACAATAAATGGGAGATTTTACATCCAAATATCATCAATTAACACATGTAAATATCTCCCTATCACAATACCAGAAAACAAAAAAAAAATACACGTAATATTGAATAATAGTAATATTTATTAGTTTTCTACTAGACAAAGAGTAATTTCTACCTAGAAATTGTAGTGTTGATGCTGAAGCCATAGCTTAAAAGAGATAAAAATATTTTTTTGGGTTATAAGGTGATATTTAGGTTTAGTTTAAACAAAAAAATAATTTCTTGAAAAATAATTATTAAAAACTTCTTACCTAAGGGAGAAATTTTTATAAGTTTTAGGAAAGAGATGCATATAGAAATGTAAAATTTGCAAACTTTTTTTAGGGCATTAATGGAGGTACCTTCACAAAATTTTAGCATGGAAGGGGTAATAATGTACTTTTACAAAATTCAAGCAGTGTAAATAAGGTGAAAAAATTAAAATATTGAAAATCTTTTAGCCATTTATACAATTTTCTAAAACTTGATTGGAGACAATTGTCCACCCTCAAGTATTTGTAGTTTTTTTTTATAATAAAGGAATATTTTATTACTAAATTTGCTCGAAATCGTCCAGTACTAATTGTTTTACAAAATTTGGAGGGATTTCCAAAGAGAATCAATCGAAGACCCAAGTTTAGCAAAAGATGCTAATTCGTGAGCTACTCTATTCGATTCCCTGAGAATCCAATTGTTTGCAGCAACATTAGAGACTAACAACGCAGACCTAATGTCATCAACGATAGGACCAATGGCTGAAAATTTTTCATCCTTGTTTTGCAAACGACTAATAACAGTCCGTGAATCTCGCTCAATGATCATCAACAGCTCAACAAGGAGAAGAGCTTCCCTGGCCGCAAGAGCTTCAATCAAATCAGCTGCCAAGATTCCTTGGAATTATTTTGCAACTCCAGCAATAAACTCACCTAAAAGATTACGGATTACAACTCCTACACCAAAATCACCATTATGCTTTGAAGTTGCACCATCAAAATTCACTTTGAAATGGTTTGTAGGAGGTGGAAGCCAGTGGGTTAAAACTCTGTCCAAGGCAGGTAGAGCACAATGTGCAGTTGCTGCCTTGAAAGAACTTAGGAAAGCATTGGCGAAACTGACTTGAGACATCGGATCACGACAGTGGCCTTTAAAAATTTTAGAGGAATGCTAAAATTTTAGCATTCCTCGAGCTCCAGATTTCATAGCATAAGACAGAAAAAAACTCATTGTCCCTAGTAGGTAGAGATCGGATGACTTCCCTAACCCATAAAAAAGCATCAACTTGCTTAAAGGTGAAAATGCTGCTGTAAAGGAAAGACAGCATCCATACTTGAACCGAGAAGGACATTGAAACAGTACGTGAAGAAGATCCTGGTGAGCTGCTGCACAATTGGAACAAGAACTGTCAACTTGTACCCCCTCGATTTCGAAGATAATCAGCTGTGGAAAGGGAGTTGTAACACAGCCTTCATAGCAAGTGCTTAACTTTTCCTGGCACAGTAAGTTTCCAGAGCTTTGTCCAAACTTTGTCCAGACCGCAGCTTGATCCACTTTGAAGATGGGAATTTGGCTGGAGAACATCAGAATCTACGATTACATGGTAGGCGCTCTTGACTGTGAAACATGGTTCAAAGTCGCGGCCGCAGCCTGTACGTTCTACATCGGACTCGGCATATCAGTCGTGGACTCGGCGAGACGCATATTTTAAATCATTTCATTATTCTAAAAATTGTAAATGATCATTCAAAACATAAAAAAATATGCAAAAATAACAAGAAACTGAGTAAAGAAAATCTCTAAGATATACTATTTTTACGTTATTAAAAATAGTAAATATCTTAAAACATTGAACATAATACCATTACAAACAAGGTCAAAATAGTGCACAAAAAAATCTTAAAAAATAATAATTGCATAAGTAATATGTATGATTTACAAGTTTATTTTTGATACAAGTAGGAGAAACTTCACTTGTTTCATGATTAATCCCCTGCCAAAGATAAAAAAAGTTACATTAAAAAATGTAATAATTTAAAAATATTTAATATTATTTTATTTTTTTTATCTATCAATATCAAGTAGAATGACGATACGGTTCAAAGTCATTTTCATCTCTCAGAGGATGGTAAAACAGATGTGGAAGTGGTACAGGACCTTGAGTATTGACTATGAGTATCTCTCGGAGGATCTTGAGTACGTAACATGTAAGAGCCCTCTGGTGCATTTGTTGACTTTGAGGATTGACTATGTGTTCCATAATCAAAATACATGGGAAGTGATGGGACACCAGTAAATTCAATTATTGAGTTGTGCTACTGTGCTTGTTTCTATCTCGATTTTGTTGTATTGTGTGTTTGTCCACCAGATTTTGTTGTATTCATGCATTAGATATTGTCTGGTTTTTGTCATTTTATCAGGTTTTTCTCTTATCTTTTGACTCGAGTCAACTCGGCCGTCTCAGTCGATTTTTTTTTTTTTTTATCTCGGAGCCAACTCGGGCCTACTCGGCCGAGACTCGATAATTCCCAACTAGTTGCATGTCTTGAAGTCACATCGGAACAATCTCGTACCGTTAGCATCCGTTCCGGTTCCGACCCGAGTCTTCGAAGCATTCCGTGAAACGACCATTCTTAGAGTAATGGCAAACCCAACGATCCCTGCCTCCAGCTTGCATTAATGGAATCGCTTTGATAAGGTCAGCCTCTTCACTCCAAAATATGCTATCAAGCAAATCTACATTCCAATGAGAGGAGTTAACAATTAAATCAGAAACCTTGGCATTTGATTGAAGAATTGAAGGCCACGAACAAATACGAAAAGTTTTTGGCCTCAGCAGCCATGGATCATGCCAAATGCAAATGGAATCACCCACACCCATGCATAGACGACAACCCAGAGTGAGAACTTTTCTTCCTTCTAGAATGCTATGCCAAGTATAAGAGGGTCTATTGCCTAACTGAGCATGGAGAAAATCAGTATATGGAAAATATTTAGCTTTGAGAATCTTAAATAGCAAAGATTGAGGATTGATAAGCAAACGCCATGCTTGTTTAGCAAGCAAAGCATAGTTGAAAGCCTTCAAATTGTGAAAACCTAGCCCACCATAATCTTTAGAAACACAAAGCTGATTCCAACTCGGCCAATGCACGTTGGACTTATCAGCTTTATTGCCCTACCAAAAATTTGAAGCCATCGAATGTAGATCCTGCAATATGCAATCAGGCAACAGGAAGCAAGACATACAATATGTGGGAATGACTTGGGTTACCAACTTGATCAGGATTTCTTTTCCTGCACGTGACAAGTTCCTCTCTTTCTAGCCACTCAACCGATGACATACACGATCCTTTTATTGATGCAAAGACTTCAAATTTTGATCTTCCAACTACCGAGGGAAGTCTTAGATATTTGTCGTGACACTTTACCACCGGCATTTGCAGCAAAAGGGAGATCTCAACACACAAAGACGAATCAACATTTGGACTGAAAACAATTTCAGACTTGTCAAGATTAACTAGCTGTCTTGAAGCTCCTTCATATAGCTGAATAATTTTCAAAAAATTCTTTACCTCCTGCACCGTAGCTTTACCAAAAAATAAAGTATCATCTGCAAAAAGGAGATGGGAGATTCTAGGTGCATGACGTCTAATTGCTATGCCTGACAATCGTCCACAATTGGATGATTCCTGCAAAACACAGGAGAAGACTTCGCCACAAATTAGGAACAGATAAGGTGATAGGAGATCACCTTGGCTAATCCCTCGTTGGGGCTGTAGGTAACCAAATTGAGCTCCATTAGGAATGAAGGAAAAAGACACAGAGGAGATGCACTTGTGTATAAGTGAAACAAAGCTTTCTTGGAAGCCAAGTTTTTTCATGACATTGACAAGGAAATTCCATTCGGCACGATCAAAAGCTTTGCTCATATCTAGCTCAAGATACATAAGACCTTCATTACCCAGGTTTTGGACTTAATATATCGATGAATCTCATAAGAGACAAGAATGTTATCTATTATAAGTCAACCCAAGATAAACGCAGACTAGGAGTCCGAGATAATATTAGGGAGAATGGATCTAAGCCTATTAGATATCACTTTGGAAGATAACTTGTAAATCACGTTGCCAAGTCTAATAGGCCTAAAATGGGTTATAAGTTCTGGGGATTTACATTTAGGAATAAGAAAAATATGAGTAAAATTAAGCTTGTTGCAAAAAGGACTGATTATTTAAGAAAGAGAGAACAACACATCATTACCAATAATATGCCAAAATTTTTGAAAAAAAATTGGGCTAAAACCATCGGGACCAGGAGATTTAAGAGCATGCATTTGGGAGAGAGCCTTAGTTACCTCCTTTGCAGTGTACCTCTCGACAAGTTGCTTATTCATTTCAGTGGTTACCTTTACTTGGACCCCTTCCATAACAAGCTGCAGTTCCCTCTTTGATGGCACACAGTGAGCAAATAATTTCCGATAATGGTCAACAATAATTTTTTCTAGATCCTTCTTTTCTGTACACCATTTGCCTTCCGCATTTTTCAAGCCTTTTATAGAGTTGGTCGCACGTCTTTTTGTTGCATGGGAATGAAATTATTAGGTATTCCTGTCTCCTTCCTTGTACCAATGAAGTTTGGCTCTTTGCTTCCACATCAGATCTTCACAATCCAAATGCCCTTCCAATTGAGATTTTTAAGTCTGCTATTTTAGCTCTCACTGAGTCTGTCAGGTCACCACTCTGTAGTATATCGATAGACTCATGCAAGCAGACTATTTGCTTTTTGACATGTCCAAAAGTCTGACGGCTCCAGCACATTAGGCCAACCCTGCAATTCTCAAATTTTTCCAAAATATCTATAGACTCCTTCCAAGAATCCTTGATGATATCAGCACAACCAACAGCCTAAATCCACATAGCTTCGAATTTAAAGCTTCTCCTTCTATGATGGATAGTCAAGTTTCCATCCCTTTCTCTCGCCACAACTAAGAGTGGTTTATGATCAGATGTAAGAGTAAAGAGATGTTGCACTGTCGTCGAAGGAAATAAGGCTCCCTATTCAGGGTCCGTACAAGCTCTGCCTAACCTTGCCCTTACTGAATCTGACTTATTAACATTACGAAACAAGGTAGACAGGTACCCCTCATAGCCAAGATCAAAGAGATTACATGCAGAAAGAGCTTCTCCAAGGTCCATTTGCCACTGGGCCCTATTGCTGTTACCTCTAAACTCTCTTTGATATAGAACTTCATTGAAATCTCCGGGACAAATCCATGGAAGATCACAATTATGCCGTAAAGTCATAAATTGTCTCCAGGCTTCTCTTCGTTTATTAGTGTCCGGCACACCATAGATGCCTATTAGTCTCCAACTTTGTCCACCATCCTCAGGAGCAATAACCACATCTATGCATCTGCTAGAGTAGCCCAATACTGTCACATTTAGATTTTTCTGCCAAAAGAGAGCCAAGCCGCCAGAAAGCCCAATTGCATCCACAGAAATACCAAAAACATTAAGATCATTTTTTAGCTTATCAATGGTGCGACTACCACATTTTGTCTCAGAGAGAAACACAATTTGGGATCTTGTATCTGGAAAAAGTCGCGGATAGCTTGAACCGTATGAGGGTCCCCAAGCCCTTGAGAGTTCCAAGCTAGGAGATTCATAGGTCTCAGCAGGACTGGGCAGCAACACTAGTCTCCGCCGCTGCGTCATGAGGGTCACAAGTCTCCATAGAAACGTGGGAAGGAGGGGTTTTGTTAGAAGGGATGGAAACATCTTTTAGGGGGTTACTGTCAAACAACTTGTGTTTCTTGGAGGTTGTCTCAGGGATGGGTGATGATTCAAGAGAATTGTTTGCCAAGCTTTTACGTTTGTTACGGAAGGAATTGGCTGGAGTAGTGGGTTTTTTGGTGGTAGAAGAGGAGGACCTTTCAGAGGCTGTTCTTTTCTAGGTTCGACGTTTATTTGGTTCTACAACAAGAGAAATTTCAAAAAATGTGATGGTTTTTAATATTTCTTTGCAAATAGGGTGGTTTGGTTGCAAAGTTCCGTCCAGTGATGTTCGCATTTATAAAATGCGAGTTCCATTGAGCTCACATTTGCTGAATGCGAGTTCAAGTTTAAAAGAAAAAATTAAATTTTTAGAACTCGCATTTACGAAATGCGAGTTTCATGAAACTCGCATTTCCTGAATGCGAGTTCATTTGAAAATACAGTTTTAAAAAAAAGTTAATTTTTGAACTCACATTTACGAAATGCAAGTTTATGAAACTCGCATTTCTTGAATGCGAGTTCACTTAAAAATACATTTTTTAGAAAAAAGTTAAGTTTTCGAACTCACATTAATAGAATGCAAGTTCACTGTAACTCGCATTTCATGAATGCGATGTCACTGAAAAACACAATTTAAAAAGAAAAGCTAATTTTCAAAACTCGCATTTACTCTTATTAAGCAAGTAGATTCAGTTGAAATGATAAATTTTTTATGTTAGGTCGCCACCAATTAGGCGTGCCCACGCGAATTGGGCACGTCTAAGGATTCTTGCTTATGGTCAGAAGCGTCTCCACTAGTTAGGCGTGCCCACGCCAATTGGTCACGTCTAAGGATTGCAATTTCCGTCTGCGGTTAGAAGCGTTGGCACTAGTTAGACGTGCCCATGCCAATTTGTCACGCTTAAGGAATCAAATTTCGTCGCTTGGTCAGAAGCGTTAGCACTAGTTAGGCGTGTCCACGCCTTGTGGTCACGTCTAAGGAACTCAATTGTCAAAAGTTGGACAGAAGCGTTGGTATTAGTTAGGCGTGCCCATACCTAACTTGGTGGAACAAAATCTACAAAAAAAAAAAAAAATCCTTCCTCTTTTTCGATTCTCAGTGGTGTTCTTATTTCACCAAAAAAAAAAAACTGAGACCCTAATTTCTTTTCCTTTCTTTTCTTTTCTTTCTTTCTTCTTCTTTCTTCTTTCTTTCCTCCTCCTTTCTTCTTCCCAATCCACACCGTTGCGCCTACGCCATCCTTTATCGCACGATCTGACACAATCCTTCATCGCTGTTTCACCGTCATTCATCCTTTCCTCTACTGCGCCACCTTTTCCCCCCGAGCCATAGTTGGTTTATACCCTCCTCCGTGATTCAGGGAAGTTCCGTTGTCTCCTTTTGGTTCTTTTACATATTCTTTATTTGCTATATTGGGGACAATGTAAGATTTAGGTGCGGGGGAGGGTTAGATATGATTTAGTCCTTTGTTTTGCATATTACTTTTTAAAAAAACAACAACAATGAATGCAATCAAGATGTGGGTATAAGAAGAAAGTTCGTGCCAATTAGGTTTTCTACTTTTCTTGATGATGGATTTAATTGATGAATATGTTGAATTTGGGATCAATTCTTTACCACTTGTGAGACTTTTGGGCTTGATTGTAAGGAGTCTGAAAGAAAAAATAAATTCAATGAGTTTGCTATTGCCTTATTTTACTTGCAGTACTTATCAATTTGTTATGTAGTGAACATTGTGCACCTTCATATAGGTGAGTTGATAATATTACTATACAATGTTTTTTCCCTTCCAACATAGATTTCGATTTATGTACTACTTACGACCCTAAATGCGTAATCCCTAAACCCCAAACCCTAAATTCTAATAAAACCGAAACCCTACAACCCTAAAGGCCTAAACCCTAAACCCTAAAAATGAAAACCCTAAGGCCCTAAACCCTACAACCCTAAAGCCCTAAACCCTAAAACCCGAAACCCTACAACCCTAAAACCATAAACCCTAAACCCTAAACCTAAACCTTCAACCCTAAATCTGAATTCTTAGTATGAAATATTCTTTTTCCCGTTTGGATATTGAAAAATTTGTAGATAGGCTTGTATATTTAATGTCATTCCAACAACGCCCTTTTACACCATATGCTGCATTTGTTGTCATACGTTTCATTATTTTAAGTGAGTATATTAATTTTAAAAACTTAAAAATTAGGGTTATCATTATCAGACCATAGGCAAAATACAATTAATTTTTGTGTTAGGATAAAGCATATATGGCAAGTTTGATACATAAATCATTTCATTATTGTAAATTGTTTTGAGTTAATTTAAGAATTTGTACCGAGCTCATTTATATATTTGTAATTTTTTTTTAGAATTCTGTAGACGGCAGGGTTGAAAATACAGAAATATACAACTTGCCATAATATTACATATGAATTTCATTTATTTTATCCTTAAACCAGTGCACTAAGATATTTTTAAAAATTATGAAGAAATAGCAACTTAATTTTAATGGTGCTGTAAGTGATGGATAATTTTAACTAAGTCACTAATAAATTACTGTAGAGGTGGTTAGGTTGTAGAATTTTGGACCGGTGATGTTTGTCAAATTCCAGGTTAGCGCAACAACTTCTATCCTAAAATTTTCATGGTTGACTAATTTAGGGGCTTGCAAACGAAAAATATACAGCACAAGTTTTGAATTAAAAAAAAAATCAATCAGTACTAGGTTCAATATCCTCCAAGATGTCCACCACCACACTCTCTACGTCTACACATTCTAGCTCCTCTACGTGGCAGGTTTTGCACAACTGGAGTCACTTGAGTAGTGTGTGACTCATGTGTGGCCTGCTGATCATGTAACTTATCAGTACGCATCTCTGTTTGTTCACGGCCTCCTTCCTGTTGCCTGGAAGTTCCAACGTCTAGGTTCTCCATAGTTGTGAACTCTTGAAATGTCACGGGTGACCTAGATGTCGTACCCTCCCGCATGATTAGTGACTGAGGTGTGAGCATTGTAGATCCACCAAAATGGTGCTCGGTAGCCATTGAACTTCCGCCAACGTCAGTCTAGAAGATGTGCTCCGATGACTGCATCCTACGGCACCAACCACCATCATGCTGGCCTCCACCTACATTCCAAGGAGCGCGCTCAACACGGCGTTGGTCGACATGGCATGGAATGTCATGTGGTATAAGTGGAGGGTGAAGTGCAAGACGCCATGCCACCCCAACATGCTATAAACTCATGGATACAAACTCCCTAAATACACTAAAATAAGGCTTGTGCTAATCGTTGCATAATGCCTCAAAGTCGAATGCCATATAATGAAGGCGCGACATAGCATCCACCTGTATAGAGAAGGGCATATTAAGAAATGTATAAATGTAGTCATGTGTCGAGGAAGTAATACTGGTCAGGAAAATTTGTGTCTATTATTAGTAGGTAGTGAAACTTACAAGATATTCTGCTTTGGCGCTATCGCCCTGAAAGCCCTCAGCAACAGTAGGATGTCGACTCTAGTTTGATACGTAGAGAACTGTCCGCTCACGATACCACCAAAAATAGCCATCAGATGGGTATGTAGTATCATCAATTGCAATGCCATCCGCCACCTCTGAATGCCGATTGGTCCAAACATCAATATAATGTACGTGTGCAATGGCCCAATCTTGATTCTTCCTACTACGGCGACTAAATCGATGTATCAATGCGTTATTCTCTGCTAGTCGAGAGTCGGGCATGGGTTGCTGTAATCCAAACTGTCGCATAACTTGGTGAGAGAGATGGGGCTCGACAACCTTCCAGCAGATGATGTACGTGACAGATCTCCAAATATCACGTCCTGCAGTACAATACTCAGGAAGAGATGCAAGAATCTCCTCCGAATACGAAATTCAAATGAACTGAAAAAAATACAAAGAAATACGTCAACACAATTTTTTAAAATTTTAGCAGAGTTTCCCCTACAAATGGTTCAAAACACCCTGCCAGCAATCCCAAAAAATTCACCATTCATAGACCCATATCAAATCAATATATAGCCACATATATTAATCTGCCTGATAACATGAAAGCATAAATTATACAAGATTGGAACCTATTGATAGATATTGCTAAGAATACCTCATTATGCTGTAGACCAGTCAACTGGTCTCTAAAAGCTAGCAAGACATGTCGTACAACCCTATGTAAGTCGAGATCAACATCCCACCTGCATATCAAAAGAAAAATGTAACTCGATTAGTAATACATTTGCAACAAGGGTTTAGAATTTGAATCTCTCTCCATAAATAGTACTCTACCGAGCTCCATAGGGACCGAGATAGTACTCTAATGGCCGTACTCGATTAGGGCGCAAAATCGACATTCGTTCCCACGTCTATATCTGCAGTTGCCGAAATATTATTTTATTTTAGGAACATATTAATACAATATTAATAACATTCATACAGGTATAAAATCTATTATACCTATAGAAGCAGCAAGGGTCCTGCAATCTCGGAAACATCAAGCCGTGTGGCTGTACATAGAGACCGATAGAGTATCGCAAGAACTGGACTCCCCCAACTTTACTCCCCAACGGTCTCCAAGTCATGCAAGAGTGAAAGCTACATCAGGGAAAGTTAATTCCTAGACTTATCCGAAAATAAATGACCGCCCAACAGTAATATGAGGTAGATATGTGCCCTCTGCCTAAATGTCTCATCCGTAGCATCATCCGACAAACCCGTATCCAAAGCCTCAGACAAACATGCCACTCTCAGACGGCCTCGATCAAAGTTAGTCGGCTCAGGGGAAAATCCAAGAAGCTCCTCACAAATAGCTCTCCACTCCTCTACAGTGTGATACACATCCACACCCGTAACTGGGGGTCCGTCAATGCGTAATCCCTATATGACCTCTACATCCTGTAAGGTCATAGTAGCCTCTCCGACGGGGAGATGAAATGTATGTGTCTCCGGTCGCCACCTCTCCACTAAACTAGTGATCAGAGCGTGATCCAACATCTGATAGTCGCAGAGTAGTACCCCTCGAATCCTGCCATCTGGATGTAATGGCGCACCTGCTCAGGGATCGGTCTGTGGTCCCAAAAAGCTTTATCAAATCGGTGGACTGCGAGCTGATCTCCTGCAATATGGCCATGAAATATAGAATGTGCTCTGTAAGCAGTCCCTGCCACAATAATAGCAGTCACATACAAACCGAGGTGCATATCCGACTGCAGTGGAACATCAGCCATAATTACCTCCACCTACACATTCAACATTTAAAATATTTATCAATATACAATCACAACATAGCTAGACATTATTTAAAAAACCAAAAAACTATTGTCACCAAATACTAGCAATTTCATTCATAAAAATCTTCCAATTAAAACCCAAAAAATACACATTGCACAACCTCTCGTGAAAAAACTCTAACATTAAAACTCTTACATTTATTTGCTGCAGGTTTTAACAATACATAAGAAATGTAAAGTAGGTGTTAACAATTTTGCTACTCCGATGGCATTTATTAATTACGATGTCACATTCTAAGTTGCAATAAGTCAACATAAAACTATTCATTATGTGGTTGACTGCATTAAAAAAAAAAAGGTCTCCACTCAACACTTGATATTTTTATTCTTTACCGTTATAAGAATGGAAAAATGGGATTTAACTAACAAAAAAGGGGGAAAAATACTAGATCATTCATAAAATGTAATGAATACTTCTAAATTATCTTGACGAAGTTAGAAAGGACATTATATTTTCAAAATTAATAAAAAATTCACCAGAGTCTCCCCTATAAAATTACTAAAATAAGAGGCACATAAACACAATATTTTTTCAACTCTCATTGCATAACATAAACTTGAGGCACATTGAACAACGCTATGTTTAGCATACCTCACCAAAAGGCAAACTCTTACATTGTTTTTCTTTCATTTTTTTAATATAATACAAAAACTGTTTTTTTGTAAACTAGATTCCTTCCTACCTTCTAAGCACTGAAAAATGAGATTTAATTAACAGAAATGGAGCAAAATAAAATGAAACAGAAAACTTAATAACAAACTGTAGAATATGTTGATGAATTTAGAAAGGACATTCTGTAAACTACATTTATAAAAATTTCAGCAGAATCTCCCCTATAACATTACTAAAACTCCCTGCCAGTAAATACAATTTTTTTGTACAGTAAAGAAATATAAACTAACACACTAAGCAACATTTTCTATCATAAACTTACAATTAAAATTATGCAACCATCTACATTACACAACCTCCTAATAAAAATAACAACAGAGAACACACTATGCACTACACTAAATAATGTACATAATGAATACACATATTACAAATCACGACCTAAAGTTTGGACAATTCCTCCTATTATGACCCCTTTCATGACAATTTGTACACCTTCTCGATTCCTGCAGGTCTCTCTCGTCCATCTCATTACAAATTCTTCTAACTCAAACCCTTCCTGCCTTCCTTGCAATGAATCTGCTGCTATCGGCTTGCAACTCCCATTGCAATGAATCTTTTGACTGATCGATTGCAGGCAGGAGGGAAATAACATACTGACCCCTCATGGTATTGTATTTGACCTCCCCAATAGAAAAATACTCAAAGAGGTCGCTCAGCAGACATGTTCCCCAATTTTGTGATCACCGAATTCACTGGATGATGAAGAAGATGCTTATTACATCAATGAATACTAGGAAGAAGCACCTATTCAAGAATAAGAAATCTAGAATTTTGTTAACGTAAACAAGACTTGAGGGCCTATTAAGGGTTGTATTGAAGGGCATAATCTCAAAATAAAATTTTAGAAAAATATTGACACAGTCTCCCTTACAATATGACAAAATCTCCATGCCAACAAGTCCATTTTATTCCAATAACAAAGGACAGTAATATGAAAGGAAAGGTAATAGAAATGGTAGGTAGACATTATGACAAATGTCATAATGAGGCAAATCTATGGAATTGCACTAAAGCATTGTATCAATACCTACTTTGAGTGTGAAAACTGCCTACAGAAATATCCTCTGTTATAGATGAATACCAATTAGTATTCATCAATAACAGTGGATAGATGTTTAGCATCGATTAGCTCAATAGCATAGCAGTGGGAAGTAATAAGAAGTGGATAAGTTAATGGAAATGGAGGGAAGAAATGTATTATGAATAACTATTGATCACGTACGTAACTGTAACATTCGATTCTAACTCTCACCGTAATAAGTGCTAATAGTATGCATTCCAATTACTTGAATCACCACGGGCATCCTTTTGTATCACAAGTTCGTATTTTGGGAAGTTTAACGAAAAATTTTAAAAAAAAAAAAATTTGGCAGAATCTCCCCCAGAACATGCATAAAACTCCCTGCCAACAAATCCAAATTTTGACTCGACAAATACATAACATATTATTCATAGCAATATGAGGCAAATAGAATAAGTGTAATTTAAAGTTTGGCTACAAATCATACAAAAACAAATCAATAAGAGAAGATTAAGGTCAAGCAAATCCAAAACAAAGATGCAATCATAACTATTGAACCCATGCATCATTGTAACATACAGCTGCTAAGAACGAGTGAACACTTGTACTTTATTCTAGAGTCGATATTACATACCTAGTTAGCAATCTGCTAGTCTCCTCAAGCCTCGAGAATGAAGTAAAAAACCTCCAAATTTGTTGATGGAGTTTGGTCTGCAAATCATCTTGAATGGAGTGGTTAATTACCAGACATCATAGGTTGAGCATAATAAGAAGAAGAAGAATGGAAAATAATTGACAGCACCATGCTTGCTCATGGACAACCACATATGGGATTAGCGTGCCTAAACTAAATATCATGGAAATGGAAAGTAATATGACTTTTTTAATGGCATGGCAGTTTTAGGATCAACAGCAGAAGTAAATAATTATGACGGAGATCCCTCAACACATAGGGCCCTTATATAACCTTGTATACTGTTCATACCTAAATTAATAACTAATGGCTTTTTCTTCAACTCTTTTCATGCAGAATTAAGTTAGTTAAAATTCTCACACTTTACATCATAAGTACTTGATTTGGCCGTGGGACAAAATCATTTATTTGGTCTTTAAATATTGTGGAAGTAGCATTTAAGGTTCATGCACCTTAAGGATCAAGGCAGAGGCTTTACAGTTTTCTCCATTATTAGGTTCAAAATTTATAATTAGTAGTTGGGAGTGGAAAGGGCATGGGGAGGGACAGTATGCAAGAGGGAAAAAAGATGTTATTCGTTGGAATAAAGTATGATAAAAGTAAGAAATAAGACGCAAGTATCTAAATTAAAATTTAAAATACAACATGAAAATGGAGTATAAGTTCGGGGTGCAAAGTGCAATTAATCCGTCTAAGAATGGCAAAATGTGATTATATTAACAGAAATGGAGAAAAGTAAAATGAAACAGGAAGCGTAATGAAAACTTCTAAGTTGTGTTGCCGAATTTAGAAAGGACATTATGTAAAAAATATTTTCAAACATTTTTGCAGAGTCACCCCTGTAAAATGACTAAAACACCCTGCCAGCAACCACAATTGATTTCAACTCTCATTGCATAACATAAACTCGAGGTACATTGGACAACGCTATGTTTAGCATACCTCACCAAAAGCCTTACCTATCATTGTCTTTCTTTTTTTTATAATATAATACAAAACCTTTTTTTTTTTGTAAGGTAGGTGCCTTTCCACCTTCTACGCATGGCAAAATGGGATTTAATTAACAAAAATGGAGAAAAGTAAAAACAAACAGGAAACATAATGAAAACTTCTAACTTCTGCTGCCAATTTAGAAAGGACATTATGTAAAAAATATTTACAAAAGTTTCGGCAGAGTCTCCCCTGTACAATGACTAAAACTCCCTGCCAGCAACCACAATTGATTTCAACTATCATTGCATATGTGACGACCCACCTCTCCCTAGGGCGCACCCCAGGGTATCAGCGGCCGCCTGCCTAGCTCTCGCCAGGACTCACTCACTCTATAATCACTCCACTTATCGAGTTCAACTTGACAAGATAACACTCTTAACCCAAAATAACAGGGACAAAGCTTTACAATACATAACATTCGAATTACAATCCAGAATATATAGGCAATTCATCCCTACAACTTTGTTTCATCATACAGGGTTCTCAAAAGACATTATATAAAGGTTCCCAAAAGATAACATCCCAAATTCTTCAAAAACATCAAAATAGGAAGAACCCTAATCTTAAGGGTAGGAGTCCTCATCGTGGATCTCATCTCCTGCTAAGGAAAACAAATGGGAGAAAGGGTGAGCTAGAAAGCTCGTGAGTTCCCAAAAACATGCAATTCACATAACAACAAGAATATTCACTTAACAGGATTTCACTTGAATGTAAAACAGATAAGAAAGCAGTTAACAATACAAGTATGGATACTGGGTCTCGGAGCCAAAGTCCACGCTGCTTGAACATCGAACCAGTAGTTGACACTCACAACTCATTATTACTAGGTAGAACTCCACTTCCTCCTTACTCCTCCAAACCTCCAACGGCCCGTCTCCAAACAAGAGTTTATAACAAGGTGGTAACAAGAGTTTCAGTGGTTTACGGTGGTTTACAAGTGGTTACAAGGTTTACAGTGGTTTGGAGTACTCTTCCAATTGGGACAAGTCCATAAGCCAAGTCCAGAGTACTTTTTATTTCAAGGTGTCGGTGGTGGTTGCTCTTTAGAGACAGGTTCGGTGCCGAACTCGGTCGAGCACAAGATGGGTTAAGTCACCGTGCTTCGTGACATTGAAATAACCCTATGGCTCTTCCCATTCTTCTCGGCCTATGCCTAGCCTACGGCACAAGTTGAAGGGTTCACCGATAGGTCTCAGGCATTTCCTGACCTTTTCAAACACATGCACTAAACAAGATCAGAACATTCTATCACTTCAGTTTACTTTTACTATCGTTCAGTTTATAGTATTTGCATAATCATTTTACTTAGATAAGGGTCAGTGCGATAAAGTACACACTGCCCTACCTAAGAGTTCAAAAATCAGGTTTCACAGTACAATCACAACAATACACATCATTTCAGTCATTTCACATAGCACATAACATGGAAACTCACCAAAGTAATAAGGCTTTCTACGTGGGTCGAATTCACTCTCCTTGAACCCTAAACAAGTAAAAAAAGAGTTGAGAATTACGTTCTTTCACTCATTATCCAAAACAACTCATTTACACCCTTTTCAGTTTTCAATCAATGTTTTTCCCAAAAATTCTCTCAAGGAAACACTTTCATTTTCAATACGATAATTCAAACGAATCTTGGAAAAATCATTATCTCATTTCAAAAACCATACGTTGCCGATGTACTCACTAAGCATTTTTCCACATTTTCTTTAATAAATCACTCAGGTGATAATTATCCACCCAAAAATCATTTTTAACATAAAGTCAACATTTCCTTCTTGAAAATGCGTTAATATAACTTTAAAACATTTTAAACTATAACCTTTCTTCCAAAATTCATTAAAAGAAACCATGACACTACAAACCCTCAAATGACATTTTTCACCCAATTTTCATGAGAAATACTATTCGTTATCTTTTCGAAAATCATCCACTGACAAATGTACATATCAAGTATTTTCTTAAACAGAAATTCATCACGACTGAATACAAAGTTTCAAAATCAAGCATAGAAGTTTTCAAGTGTGGTTTTGGCCATTTTAATCATTTTTCCTTCAAACTGTTCAACAACTAAAAACCCTAATTTCTAACCATATCGAAGCAAGTTCACAAATAACAAACAAATTCCCAATCAGGTCCTCAAGTCCGCTACCTAGAGGTCACCTCAAGTCCGCTACCTAGGTTGGGATTTCAAGAGCCCAACTTCATCTTTTCAGATGAGATCATTCTTTCAATATTATCCACAGATCTACACTAATCAACATTATTAAGGCTAGATCTACAAGATTCAAGTCTCGTACCTACGGATCTACCAAGATCCAACGAGATCCGCCAAGCTTTCCTTCAAGAATATCGCTCCCAAGCTCAATAAACCTCTTAAGCCTCGAACTTCACCCAAGATCTACGGGTTTTGACGGCGATCTACGACTCCAAGCCCACGATCAAGCAACCCATCAATAGATCAAGTCTTGTTTCTTCACTTTTCTCTTCCTTTTTCTCCTCAAGAGCTTCGGCCCTCTCTCTCTTTCCTCTCTCCTTGGTTCGGCTGAAATGGGGAAGAAAAATCAAGCCCATAATCCATCCATCAAGTTTCATAAGCTCAAGATCCTAGTTGAAGGAAAATGGAAGATCAAATCACTTACCTCTTGTTTTCTTCCAAGAATTCCAGCCCAAACCTGCTAGGAGGATGAAGATGATGGTGGTTGATGATGGTTAAAAGTTCAAGAAGATTGGATGAAAGTTGGAAGAAAATTTGAAGCAAAATCTCTCTCTCTCAAGCTTTCTCTCTCTCGGCTCTCCTCTCTCTCTCTACTCCAGATTTTTGCAGCTGAAAATGAAAGCTTGGAAGCCAAGAAGTCAAGGCTTTAAAGTCTCAAAAAGTGCTTTTCCCTGTTTCAGGGAAAAAGTGCTTTTTCGGGCACTTTATGTCGCGTCGCTCGCGTCAGTCTAACTTACACTGCTCGGGTCCATTCCGACACTGTCCAAACTTATTAATATCCTCCAAATATTGTCTTTCATGCTTAATTTCAACTTAAAGTCACTAATCACGCTCCGGTAGAAAATTAAAGTCCTAATACGGCCAAAATCGCACACCGGCAAACAAATCGTATAAAATGCTATAAATTGTAAAATATTCAATTTAAACACAATTTTACTCATAAACAAATAAATAAAGATAATTTAAATAGTATTATGCATTTTATAAATAATTTGGAATTTCGAGACCCTCACAGCATAACATAAATTCGAGATACATTGGACAACGTTATGTTTAGCATACCTCTCCAAAAGACTTACCGATCATTGTCTTTCTTTCATTTTTTTTAATATAATACAAAACCTTTTTTTTTTTGTCAAGTAGGTTCCTTTCCACCCTCTAAGCACTGAAAAATGGGATTTAATTAACATAAATAGAGAAAAATAAAATGAAATAGAAAGCTCAATAAAAAATTCTAAAATATGTTGACGAATTTAGAAAGGACATTATGTAAACAAAATTTATAAAAATTATGGCAGAATCTCCCCTATAAAATTACTAAAACTCCCTACCAGCAAACACAATTTTTTTCAACTCTCATTGCATAACATAAACTCAAAGCACATTGGACAATGCTATGTTTAACATACCTCACCAAAAGGCTTACTGATCATTGTTTTTCTGTAATTTTTTTTAATATAATACAAAACCATTTTTTGTAAAGTAGGTGCCTTTCCACCTTCTAAGCATGGAAAAATGTGATTTAATTAACATGAATGGAGAAAAATAAAATGAAACAGAAAACTTAAAAAAAACTTCTAAAATATGTTGACGAATTTAGAAAGGACATTATATAACAAAATTTATAAAAATTTCAGTAGAGTCTCCCCTATACAATGACTTAAACTCCCTGCTAGCAGACACAAATTTTTTCAACTCTCAATGGCTAACAGAATTCTCAATGGTAGAGTCTCCCCACATCAATTCATTTAATCAAATATTCTTATCTTTCAAGCTTGGGCACCTTAATCATTCCAGTACAGACAACCACAGCCTCAATGGCTAAAGTAAAAAATACACGCCACAGAAGTTAACTCCTAAACCTTCAATAGTATAATAAATGGTAACTCCTAATATGAGCATTGCATTTATGTCAAATTCCTTGTGGAAATTTCTAATCACTAAACAGCAACAGTAAGTTGTCAACATGTTATGCAATTACACTGAAGGAATTCTTGACTACGGCTAATAAAATGCGTGACATTAGTTTGCTTGGACCATTTAGTAAATAAATGTCATGTTACTAAAGCATGTAGCATCTTTGAGGGTAAACGGAAATTGATGCAAGGCCAAATTTTGTATGTATATATGCTACTGTCCTATCTATGCTTCTACAACATAACTTACTTGTCTAAGCAAAGAAGCAACACAAGCACCGGTATGTACAAGCGGACCTTCTTTTTCTAAGGCTAAACAACCTCCAACTAAGTCTATACTTCCAGATATCTGAAACAGAATAACATATCAAACTTTTCATCAAAGTGAAAGGAAAAAAAAAAGGATATTCAAAAATAAGTGTAACAGCATGCTTTGCCAACCAATATGCTAAAAAGAAGGATACCATGTGTGTCAATTTATGCAAATCATGTCAACATTACCATTCTCTTAAAAAATACCCTCAACAGAATCTGTTCAATGGTTTACCGAATGAATCTGTTAAAGTACCTGTGAGGGTCTCAAAATTCAAATTTGTTTTAAAAATGTATAATAACATTTATATTGTGTTTATTTGTTAAAATATGACTGAATTTATGTTTTGAATGATTAATTACTAATTTAGAGAATTTTTCAAGAATTATTTGCCGGTGTGTATGTTCGACCAGTTTAAGCATTAATTTCTATTCCGAAGTGTGAATAGTGGCTTTAAGTTAATTCCGAGCATATGTAGAGCTATTAAAGAGATATATTTAAGGTTGGACAGTGTTGAAATATGACAAAATAATAAAAGTTAGAGTGTCGCGCGTTGATGCGACAAAAAGTGGTCATTTGACCACTTTTCCATAAATTAAGGAGAGCCAAGTGTTTTGTCTATAAAAGGCTCCATTCATGCTCCTTATCCCTTCATTATTTTCAGCTGCAATCTTTGGGAGCTTTAGAGAGAGATAGGGCCGAATATAAAGAGAGAAAAGAAAGAGTTTGAGAGATTTTCTTCTTCATCTTCTTTGTCTTCCATTTCTTGAACCTTCAAGACTTCATTGGAAGCTTTGATCTTGTGTCTTCTCCTTCCCTTGGCATCCGTGAGAGAGAGTGTGTGTGTGTGTGAGGTCCGGAAGTTAGAAAGAGAAAAGAAGAGGAAAAAAAGCTTGTGTGGTTTGTCTACTTCTTGTTCTTGAGCTTGTTGTCGGAAATCACCATCAAAACAAGTGGATCTTGGGCTAAGGTTTGAGCTTTTTAGAGTTGCCAAGCTTGGGAATATCATTCTTGAAAAGAGCCCACAAGATCTTGTTTGATCTTGTTAGACCTAGATAGATCTGAAAGTATATGACTTAAAACTCTTAGATCTAACTTGAGTAGTGTTAAATATAGTAGATCTACGGTTTATTTTGCTAAGAATGCTTATGTATGAAACATTTGAGTTGGGCTCTTGAATTCCCAACTAAGGTAGCGAACTTGAGGTGACTTTTAGGTAGAGGACTTGAGGACCTGATTGTGGCTATGGTTGATATTCGTGAAATGAGTTCATTTTATGGTTAGAAAGTAGATTTGTTGTTAAAAATTTTGAAGGAAAGTGCTATGAGTTGGCCGAACCATGCCTTGGAAATTTTGATATGTGATTTCAAAATTTTATGATACTTCTTGATAAGATTTTGCTTAAGTAAATATGTATTATGTTTGATTATGAGTATATGTTTTAATAAAGTTAAAACCTTGAACCTTAACGGTGAAAAAAAAAATTGAGTTTGACTAAATTTTAAGGTAAAAGTGCTATTTTTGACAGATTTGAGAGCTTGAAGTGTTTTACCTCTTTTTCATGAATTTCGTGTATTGAGACCTAGTGAAAATTATTTGAAAAATGTGTTAGAACTTTGGTTAAAAGTTTGGTGTTAAATCTGAACTCAAATAAGTGATTTGGAGGTGAAATACCTCACTCTTTTTAAATGTGTTAAAAGATTAAAAGTCGCCTGGATGGAGTATATCGATAGAGTTGTTTGGTTATGTGAAATTTTGATCTGAAAATGGAATCTTATAAAATGAGTTTCGACTCGACTGGTTACTTTTCATTTGGGTAGAGTTAGTGGAATTTTGTGAAGAATTTTGATAAAACAAATAACTACGTACCTGAGTTTAGTTTCGCTATTTGTGAGACGAAACTTATTTCTTCCTTTTTTTTGATTATAGGAGGTGAGGAAAGATTTGAACCAGATCCCACCTTAGAAAATGAACTTTGCTACTGTGGTGAGTTTCAATGCTTGTTATGTGTTTATGTGAATATGATTTGAATTGTGTTTTTAAGCGATTTGATGTGAAATTGGGTTTTTAAAACCTTCAAGTGGGGTGGCGTGTACTTTATCGCTTACCTCTATTTGAACCGAAAAAGTTATAAGAATGTTTTGATGTGATTTATGGGCATTTTATGTGAATTATGTGTGTGCATAAAATTTTAGGAATTCCCATGACCTATTGGCAAGTCGTTCGACTCGAGCTGTAGGCTAGGCCTAGGCCGAGGAGAAAAGGACGAGCTATAGGGTAAATCATGTGATGTGATGTGATGTGAAATGTGCTTGAGACTTGGCATATGGACTCGTCTCGGAAAAGGACAATAAACAAACTATGTGATGTGATGTGCTTGGAGACGGGCCCAACGGGGGTTAGGTGGAGTAAGGTGTAAGTGAAGGTCTACATGGTTACAGTTGTGAAAGTTGACGGAGTGTCAACTACTCAGAACGCGATCAAGATTCGTGGATCTTGGCTCTTGAGAGCCCCTGTATCCTACCTATGTATTGTTAATCACTTTCCTTACTTGTTCAATTCTAAATATGAATTTTTGAAGTGAAATATCATATGTGCTATGTGCTGTGCATGCTTTTATTGGAACTCATTGGGCTTTTAGCTCATTCTTTCCAATTTGTTTTCCTTAACAAGCACTGAAGAACCAAGTGAAGGAGCCAACCATTAGACTTAGGGTTCACTTTTGTTTTTGGAATGACAAATTTGAATTATGAAATTGAGGGTTTTGTATTATGAGAACTTGAATGTATGATTAAGCACTTTATGTAATTTGAGCTGTGAGTTAATTTTTTGGTTTGATTTGAGAATAGTATTTTAGTTCGATATATTAAGTGATCATTGTGTGAGTGAGTCCTGGCGAGAGTTAGGCAGACAGTCCACAGATACCTTAGGGTATGCCCTAGGAAGAAGTGAGACTGTCACAGGTGGTATCAGAGTTTAGGTTTCAGATCTCTGTAATGTATCTTAGGCTAAAAGTTTAGGATAATGGCCTATGGAAAGTAGGACTAGAGTGTTTTCAGTGCTTGATAGTTAGTAAGTGTTACTACTTGAGAGTTTCTTATATGAATTGATTTGATTGAGAGTTCGATGTTGCTGTGATGGAGACATAAGAGTGACTCTTAGTGTTTGATTGACTTTTGAGAATTGACTTGACCCCGATTAGTATGAGTTAGAAAGTTGAGGACGATACCCTTAAGGGAAAGATATTGTATCGCCTGAAAGTTAAAGGTGATTTGGAAAAGTATTTTCAAAGGTTCTACTTTGAATAAAACCTATTTCCTAGTGATTGGAAAATAATTTATATATGCATATTATTTCATATCTTCTTGCTTCCGTTCAATTATTTTACAAATATTTGTAAGTGTTCAAGTGAACTAGTCAAGCTTATTTGAGCATGTAAATTACATTTAGATGTAAAAGAAGGGTTTATTGGCAAAGTTTCAAAGATATTTTTGAGGGAAACAATGAAAGCTTGACATTTGTCACCAAACTAATAGCTGAAGTTTTGATCAAATAATATAAATAGCCAAGCTTTCAAACCTTTTATCATCTTTCATTTTCTTGTACAAAATTTTGAGAGGAAAAAGGGAAAACGAAACTCCACTTGTTTGGCTTCATTTTCTTGTCCAAATTTTGAGAGAAAAAGAGACAAAATTGATTTTCCTTTATGAAGTTATAAATCAACCTTGGAAGGAAACCCTTAGTGGAGAACCCTTGGTTTTATTCTCTTAGTATGCCGAACTGTGGGAATTAGATTGTGTGTTAAGTATAAGATGACGTCATCATTTGATGATTGGGTGAGAATTAGAGTCTTTAAGTATCTGAGAGTTTAGTAAGTTTGAAAGAAATGTAAGAGATAACCACTATTTATGCTTATGTGTTAATGAGACCTAAGTTCGATTAAGTTCTAAGTGAATTGAGGAGAGTGCAGTGGCAAATGATGAGGATATAGGAGGGGATGCTGCTATGGCAGAGGCAGATCTCCAGTATTTGGAGTCTAACCCATCGGAGAGTGCTTCCATGGAAACTTCCGCTTCTGAGGCTTGATAGTCTGGCTGAGCATGAAGTTAGGATTATGTGTAACCTTTTGTGAGAAAAATCCATTCGAGTGGTTCTCAGTCTTTGTAATTACATGTCTGCTAACTTTCCAAAATCCTATGCTTTTGTTTGATCACAATTGTGAACTTGATATGACTTTTTGTATAATTTGCGTTAATGGCATGCTCCTTTGATGTACTCCTGGCACTTCTTTGTTATGAGATGTGATTATAAAGTGTTTTGCCTACTTTTTGAAGTGATTTCTTTAACAGTGTATCTCATTTTTATGTTTCATTAAAATATCTGCCATCTAAAGAACCATGGAGGATTGAAGAGGCCGAGATCGAGGACGAGAAACTAGACCCCTCTAAGAATGGAGAATAATGTATATGGATTAAGGACATGGTATAAAGATTTGGGGTAAATACTCTTTACTTTTGAGTACCCTCATCATGGATGGTAGGACGCTGAATTTAAGGACAAAAGGAATGACTTTTAAGAGAGAAATCTTACGTTTTCTTGTTAAGTTATAAGTTTGAAGTGCTCAGGATGACAAGTTAGATTAGAGTATTTTATGTGTAAACTTTCATGGTTATACTTGCTAAGGATCTTAGCTAGATGATTCTTGATATGTTAATGAGAGGATCTTGTCGTTTTGCTTGGAAAAGTTGGAAGAATTGTGGATCAAACAATGAGAGAATGTGAGGACCCATACCATTTGCATATTTCTGTTTACTTTATTATACATTGTAACGTGGATTTATTATTCTTATTCGCCTAGGTGTTTATATGGTATGCTTTACCTCTCAAAGTGTGTCGTGTGAATTATTTTGTTTTCCAAATCAAAAACCCTAAGATTGACATATAAACCCTAGTATACCTTGAAAACCCTAAATTTCGATAAAACTCTTATTTGGATGTGGAAAACCCGAGTTTGGTTTTATTAAACCCTAGTTTTGAAAATGACTACCAATTTTATGTTCAACTACAAGTTTGCCACTTTGTAGATTTTACGTGTGTAAATGCATGATTAGGATGTGAGATTAGGATTTCTAGGTGATTAGTGGCCTAAGTAAGTGTGTTTAAGCTTTGATAGACTAGGTTAATTTGTGCACTTATGGACTAGTTTGATAGGAAAGAAAAATCATTTGGGCAAGGGTAGAATTACTAAGTTAGTAGGGGTAATTAAGTATGACAACTTTGACTCAATTTTGACTAAGGCTAAATATCTATGAGAAGTTATCTTTTGGCTATTTCTAGAACTAGCCAATCGGCCAAACAAGAAAGAAAGGAAGAGAGGAAAAATCGTGAGAAGGGAGGAAGAAAAGAATAGAGGAAAAGAGAGAAAAAAAAGAGAAAAGCTTTGGGAAATTTTTGCTAATTCAATCATCCAACCTTTCTTTGGGAGTTGGAGCACTTGATTGTGAAGCTCAACCTTGGATTCAAGAGGTATTCTACACTTTGCAAAACGAATTTTTAGTGAAATTGCTGAATTTTAGTTAAGTTGATTAAGTTGATGAAGATGATGAATTTTACCCATGTTTTAGCTTCTTGATGATCAAAGTTAGTTGAGAAGATGATTCCATGGTTTAGTTTTCTTGTTTTGCTTGTCTTGAATCTTGGCCAAGAACTAGGGTTAGGGTTTCTTAGTTGAAGTTTTCATGTTGTAGTTTATGTTTGTGTTTGTTGGTGTTGAAGTGTTGTTGGGTGAATTGTTGTGTGGGCTCTTGAATTTCCACTAGCATGAAATTGAAGGTTGTGGTTATTGTTATGTTTTCCTTGGTCCTTGTTACTATCTTTGGTAATGAATTTATGGTGTTAATGGTTGTTAAATTGTGAGTGAAGTGGTTATTAGTGTTGGAATTCATTGCTCGAGCAATAGCTCGAGCAATAGAGTACAATGGATGGCAATGTACGAGTTAGAATGGATTAAGCGCACTTGGTGCGTATATATGTAACGTGTGTGTGTACGGGGTCATATAGGGTGTGGAGAAGCTGCAAATGCATGTTTGTTGTCGCATTCAAGGCGTTGGGTTTGCATGTGTGTGATTTAGTTGTATGTAATGTGGTTTGGGCGCAAAACAGAAAACAGGGTGGACTGATCAGCAGCTTTGGCCTCATTTTTCGTGTTGATCCTTTGTGATTTGGCTTTTGGCCAAAACACAAATTTTATAGCCCTTCATTCTAGCTTTCCAACGCCTCTGGAATTTCTTGATTTGGATTTGTGAGCACCGAGTTATGACCGTTTGAATCTAGCCTGTCGGAAATTCTAATGCGAAAATTTCTGAAACTATTTCCGCACTTTTGACCTAGAAAAGGAGAATCTAGGCAGAAGTTGTCTTCACGAAAGTTGTATCTTGTTCTCTTAGCTTCGAAACGGCACCTTGTACGCTCTAATCTGATACTTGTAGCCTGAGTTATGAGTATTGGCGTACAGGGTATCAAAACTGTCTTCTTCACCTTGTTGGTATGTGTGTTTCGTTTTGTTCCGTTTCATCCGTTTTCGGTCTAACGTCCATGCTTATGCACCTTCTTAGTATTTATAAGCGTATCTCAAGAGTTTAATTCATTTAGTATTTGCATGTCACGTCATTTCACATTTGAAAATGGATTTTGCCAAACCTTTTAGTTTGGAATCGGAAAAGTAATTTGCTTGCACTTTCACATCTCAGGAGATTCTGTGGACATTGAAGATCGTGTTTAACCGCCTACATTGTCTTGTTTGCGCTCAACTGTTGGTGAGTGTTCAAGTGCCTGTTGTTTTAGTGCTTGAATATCTGGTTTAATGAAGTTCATCTGAAAAGCATGCTTGTTTGACTTGGTGAGCGTGTACTTTATCGCGCTCACCCTTGCTTGAATTTACTTGAGTTAAATTCGTTAAATGCTTGTACGTGTGCTTGTTCTTGACATGTTAGAACCAAACGGTTGTATGTACCACACTCAAGAGAGTGGGAGGCACCTCTCCTCCCGTTTTGGTCAGATTCTGATTAAGTTGATAGGAGCGTAGTCTCGTCGACTCATTTACCAAGTGGTAGTATGTACCACACTCTACGGAGCGGGAGGTGCCGCTCATCCCGACTTGTTCTAATGATATTGCTATTTTGACGAGCGAGCCCGGTACAGGGGGTGTAAGTAGACGGGTGAGAGTAAAGTGATTTCTACGGTCTGTGAGATTGTGGTTGACGGAGTGTCAACGTTCCTGTTGAAGATTGGACCGAAGATAGGAGAGGAAATTATAGAATGGTGGAACAGCAAATTGTATCCTTTTCTAGTGAATATTTTATATCTTCTTGTATGTTTTCCTGTTTTCTACTATTATTGTTCTGTCAAAGTGTGTTATTGCTTTAACCTGCTTGTGCATGAATTCTTGGCCTCACTGAGTTTTGTTCACCCTATAAGCTTTGTTTTCCTTAACAGGTTCGGAAGGGGTGCACGGAAATCGAGGATCCTAGTTTTTGTGGATTTTTTTCCTTTTGTATAAGATTGAAGTTAATGGATGTCTTGGGTAGTTTGTGGTATTTTGGAGTTGTTTTCAACGTAACCTTGATGTAATTTTGGAGTTTGTTATTATGAGAAGTTGTCGGTTTCTTTTACAATGGTTTCATGGTTGTGTATTTTGATTCCTGGCGAGAGTTGGGCAGGCGGCCCGCTAACCCCTCTGGTTCGCCTTTGGGGAAAGTGAGGCTGTCACAGAGAATGTTGGTGGAAATTCAGTGTTGTGATGGCCAAAACAGGGGAGATAAATCAGCTTTGATTTTCATTTTTCCTTGGTTATTTTGGGCAAGTTATTGTTCAATGAACTTGTCAAAACATCAACTTTCACTTGTATATTGAAAGTGAACCAAAACCATGTATTTTCTGCTTTGAATTGTTCAAGGAGCAATTTCAGTCAACCTCTTCGATTCTCTAGAATCAATTGGCAACGACTTAGAACTTAACTTTTATATCATTGGAAGCTCTATGAATCTAGTTTCAAATGCCACTGATGGCAGTCAATTCCAACTTTCCTACTTGGAATTATGGTCATTTGCTCAAGTGACCTAATTCAAATCCGACAACTTTCTACACTCCTGTGATTGCTATTTCGACCACAGAAATGTATGAATTTGATTCCAAAGTCTCCATATGAAATGTGACTCTGTGTTCTAACTTCAAAATGGCATAAAATGCCTCTCAATCCGATAAATGAAATTCCGGATAAATCAAAAAGGTGGCAAAGTTGTTAACTTTGCTCATTCTCTTTTGCATTCTTTCCTTTACTTTCCTTAGTTCAATTCACTTTCCTTTGGTTCTAAATAACCTTTTCATTCTATTCTTATATTTAGACTTTTGCTCTAAAATATTTGTAAATTTTCCCTTGATTTGCATCCCAAGGTCTTGTGAGATTAGAATTAAGTTTGGAGAATTAAAGTTGGTAATGTTGAATGAGATATGGAAGTGAAAATTTTTGTTTCTTATGGATTAGGGATCAGTGAAAGTCTTGTTATGTCATGGCTCATCTTAAGATTCGATTATGTTAAGAAGATGGATTTGTAACTGATGTGTTAAGGTGAAAATGAGTTTAATTGGTGACCGATCCTTTGTTACTCTTGATTGGCTTACTAATAAGATACGTGGATTTGTAAATATATGTGAGGAAATTAGTCCTTTAACGTACGTGGGATATTATGGATACAAGGTTTACATGATGTAAGATGGATACGATGAAGTCAAAAGCTGTATCAATGATAAGAAATAAAAATTTGACTAAATGATATATGGGACTTACTTTGGAAGCCCGGTCTTAATTGCTAAGAAAGATGAGAATTTAAGATTCATGCACAGATTATTGGATTTGAATTATATTGCCGATTTGAGAGTGAATACCTTTACCGTGCGATTATGAATTGATTGATTTATTTTAAGTAACAGAAGTTCTTTTAAGATGAAAATTTTGTAAGAATATCGCCAATTGAAAATTAGCAAGGAAATGTGCCAAGAGTATTATTATTAACCAATATGGACATTATGGATTTATAGTGATGCCGTAAGATGAACCACAGCATTTGAGCTTTATTCAAACTGTATTATGGTAAATTTATCAAGGATACTATGGTATATTTAAGATTCGAGGAGAGCATGAGCAACGCTTGAAGATAGTGTTGTAAACCTTGAGGAAGTAATAATTATAGGTTGAAATCCATAGAAAGTAAATTTTGATGGGAACATGATTGGGATAGAGCGAACTGTGGGGTATATACGCATTTGGAGAATTTTTAAGTGATGACTTCCTTATAAGAGTTGAATTTATACCAATGTCAATGCAATAAGCATTATTATGGAAATGAGAAGGTATCGAAATTGATGAGATATTATCATACGAAGAGAATCATATCCAAATTCTTGGTAAGAATGTAAAGGATTTGAGAATTAAGAAGATCCCTTTGGGTAAGAATCATATGGAGAAATCATGGGATCAAGGAAGCATCTCAGGGAGTCGAAGAAGAGATAAGAAAGACATATCCAGAGTGGTTTGCAAAATAAGATATGAATTTAGAGAACGAAATTCGTTTAAGGGGGGAAGGATGTTAGCGCCTCAAAATTCAAATTTGTTTTAAAATGCATAATAACATTTATATTGTGTTTATTTGTTAAAATATGACTGAATTTATGTTTTGAATGATTAATTACTGATTTAGAAAATTTTTCAAGAATTATTTACCTGTGTGTATGTTCGGCCAGTTTAACCATTAATTTATGTTCCGAAGTGTGAATAGTGACTTTAAGTTGAACCGAGCATATGTAGAGATATTACAGAGATATATTTAAGGTTAGACAGTGTCGGAATGTGACAAAACAGTAAAAGTTATAGTGTCACGTGTCGACGTGACAAAAAGTGGTCATTTGACCACTTTTCTGTAAATTAAGGAGAGCCAAGTGTTTTGTCTATAAAAGGCACCATTCATCCTTCTTATCCTTTCATTATTTTCAGCTGCAATCTTTGGGGCTTTAGAGAGAGAGAGAGAGGACCGAATATAGAGAGAGAAAAAAGAGAGAGTTTGAGAGACTTTCTTCTTCATTTTCTTTGTCTTCCATTTCTTGAACCTTCAAGACTTCATTGGAAGCTTTGATCTTGTGTCTTCTCCTTCTCTTGACAGCCGTGAGAGAGAGAGAGTGAGTGAGTGAGTGAGTGAGTAAGGTCCGGAAGTTAGAAAGAGAAAAGAAGAGAAAAGAAAGCTTGTGTGGTTTGTCTCCTTCTTGTTCTTGAGTTTGTTATCGGAAATCACCCTCAAAACAAGCGGATCTTAGGCTAAGGTTGGAGCTTTTTGGAGTTGCCAAGTTTGGGAATATCATTCTTGAAAAGAGTTCACAAGATCTTGCTTGATCTTGTTAGATCTAGATAGATCTGAAGGTATAAGACTCAAAACTCTTAGATCTAACTTGAATAGTGTTAAATATAGTAGATCTACGGTTTATTTTGCTAAGAATGCTTATGTATGAAACATTTGAGTTGGGCTCTTGAATTCCCAACTTAGGTAGCAGATTTGAGGTGACTTTTAGGTAGCGGATTTGAGGACCTGATTGTGGCTATGGTTGATATTCGTGAAATGAGTTCATTTTATGATTAGAAAGTAGATTTGTTATTGAAAATTTTGAAGAAAAGTGCTATGGGTTGGCCGAACCATACCTTGGAAATTTTGATGTGTGATTTCAAAATTTTATGATACTTCTTGATAAGATTTTGCTTAAGTAAATATGTATTATATTTGATTATGAGTATATATTTTAATAGTGTTAAAACCTTGAACCTTAACAGTGAAAAAAAAATTGAATTTCACTAAATTTTGAGGTAAAAGTGCTATTTTGGACAGATTTGAGAGTTTGAAATGTTTTACCTATTTTTCATGAATTTCGTGTATTGAGACCTAGTGAAAATTATTTGAAAAATGTGTTAGAACTTTGGTTAAATGTTTGGTGTTAAATCTAAACTCAAATAAGTGATTTGGAGGTGAAATACCTCACTCTTTTTAAATGTGTTAAAAGATTAAAAGTCGCCTGGATTGAGTACATCGATAGAGTTGTTTGGTTATGTGAAATTTTGATCTAAAAATGGAATCATGTAAAATGAGTTTCGACTTGATTGGTTACTTTTCATTTGGGTAGAGTTAGTGGAATTTTTTGAAAAAATTTGATAAAACAAATAACTACGTACCTGAGTTTAGTTTCGCTATTTGTGAGGCGAAACTTATTTCTTCCTTTTGTTTGATTTATAGGAGGTGAGGAAAGATTTGAACCAGATCCCACCTTAGAAAACGAACTTTGCTCCTGTGGTGAGTTTCAATGCTTGTTATGTGTTTATGTGAATATGATTTGAATTGTGTCTTTAAGCGATTTGATGTGAAATTGGGTTTTTAAAACCTTCAAGTGGGGTGGCATGTACTTCATCGTGTTTACCTCTATTTGAACGGAAAAAGTTATAAGAATGTTTTGATGTGATTTATGGGCATTTGATGTGAATTATATGTGTGTGTGTGTGTAAAATTTTGGGAATTTCCAAGACCTATCGGCAAGTCATTTGGCTCGAACTGTAGGTTAGGCCTAGGCCGAGGAGAAAAGGATGAGCAATAGGGTAAATTATGTGATGTGAAATGTGCTCAAGACTTGGATATGGACTCGTCTCGGAAAAGGACAATAAACAAACTATGTGATGTGATGTGATGTGATTGGAGATGGGCCCAACAGGGGTTAGGTGGAGTAAGGTGTAAGTGAAGGTCTACATGGTTACAGTTGTGAAAGTTGATGGAGTGTCAACTACTCGGAACGCGATTGAGCTTCATGGATCTTGGCTCCTGAGAGCCCCTGTATCCTACCTATGTGTTGTTAATCGCTTTCCTTAGTTGTTCAATTGTAAATATGAATTTTTGAAGTGAAATATCATATGTACTATGTGCTATGCATGCTTTTGTTGGAACTCACTGGACTTTTAACTCATTCTTTCCAATTTGTTTTCCTTAATGGGGACTGAGAACCCAAGTGAAGGAGCCAACCATTAGACTTAGGGTTCACTTTTGTTTTTGATGACAAACTTGAATTATGAAATTTAGGATTTTGTTTTATGAGAATTTGAATGTATGATTAAGCACTTTATGTAATTTGGATTGTGAGTTTGGAACAATGTATTTATAAGTTTTTTTTTTTGGTTTGATTTGAGAATAGTATTTTAGTTCGGTATATTGAGTGATTATTGTGTGAGTGAGTTCTGGCGAGAGTTAGGCAGACGGTCCACAGATACCTTAGGGTACACCCTAGGGAGAAGCGGGGCTGTCACAGTACCAGCCTGCCAACTTTTTGCCTCTACTCTACATGCACATCTTGCTCTTTCGGGACAATTTAAGAATGACAAAACTACTGCAGCTTAGCTTATAACGTACAACTATCATCATTCCCCTTATGAAAGACATAAAACTTATCTCATCAATTAGATTGTTTACTGTGTATGGTTATCTAGGACATGGGGAGGGATGATTGTTGGGTAAACCATCCTTATATGGTGTAATTCTTTCAAATAGTTGTAACTCTATGCAAATTAAATTTTTTGTAAAACTTGACAGCAAACATGCAATTATTATGAGTGAAACCCACGTCAACAGTAACATAACATCGCGCATTTATTGTCAAGGTGTACAACCAGTTAAGAAAGAATTACAATTCATACAGATTGGACTATGCCATTTAGGTCAATCGACAACCATCTTTATCCCAACTCCGATTCTCTATCTTGGATCAATAATGTTATTATAACTCAGTTTAATTTTGAAACTAGTTAGTACGAATTAAGCTCGTTATTTACCTCATACAAGTATAGTCATATAGGATTAATTCTCACATAACTATGATCACTGAGCAGTAAAAGAAAATCTATGAGTTTGGTCACCATCACAATTTCACAAATTTACAGTGAATAAGCCGAAGAATCTAATAATGCCCCACAAGTCCCAACTCCCAAGTCTCTGATTGGGAATCTATCATTTCTTACATGGCCTTTGCCATCTCATTTGCTACCATATACAATGGGATGGGATCCATGGCGATGTCAATATCTTAAGCTTGGCCACAAAAATACAAGTCAGTTGCTGTATGCATGCGATTGCAAGAGATAAAAAGTGACTCCTCAGTCGACCATTTGTTCCTTCTTTTTTTGTGACTACTTTCTTCTGTGGACTGGAAAAATAATGCAGATGCCATACGTTCTAGCACTATTTATAATTCTGATTTCAAGGATTAGTAAATGAAAAAGCCAGCTAAATTCATTTCAACTAGGGAAAAAAATAACTTTTTATTTAGAGTTTTTCAAATTTTTTCCCCTCTCTTTTTACTTTCTATCTACCAAAAAAAATTCTTTTTATTTTCTTGCTTTTTATATCAATTCCCACAAAACTATGTCCCATCAAACGAATTAACAGCAAACTTGGAAGAAATTTCTACAGCTTAGCTTTGAACACATAACACACCAGTACATGGCGGAGCAGTGGCGGCAAGGGTTGCCGATGACATACCTCAAGCCCGGTGGATGCGCGGAGAAGCAATGGCGGCCCCTTGCCGGCATTTCGGCCCTTTCCTGCATCTAATCCCCGCTGCTATTTCTGGTGACAAGCTCTGATTCGATGGCTGCTTCGCCAACAGAGATGGAAGAGTTGAAGTTCCCCTTTACCTGTTGAGAGATTCTTGATGGATTGTGGCGAAAAGCTCCACTGATTTGGCTCAATTTCTGAAAGATTTTGTTCCCCCAAATCCTAGGGCTTGTTTTCTGTTTCCGCATGTGACAGCCCCATTTCTCCCTAGGGCGAACCCTAGGGTATCGGCGGGCCGCCTGCCCAACTCTCGCCGGGACTCACTACAGTCCTCAATCATATTACAAACTTCAAATAATTACAATGCAAGATCTTCAAATAATAATTACATTTCCAATGAATCCAAGTACTCCAAAGGTCCAACTGTCCAAACTACAAATAGTACAAGAGATAATCCTGCCAGACATACTATGAAAGATCACTTCCTGCTTTCCTTCATCTCGAGCCCTGGGGGGAAAAATAAAATATTTTTGGGGTGAGCTAAAGCTCAGTGAATGTTCAGTGAAAACAAGAAAATTCACGTTTTATCAAATTCATGGACATTTGAATTAAATAATTTTGTAAAATATTTGAGTCTTTAAAAAAATACGTGTAAGTCGAGACCATGGTCAGATGTTCACTTTGAAAACATTTAAGAATCTTTTGATTAAGATGAGACAATAACTAGGCAAACAAATAGACAATCTCACATTTAATACAAAATAAAGCAATACATGCAAATAAAGGATACAGGTGACTTCCAAAAGCCATATCCGCAAAAGCTTGATCGAAACATAAGCCGTTGACTCTCCGTCAACGTTTGAAATCTAGAATCAGGTCCGTAGACACCACTTACACCACAACCGTCCACCATTCACCCCCTTACCGGGCCCGAACACCTCAACTTATCAAATTTGGGTAATACTCGAGTATACCAAGCAAGTTTAAGTATGGTCGATGAGATAACTCTTCAATCGACTTATCAAGATCAAGGTACTGAGACGGTATGAGAGGTGCCTCCCACTCTATTCGAGCGTGACACATACTGCCGTTCAGTATACAAATCAGATGTAGGACTGAGACGGGATGAGAGGTACCTCCCACTCGGCTTGAGTGTGGTACATACTACCGCTCAGCACTTATAAACCAAGCACTTAATCAAGAACAACGTCTTTGGGACGGGATGAGAGGTGCCTCCCACTCTATTCGAAGCGTGACACATACCGCCGCACTCACAAGTCAAGCACTTAGTCAAGATCAAAGTACTGGGACGGGATAAGAGGTGCCTCCCACTCTATTCGAGCGTGACACATACTGCCGCCCAGCACTCACAAGTCAAGTATAAGCCATGCACACACCACAAGTTCATAATTCAAAGATACAAAATTTCAAGTAAAAGAGATTGAGTGTGATAAAGTACGCACTCGTCTCGTTCACATTAAGTGGCTCACAAATCACAAGAGAGCGGATCATCACATAATTCAAGTACTCAAGTATTTCAACTAATCAAGTTGGTCAAGTAAACAAGCATGAAACAGTCACAAATCCTTCAAAATTATTCCACTTGAAAAAGAAAATTTTACTTGGAAATAGTGATAAATCATTTCCTTATAAATACTCGTAAATCATTTCAACAGATCATTCCTTTGCAACAATAACAAGATTTTTCATTTGAAAAGGAGTTGGAACACTCACCAATAGTAGAGGAGTACACGTCAATCTCGGAAATATTTTCTGGATCAAAATCAATCCCTAAAGTAAAATTCATCATCACAATAAAGCTTAACTTAAGAAAACGGACAAACCAAAATATACAAGTCTAGGGTGTCCAATATAAAGCGATTAGAGCCTAACCGATCAAACTTAGATAAACTAAAGTCTATCCACGGTTCAAAAGTGTTGCCAAGGTTCCAAAATGAATTGGAAGTGGAAATCAAAGAAGAATCAAGTACAAACTAGGTTAATGATTCAAGTACAATATGGACTGAAAAAATATCCATTTGAACCAAATAAAAGGGATTGAACTAAGACAAGTGAAGAAAGGAAATGCAACGGTGAAGAACAAATGGTGACAGCTTTGTCACCCCTCGGCATTTTGATCATAACTGGTGCTACGTTTATCAGATTGAAACAAATTTTATGGCTTTTCGAAGCTAAGACATAGACCTACAATTTTTATGAAGGGGTCGAATCCCAAATCAGAACTAATAATGGTCGAAATTGGCAAAATCAGAGGCACAGGAAAACTGTCGGGTCAATGACAGGTTGGTCAAACAGTCTCGGAAGAATGGCCATAACTCGATGTAGGAAAATCGAAATCGAGCTCCGTCAGTGGTGTTTAAAACTAGGTTCATAGGGCTTTCTAACGGTGTAAGGTTCGGAAGCTAATTCATTTCCTACAGTGAACAGTAACCTCAGGAAGTGGACTGATTTCCATTTCTGATTTCCTGCAAAAATTTCCAGCTTTGACACAATCCTTCAATTAATCCTTTAAAGTCATTTCCATCATTTGCCAAGGTGTTTAACAAGCTAAAACAGCAATTAACTCCATCATTAAAGCATCACAAGTCATTAAGTATTTCATCAAACACATGATAGCCAAAATTGAAAACCTAAGTTCTAGTTTTCAAACACAATAAATCCTTCCATGATCAATCCTTCTAAGCAACCATAAGTACTTTAATGTCACCTAACCAACATCCTCTAAGGATTTAAGCTCATTAAAGCATGATTAAGAGAGGACTTACCTTACTAGAAGTGTGAGCAAACCACCCAAAAGAATTCCACTCCTTGCCACCAAGCTTGAAGTTGTAGTAGTAATCTAACTAGGGTTTCACTCAAAGTTATTTTCCTTCACTAGAATGACTAATTTTTAGCTTAGGGTTTTGTTGTTTTTCCCCTTGATATGGCCGGCCAAGAGAGAGAGAAAAGGAGGGAAAATTTTGCTCAAATTTTTGAAGACAAGGATTTATATAGAAGGCTTAAGTCAAAGGGGTTGTTGGATGGTTGACAAATGGCCAAATCTTGGCCAAAAATGAAATGATATCTTTGCTAATTGCCATCAAATCCCTTAATGTAAAATGTGATCCACTTAATACCATATAAGTTTATATATTTGGCTACATGAAATATGTAAAATACAATTCCAAATTAATTTTCGTACAATACATACAAAATAGTGTACTTAAGGAAAATAATGCACTTAATGAAAATTGTATGCTACCAATGTTTAAAGAAAACGATTTGCACTTAAATGAATACAATGAAAGATAATTCATGAAAAATTTAGGGTTTCTCGAAAGAAATATAAGCAAATAATTCAAGAAATTTCGGGTGTACAATTTAAGAAATTCTGGGTCCTCACACCGCGTCGGAGGTAGAGCTCTATTTTGTTATCAGTATAACTCGCATTTAGAGAATGCGAGTATGACTCGGAAAAAAGCTAAAACAAAGCCTTTTTTTTCGGCAGAAAATGGAATAGCTCGCATTTGTGAAATGCGAGCTCTAAGGAACTCGCATTTTACAAATGCGAACAACCTATTCTGAGAAACAGGCATTAAAACAGCCCCTCTTCAAGAATTTTTTTTTCCATAACAATCTTATAATTTTCTCTTAATCTTCCATTGGTTAGTATATTATTTGATTCTCATCTAACTACCCCTTTGCCTTCATATTATTATAAATCCTAGCTTGATAATATCTGTCATTTCCAAAATTATTTGGTCCATATAATCCTGCTGAGTATTATCCCCCTTGTGTGATTTTTCAGTATTTAAATATTGAAGAAGTATATAATTATATTTTGTCTGTGCAATATTATTATAGTTGTCTGTTGGATCAAGGTTTTCTTCAAACTTCAGATTTGGTGAGCAAGTGTCGTATATATTTAAATCTTCTATGGCAAAGAGTTTTTACTATCAGATCAGAATTTGGTGTATAAATCTTGGTATATCGAAAAAAGCACACTGTGGCATAAGGATGAATATAGTAACCCATTGCACAAGCCTACGTCACTACTCTAGTACCAGGTTTAAGAAAGATGAGTCTGTCCAAAACAGCTTCTGCTAACAAATTAGATTATTTATATGAAGTTTCTATTGAACCAGAACAGGTTAGTTCTACAGATCTGCCTTTGTTGGATCCATATTCATCATTTGCAAAAAAGAATATTTCTCCCTTAGGCACAATTAAGTCTTTGATGAAACATAGACCTAAAGGTGTTAAGGAGTATGTTCAGTTGTCTAAGTTGGATCAACACAGAATTCTAGCCACAGGAAAAAAACAGTTTATCACTTTGCATATTCCATCAAATTTTCCCAATCTATGAAAACAGCAAGGATACACTCATATTCATTTGGGGCAATCAAGTTCTCTTTATCTTTTCATGGTAGAAAAGATCTTCCAGTCCATGCTCGTCTTGCCCTGCTAGACAGCAGATTTGTAAAATATCAGCATGCGTGTATTGGAACTATTGAAACAACTTTGAATGCTAGTACTGCATTTGTTACTTTATTTTCAAATTTTAATATGTCATTAGATGATCCATATCTGCTAAGTGCTCTTAAGATTCAAGTACAGATAGCAGGTGCAGAACAGGTCCCAGAAGCTATTGCAGCAACTTTGCACTATCAGATGGCTTACCGAGTATAAAATCATGCTTTGGACCTTACTCTCCCAGGAGGAGAAGATGCCCTATTAATTAGAGTAGATAAACAAAATTGCTACTTGTACAAATATTCCTAGGCAGATTCCCAGAGAAGAACTAATTAAACTTCTGCCTGATACATGGATAACTGATTACGAAAAATTGAATCCATCTACCAACCATCCGGTGGAATCAACAAGCTCTCAAATCTCAACCAGATCTGATGGGTCAATTACAATATCTTTTGACCATTCACATCTAAAAGAATCATGTCCATGTCGGTCCAAATTCCAATGAATACACCAGTTCCATGGAGAAAACCAAGGGAGTCTCTCATAGATCTTATTTCTTATTTTGACCAAGAAGGTCAACCAGTCTATTTCTTTCAAGATCCATTTTCTAGACATACTTCTTTTGATGTTTGTTATTGCAGGAAATGTATGAAAAAGAAATGTCCTGAAAAGAGGTCTAGCTGTTTTCCAAATAAAAAGAATCCTGATTCTGAAAAGAAAGAACCACCTTTTACTTCATCCAGAAATAATTTTGATGGTTATGCTATTCCTTCTGACTGGGTTGAAAAACCTAAGAAACAGCTTTCTCCCTATTACCAAAAGTGTTTGGAAATTCTTGATCAAGAAGGATTAAGAATTAAACCTGAAAAGCTAAAACCTATTCCTCAAATTTGCATGTTCAAACCAGAGGATTTTCCCCCGCTTCAAACCTTCACCAAAGACAGAGCAAGCCATGCTCCAAAATTTCAGAATGCTCAGACAATGGTTCTGCCATCGGGACAAATTGCTCCAATTAACAGAACTGAAGAAGTTGTTAATTGGCAGTCAGAAAATGCAATCTGTCAGAATAAAGCTCTTTCCTTGATTCATGAAAAGGTTACTCAAGTCTCTACAAAGATTGACTCTTTTAGAGATGAATCCAAAACTCAGAATTCAGAAGCCCAGAGAATGATTAAAGCCTTGGAAAAAAGACTTGATGAAGTTCATCACAGAATTCCTGAGATTGGAAAACCATTGTACCAACTCCGTGAACAAAAAGAGAAAGCTATTGAGTACTTAAAAAGGCAGCTTGACAGTTTGAAAACAATTGGAAAATTATCATCCAAACCTGTCCAACAACCAAAGGACGATTATTTATCCCATTTTGGAGCAAAACCATTAAGAGAAATGGCATCACCATTTCTTTTTGGTGCTATCCCATCTTTTCTTCCAACCCCTATTCAACAGGAAAAACCAGCCTCATCTCAAAATTATGCTAAATGGATTAGGGAACAAAGAGAGATCAGAAGAAAAGTTGAAAAAGAAAGAATCGGACAAGAACAGAAGAAGTTGGAAAAAGGAAAAAAAGTTGAAACCTCAGGACAAAAGAAGAAAAGGAAACTAAAGATATGTTTATGTTTTCTCAGAAAATTAATCCTATTACTTCTTTCTTGCAGGAACAAGTGGAAGCAAGTATACCCAAGATCTCCATTATGGAAAATGCTTCAGAAGAAGAAGTATCAACAGAAGATACTACTGAGTCTTATGATTCAGATTCTTATTTTGAGAGTTTTGAGTCCCAAAGTTCAGCACAGGTCTCATCAGATTCAAGTTCAGAAATCAAAGTGGTTCCCAATGTTCTCATGGCTTGAGAAGCAGAACAGAGGTTGTTTTCCCCTCAGATGAAAAAGAAGTTCTTGATGAAGAACCACAAAGGAAATCTAAGAATACCAAACAGTGGAGTATTTCTATCTTTACTCTTAATGACACTCCATCATCTCAATGGGAAAAGAGATTTCAAGAGTTTCATACTCCCCTATCTTTACTTTTAATGACACTCCATCATCTCAATGGGAAAAGAGATTTCAAGAGTTTCATGCATGGATGACTGTTAAAAATATTACAATTGATTCATCATTTGATATTTTGAGTGAATTCACAGCACATTTTGCAGGAATTTTAAAAGATTGGAGGAATTCACTTGGAGACAATGATAAAACCATTTTCCTCACCAGACAAGATTTTTCTGAAGCAATTGAAATCATGAACATTACATTATTGGGAAGTCTTGGTGAAAATAAAGAACTCAAAAGAAAAGAGTTTTTTCAAATGAATTGTCAATCTTATGAACTAAAAGATCTCAATAAACATTTCAAAAGAATGACACAACTCTTTTATGTTCTTGGGGCTGACATAAATTTGAAGCAAGCATTTCTTACATCACTTTCTCATATTTTGTCCAATAGTGCTAAGATATATATTCGTAATAGATATGGTTCGATTTTGAATCTCACTGTAGGACAAATACGCCAAGTAGTTTTCTTATCCCTTGAAGAAATTCGCAACAAGAGAAACGTGATAAGAGAATACATGAGAGGAGATGCCTGCATGGATCAAACTTGTAGAAAGCCAGAATTGATTATAAAAGGAAAATGCAAAGCCTACACAAAGAAGAAAAGATTTTCTAACAAATTTTCTAAAAGAAAATTTAAGAAAATCAAAACAGCAGGAAAATTCGACAAAAGAGGAAGAAAATGAAAATTCTTCAAGACGAAGAAAAACATGGACAAATAATCAGACAGATGCTTCATTTATGGACAAAAAGGACATTATGCTTCTAGGTGCCCACAAAAGAAGAAGAGTCTCAATCTTATTCAAAAAGTCCAGGATGAGTTTAAAATCCCTGTTCTTAATGAATTATAATTTGTTTTTTTCTAAAAAAGATGATCCTACTGATAAGACTGCTTTTGCATTGCAAGTCCAAGAACTCAAAAATCAGTTCCATTACATGCAAGCAGCTAAAACATGTACTCAAGCATTACTTCATGTCTTAAAGTCAAAATATGATAAACCAATTCCTGTTATTGGTTTCTTTGACTCAGGTGCAGAGATGTCCATCCTCAATCAAGAAATTCTTCCAGATGAATGTTGAAAATATGAATCACATATTTTTAGAGCTGTAAATGGTGAATTATTTAAAACTACCACGGTAACCAAAAATCCAATTACGATCGGGTTTTACCAGATTGTGAATTAAAAACTCACATTCTTGGAGGAAAAATGCCAGGAAAAGATTTGATTATTGAATTTGATATTTATGAAAAGGATTTGTATGTTTTAAAAGAAAAAGGGATTCGATCAAAAAAATTCTTCAAACCCTTCACTGATATCCAAAACCTTTTCATGTATGATTCCACAATGCCTGAAAAAAAATCAAATTGAAAAATTCAAGGACTTTATTGTTAATCAATCTTGTGCTGAAAATCATGTGGAATTCATGAAAAAGTGTGACCACCCTTTGTGGAAAAACTCAGATTTCTTCATTAAACTCCCGTTTTCCAAAACTGAAGAAGCCAATCCAACAAAAGCCAGCCACCCTGGAATGAACCCAGATCATTCCAAACTTGCTGAAAAGGAATGTCTAGAACTACTTGAATTTGATCTCATCAAAATTTCAGATTCGCAGTGGGCATGTCAAGCCTTTTGTGTTAGTAAGTGATCTGAACAAGTTCGAGACAAAATGAGGCTTGTCATCAACTACTAACCTTTGAATTTATTCTTGGCCGATGACAAATTTTCCATTCCAAATAGACATTCTCTGTTTTCTCAACTTGCCAAAGCAAAATGGTTTTCAAAGTTTAATTTAAAATCTAGTTTTTGGCAACTTGGAATATGCATTGAAGATAGGTATAAAACTACTTTTTGTATACCAAATCATCACTACCAATGGAAGGTAATGCCTTCTGGTTTGAAGATACCACCTTCTCTTTTTCAAAAAGCTATGATTCGTGTATTTGAGCCTATTCTTCATACATGTCTTGTGTACATTGATGATATTTTATTATTTTTTGAAACATTTGAGGAGCATATCTCTTTGCTCTACAAGTTTTCTAAAATTGTTGAAAGTTTTGGAATAATGCTTTTTGAAAAGAAAATGATGTTGTGTCAGCAAGAAATAAATTTTCTGGGAATGAAATTTTCAAATGGGACTTGTGTTCCTGAGACTCATATTGGAGATGCTATCAAACATTTTCCTGAAAAAGATTTTTTAGTGAAACAGATCAGATAGTTTCTTGGTATTGTGAATTATGTTAGGAATTTTATCCCTAATGTGTCAAGACATACCCGTCCTTTGAATGATCTTCTCAAAAAGAATCCAATTCCGTGGGGAAAAGATCAAACTCAGTCTGTTCAAGCTCTTAAATAGATTCTGAATAATCTTCTTGTTCTTCATATTCCTTCCTCAAAAAAATCTCATTCTTTAAACTGATGCCAGTGACCATTATTAGGGAGCTGTTTTCCTTGAAAAACAAGGAAAAGAAAGAAAATGTTGTGGGTTTGCTAGTGGAAATTTCAAAGATAGTCAGTTGCATTATCACTCTTCTTACAAAGAAATTCTTGCTGTAAAAAATGCAATTGAAAATTTTGAGTTTTACCTAAAACCCTGTTTTTTCACAATTGAGATGGATATGGGAAGTTTTCCTCGTATGCTTTCTTTCAAAAATAAGAAAATCCCAAATGCTCATTTACTGAGATGGTCAAATTGGTTTTCCCAATTTTCATTCACTTTTACTCATATTAGGGGAAAGTCCAATATTGTTGTTGATTTTTTCTCAAGATACCCACGTGATCGTTCACATCCTTCCATTCAGATGTATTCCAGTATCATTCCTTCTTTTCCCAATGCCCCAGAATTTTTTGAACTATCCCAGCCATGGGAAAAGGAAATTTTGGAAAATGCAAGAAGAAACCATGAAATTTCAGTCTTTGCAAATTATAAAGGATTTATTCTCAGTCCATTTGGTATAAACCCTGAATACCCATTCTCTCAAATCTTTATAGCCCAAACTTTGTTCTTCCCCAAACCTTTATTTTGGGTTTTTTGGTATCTCTGTCATTCCTATCATATTCTGATGGAATTCCTGTCTTTATCATTTGTTGATTTTGAATGCTTGCCCCCAAATCTTCAATTTTTTCTTAAGTGGTTCAAGCCCAAAGCTTGGTGGATAGACTTGTTCAAGACTCACAAAGACTATGTAATTCTGCACTTACACAGACCAGTCAATATCCAAGGAAAATGTCTTACTACTCTTCCTTCGATATTAATCTATAAAGTGCTAAGTTACTCAGTCCAAGAAATTGATGAAGTCTATGATGAAGCCCAAATGTACATTTTTGAAGCCAATGGAGTCATTCCCCTTGAAATTTGGCTTGGTTTTCATGGTCCTTGGAACTACAAAAGTGACCATCCTCATTATGTTGCTATACGTCAAGTCCAAAATCAATATAAGGAAATGATGGAAGACTCAATGATGCAAGATTCTCAAGAGCTAGATGAGCCCAGCACATCTAGGCCCAAGAAAACATGGAAGTCCAGAAGTGAAAGGCAAAGACAACTCAACAAAAGGAGAAATCACAGGAGTCATCAAGATTGGATTGAAGAGATGAATGTGACTGATCCAGATTCCACACCATCCGACACTCCATCTGATCCACTCATGGATTATGGAAAAATGTCTGAATAAAGTTGTTATCAGTCCAGCTGTTGTCCTTTATTTTATATCACGAGTGCTTTACTTTATGTCATAAGTTATTAGTCCAGCTGTGGTCCTTTACTTTATGTCATAAAGTCCAGGTGTTATCCTTTACTTTAGATCACAGGTGCTTTATTTTATGACAACTGGTTGTCTGTAATATTTACTTTTCTAAAGAGGCAAATACTATTACCTCTCTGAAAAGTCATTTGTAATCTTTCTTGTACGGTTGTTTACTTTTTTGAAGAGGCAAGTACTGTTACCTCTCTGAAAGGTCATTTGTATTCCTTATTTAAGGAACCTCGTAGATCATTTGGAGATCATTGAGAACTCTGTAAGAAACTTGGAAATAAAAGTTTAGAGTCGAGAAATAGTTTTCTCAAAGATCATGTGTTTCTAAATTTTTTATTACAGGCAACCCAATTATCCTACTCCTTCGTTCTCTATAATATTGGTCACTGATATCAGCAAAGAGTTCCTGAATATTTTAAGTTTCTGTTGTTTATCCTTCTGAGATCTAAGCCAAGCCTTTAAAATAGTCGAAAGAAGTAGTAGGAGGCGAAAGAAGTAGACCAAATATAGGCAAAGCTTTGGCTTTAAGGCATTCAATGGTGGTCCAAGTTTGGTGAACCCTAGTTGGTATCACTCAATGGTGGTCCAAGTTTGGCAGTTCCTTAAATGGTATTAGAGCAAGAGGGACCTGTACTAGAAAGGAGAATCAGGATGAATTTGGGAATTGGGTAAAGGAAGGGTCTGGTTTTGGATTGTAATTGGTGATGACTCAGGCCGCAAGGTTTCAGATGACTCAGCCCGCAAGTCTTTTGTCTTATCGACATCACGAATATGAGAGTTCCCGGAGGCCAAATCTTTAACATTATCAATACTTTGAACAGAAAAGGATGCACAGTTTTGTGAAGTTCCTGGAATCTGGGAGGCATTAATTTGTAGTTTCGTCACTGCTTTTAGGTATATTATCAAATGATTGTCCATAAAACCATCATACCTATTATCAAATTGAAGAAATTGATTTAGATGGCAAAACACACAAAAGAAAGAAATCAAATAAAGAATTGCAATTTAGATAGTAACGTACATAATCATAATCATTTTATAACTACTTCTATGTAAGATTCATCAATAGCACCAGATCCTTTAACATCTCAATTATTTTCATATGAATTATTTTGAATGAGAAAGGCTAGCTTCCCATTATTGTAGCATCAACCAACAATAACAACAACATGATCAACACACTTGATTATTATATATATTTTGATAAACACATTTGATGATTTAATACTGAGTAATAGCTCCCTATTACTGTATACGTATGTATTACACTTGTATGGATTGGATATGAACAACTATTATACACATTTGATGATTTAATACTCGAATATCTATTTGATTTTGTACGTTTCTTTTTTGACTTATCCCCATAAAGCATAATAATAAATGTTGTGAGAAATTTATAACAAATAAATATTAGTTGGTTTAATATGAAGGCAACTAAATTAGGTGACTGGATACTCGTCAAAGCAATAAACTTAAGTAATTCAAACCCTTCTACTATCTTTTAACAAAAATATTACATCAAATCAATATCATTTTAAATAACTAATAAGTAATTGAACTAATGTAATATATTGTTTGAGTTTGATTGAATTTCAACATCTGAAATATATCTAATAAGTAATGATGATAGGTATGCGTTTTAACAAACTATACTAAGTCAAATAAATTTATTAAAAGATAAACAATGACCATAAGCGCAAGCATGCTTTTGAGTTGTATCAATAAATATTAAATTTTTATTAAAAATATGATATACAACATGTTGCAAAAATTTTAATAAAATTTTACTCCATATTTTTTCAATGACAGCAAAAAAAGACTAGCACCGAAGTTAAGGCTGGTATTTGTACCTATCTTAGCTTGGCCTCCAAACAATGATCCTTCATTTTGATCACAAATTTCAATTTGAATCAATGTCGTTATTGGTTGAGCTCCACTTTCAATGCCTTCAATGCATTTATAAACATTTTCTTGCTCTTAAACAACTCGAACTAAAACTTGTAATGCATCCTTGACCTATTAGCTCAAGTGTGAGTTACTAGATATATTGGAAACTTAATCAGATCAAATAGAGCGACTTGGACAACTTGCTCTTCCACATCATTCTTGTGAGGGCCTCAAAAATTTGTTTTTAATATTGTTAATATTTATTATTTTAGATATGGTTATTGTTATTATTAATTCATTTGATTAGTTTAATGTCGTACTCAAACATATTTTTCAAGAAATTTAAATAGAAATTCATTTTTATTTTTGGGAACCCAATTTTTATTTCACACTTATTTCCTTATTGATTTTCAACATTCCATTTATTTTTATTTTAAAAATTCACCCTTTTAGTATCAATTAGACAGAAAATGAGAAAACACATTTTTCGAGGTAAAAATTCGGGCAATGAGTGACGTAGCGATGGAATATAAGGATGATCACTTGTAGGTTAAGAATATAATCAAAGGACCACAAGTGAATTAGTAAAGGTGAAATTAAGTAGGGTTTTTAAACCTTAAAACCTAGTTGGACAAATTTCCCGAAAAACTAGGATTTTAACCTTGCGAATGTTCTACCCATTTAATTTCCTCCAAATCACTTCAAATACCCTTCCTTTTCTCCTTAAATCAACCGAGCACCCTTTTCATTTTCTAGCCAAATTAATCACTTCATTTCCCTCCAAATTAAGCTTTAAGACAAGAAATTTCAAATGGGGACAACAACCCTTGAAATAAGGTTTTAAGTCTTGTCAATGCTTTATGTCAAAACAATCCAAGTCTTCTCTTCATTTTCCTTCCATTTTCAGCCAACCATTCTCTTCCTTCTTCCCTTGTGAGAGCCGAGAGACAAGAGAGAGATAGAGAGCCAAGGGAAAACTTCATCTTCTTCCTTATCAACTCAAACTCCATAGCCAATCAAAAGCTTCAAATTCCACTTTCACTCCAACCCTCCTTTCTTGTGGCTTTAGCCGAGAAGAGAGAGAAGGGGAGAGAGAGAGAGAGCTGTGAGCCGAGAGAGAGAAGGAAAAGAGGGGCAAGGAAGCTTCTTCATCTAGCCTCCAACCCACCTCAAGAAACTCAAGCAAGACAACCCAAGCCATCACCTCCATTTCCTCCATTTTCTTGAGCAAACCGAGAGTTTGAAGGAGGGAGAGGAAGAAAACAAGAAGGGCTGTTGGGTAGAGGCTGGCCGAATCAAATTTGGGCAGAGGAGAGGTGGTTGATTGCTGCCATTTTCAATTGGAGGAAGGAAATCAACCAAGGGAGCTCTAGGAAGCAAGAAATACTTGGGAAGTTGACTAGGGTTGGACATTGGAGCATTTCTTGGGAATTTTGAGCTAGGGTTTGATTGTTTGAAAGGTAAATTTTCAATGCACCTTTAATTTCCAAAATTTCAGATTTAATTAGGTTCTATATATATGATTTGTGGTGTATTTATGGAAGTATTGGGTATTTGTTGGATGATTCTAGCTTAGGAATTTATTGCCCCTTTTGATGCTTTGGAATCTACCTTGAAGAAGTTGGATGATGCTGTTGAGTGGGCTCTTGGAATCCCACAATAATGTGAATTTGCTTCTTAGCATGAAAATGGTGAAGTGTGTGTGTGTGGATGTTGGAATTTGTGGTTGGAATTTGGGGAAGAAACCTCAAGGGAAAAACCGGATGGAGAGGGGGAAATGGGGGCTGAAAATTTGCTGTTTTTCCTTAATGTTTGTGGGTGCATTTTTGTAAGTTTAAGGGCTGATTCTAGTGCTTAAATGATGAACTTTGAGTTGTTAATTTACTCTACAAAAGCCCCTCAAAAGTTCTAGTAAGAATGGCATGAAAAAAATTCTGCTATGGGAGCTTAAATGTTGGTTGAAAATCCTGCTATGTTTCCCCTGTTTTGTGGCTGCGTTTTTGCAAGCTTGAAGTCTAATTGTGAGGCTTAAATGTTGAGGGATAGGTTGTTATTTTGTTCCACACAAACCCCTTCAAAAGCTAAGTAAAATTGGTGGTTAGTGGGAACAAGGAAAACTGGAAATTTAACAAGCATGCTGTCCGATTTTTGAGGCTGTTTTAGTGCTAAATTTTGAGCTAAACTTGTATCCATTTTGATCACCATTGGGTCTAGGAAGGTTGGAACTGCCTCAAGTTCGAAAATGGGGTAATATGGTGGTGGTTTAGATGTGTTAAAAGCAATAAGAAGAAAGGGAGTGCAATCTCGCAGGAATGAACAAGTGTTGTCCAGTTCACTTTGGGCAAGTAGAAAATTGTCTTCCCATTCAAATTTTTGGTTCAATTTTGGTATGAACCTAGCTTATATATGGAAGTATTATTGTACCAAATTTGGTAATTTTTGGGTAAGAAATCGTCACTCAAAAGAAGCCTAGAATGATGCCCTGTAAATCTGAAAATCAGAAATTTCAGAATTTCGTACCAGCCCTGTTTGAACTACTATAATTTCTTGCTTGAGAGTCAGAATTGAGTGCCGTTAGTGGAGTTTGAAACTTCATACATAGGAATTTAAACTGTATAAATTTCAGAGGCCAATTCATTTCCTACAATTTTTGGTAAATTTTCGAAGTTGGCTGGACAATCACCCTGATATGTTCTGTTTTGGTACTGTAGCAGTTTCTTAATCAAAAATCTGGGCAGATTCTGTCCAGAATTTTAACTTGGTGTCTTCTGAAAATTTTATTCAATGAGGTTTCCAACGGTACCAAGATTGCAAAATTTGGACTTATATAACTCAAGTTACAATTTTTCAAAGATTTCTGCTCAAGTAGGAAGTTATCGAACTTGACTTTTTCTTGAGTAAGATTTGTCTGATGAATTAGAAACTTATTTTCATTACTTTGTAAATATTTTAGGAAGTGTTGCTGAGTTGCAAAGTGATCCAAATTTTAACTCCGAGATCTACTTTGTCGGTGAGTTTCCAATGCATGTTAAATGCGTTAATTTAAATGCTTTGTGCGTGAACGTGCTTCGTGATATGTTACATGTTTAAAATGTGGAATTTGAAATTGTTGAACCGCTCGCTTAAACGAGAGTATACTTTATTGCTCCCTTCTAAGTAGAGTTGGTGACTTAAGTGTTTTTGCCTGTATTACAATTTGGAGAAGAAAACTGTTATATAACCACTCTTGGCCGCGATCCCTTGAGTGGTTAAGTGCTTAAGTGTTTAAGTGTTTGGCGTGCGGACCCTGTAGGGGAAGTTTGGTGGAAGGAGTTTGGCGTGAAGAGTCGTCTACTTGGACTGAAAGTCGACGGAGTGTCGACTACTCTAAATGTTCGTGAACTGTGGATTTGAGCTCCTGAGAGCCAACGTATCCTGCTTGCATGTTTAATTTACTTGCTTCCTGTGTTTGTATTACCACCTATTAATTTACTGTTTATATGCATGTGCATGACTTTTGGAAACTCACGAGCTTTTAACTCACCCCCGTTCCCCTTTGTTTTTTCTTAACAGGTGACGAGAATCCAGGGATCTAACTAGGTTTAGCTCTGTATTTTGGCTTTTGTCTCAAGTATGGAGAAACGAATTGTATATTCTTTTGAATTTAAATGTTTCGGTTTTAAGAAAATGTATTAAGTTATGGCTCTAGGTTTTTTAAGTATTTTGAGTTGATAACTGTAATAAGTTTAAACGTCACTTTACCATTTCTGACGTTATTGTTGAGGTGAATTTTTGTTTTATCTTTTAAGTTAGTACTTTTGAATGCGTGAGTCCTGGCGAGAGCTAGGCAGGCTTAGAGAGAGGTGGGGCTGTCACAGGTGGTATCAGAGCTTAGGATTCAAATCTCTGTAGTGTATCCTAGGCTTAAAATTGTTTAGGATACCGGCCTGTGGTGCTAGAGTGTTTCTTGATTGAAAAGGTGAGCTTGGTACTCGATGACTGGATGAGAGAAATGGAAAAACTGATAGGAATTGACATGGAGGGACTAAGCCTTTAATTCTGGATGTGTGCTAGTAAGAGATCTTCTGAAGAGTGTGAGTAACTAGAACCCCTTTTTAATTGTGGTTGGTGTTGAATCGAGAGCTCTCTATTGTGGCTAGTACTTGAGGAATTTTAGACCGGGGAGATATTAAATTTCTAGTGATCCAATTGGTGGATGATTAAGAGATACCCTTCCTAAGCTTTATTTGATATTATGTGGTGTACGATTTTGAGATCTAATGAGAGTCAGCAAGGAAGTGTTCTGATCGAGGTTTCCTTGTTTGTTTTCCATGAAGTTTTAAATTTTATATCTTTGATCTATTTTAAACATTCTTTCATTTAACCTCATCACGCATGTTGAGTTTTCATGATTTGGACAAGAAATTGGGGCGCTTTTGGAAGACAAGAAATGTTCTAATTTTGAAAATTTTAGCGACTTTACACCTGAGGTGTGAAAAGAGATTTACTAACTTTTAAACTCAACATTTGACAGAATCACAAAACATCTTACACCTTATTTTTGTAATAAAACAATCTGAGTATGCACAAGGCATATTACTCGATTCACTCAAAGAAAACTTAATGAGTTTGAATGAAATTGAAGATTTTAACCTTGAAAGTTTTCACCACTTGTAACTATACTAATTTCTATAAAACCTTTATATACAATGATGCATTGCGTATGTTCTGGCTCGACAAGGATCTTAGTTTGAGAATGAGCGTGCGAACCCCTAAGTTGGAACTCGTATCTAAGCATGAATATTTTGCGAAATCAAGTTTGACTTTTAGAGTTGAAACCTCTTGGAACACTGAAGTCAATCTATGACCGAGGGATTATGGAAGGAAAGATTGATAGATAGTCTTGTGTAATCCAATGGGATCCTAATACTTGATCTGAGCCGAAACTGAAGCAGGAGATTAGATCTACTTGTGTTATGATTGATTGACCTAGTTGCGTACCTAGTAAGGTTCCCCCTTGTGAACTTAATTATTGCTTTATATATATCTTGTGATTGGCCCTATGGACATGTTTTAACCCTTTTGTAAAGAGAAACCACTAGAATGATTCTCATCTTTGTGGGTGCATGTATATTTACTGCTTTCACTATTGTATTTTGTGTGATGAAATGGCCATGAAAGCGATTTTTGTGAGTTCTTTAGTAATAAACATGCCATCGTGATGCACTTGACTCTCTCGGAATATATATGTATGAAATTTGGTCGATTTTGTAAAATTCTCTCGTTAGTTCCAAAATTTAATTTGTTAATGTGTTATTTTATTCTACTTTATCTCATTGTATTTCATTTTCGTATCTCCTTTAAAAAAATGTCTACCTTCTATAAAGATTATGGACGGTAGACGAGACCGAGGTCGAGGCCAAGAGCGAGGGGCTAGGGAACCCCAAAACATGGGAGATAATCAAGAGTCGAAGTTGAGAGTTAGGGAATAAGGGTAAAGAGATAATTCGTATGGTGTATGTTGCACTTTATTGAAATTAAAGGAAGTTAAGTGCGGAAAAGGTGAACTAATGAATAAGATAAGATTTCACTAGAATTTCAAGCAATAGGAGGGTAACAATTGGCATCACCTCCGCCACTCATTCTTTACAAGATTTTAAGTAATCCTCATTCTACCATTGTATTTTGACTTCGCAAGAAACAACTAGAGAGAGAAAGAGTCTTGCTTCATATTTTATTTTTATTCTTGCCTTCGTCTTTCCACAAAATCACCACCCGAATTTCCATTCTCTTCCTTCCTTGTAACCGGACCTATCGAGATGAGAGAGACGAGATTTTTCAACAATTTTCTTCACCTTGTACCCTTTTCTAGCCTGTTCTTCAAGCTCCAAATAGAGGAGGAAGATTTCATCTGTTCTTTCATAAATTTTGCTCCAAGACCATTGCCTCATCCAACTTCACTTGCCCCTGATCAAGTTCGAGAGAAAGGTAAATCCTGTGGCGAATCTTGGAGGTCTACGACTTACCTTGATTAGGGTTAAGACTATGTTAGTGGGAAGAGCTTGAACTCTGTAGACCTATAAGTTTTACAGCTTAAATCTAATGATTTATGGCTAGATGAGATTAGGTTCTTGAAAGGATCTCTTGAAAACCCGAGTACCCGATTAGATGACTTGAAACTTTTCCATGTTTTGTAATGTGAACCTGTTGGTGAATCTTGATGGTTAATAGCTTGATATATGTTGATTATTATGCATTATGGTTATTTCATGAGATTGATGAATTGTAGTTGTGAGATTGATGCGAGAATCTTGGTAGACTCTCTAGAAATACCCCCTGCTAGCCGGATCCATTTCGCTACCTTTAGCCCTATTTTCTTACAAATTTTTGGTAAAATATTGCTCAATAATCTTTGTTCAATGTTGACTTTTAAATGCGAATTTAGAAGTTAAAAAGGGATAATTTCTTAAACTTCGTTTTGCTAGACATCTCCTCTGGGAGCATTGCACTATTTAAAAAAAAAATTTTAATTTGGGTCTTGCTTGTTAGATTTGAAACTAGATAAGAACTTTTTCAACCTTGTAAATTTTAGATTTTGCTCAATCTCCATAAGCACCAATAGTTTTCAAAGCCCACTAAAATGTCAAACCTGATCTGTTTCTGTACTTGTTAAAGCTATCACTTGAGGTCAAATTTGTCTTATTTACGAATTGAGTTTTGAGAAAACGTCTTTTGAACAGTTGTAGTACTTTGAGTCTATTTTCCAGTGGTATACAGTTGGTAAATTTTTCAATTTATGGATATGCAAAGTTGGAATTTTCTGGTTTAAAAAAAAAATGTGTTCTTTTAAAACTTATGACTTTACTTTTGAAATACTAATTTGATCCGAGTTTGATTTCATGGATAAAAAAAAAATGAGGTCTCTTGTAGTTTTAATTTCTCTTTTAAATGATGGTTTTTGAAAGCTTTGATCTCCTCTTGAGGTATTACAGTAGTTGTTTAAGTATGTGGTTCTACCTTTTCAATTGAGTACCATGATAGTTTAAGGGAATTAACTTGAGATGGTTCACTTTTGGTGGTCATTGGGTGTAATTGCCTTAGGTGCTCAAGGTGATTTCTAGGAGACTTCTGCAGCAGAAAAGTAAAGGACTTGAGAATTAAGAAAATCCCTTTAGTCAAGATTCTTTGGAGAAATCACGACATTGAGGAGGCAACTTGGGAAGTGGAAGAAGAAATGCAAAAGTATCCAGAATTATTTGTTTAGCAAGGTGAAAATTTTGAGGAACAAGCAAATTCCTTTATTGACAATATTGTGGATGAACCAAGGTGTCGAGGAAGTAACTTAAGGGTTAGAGGAAGGAATTTAGAGGAAATACCTAGAATTATTCCATAGTTCAAGTATGAATTTCGAGGATGAAATTCTATTAAGGGGGGAAGGATATGAGGGCCTCAAAAATTTTTTTTTAATATTGTTAATATTTATTATTTTAGATATGGTTATTGTTATTATTAATTCGTTTGATTAGTTTAATGTCGTTCTCAAACATATTTTTCAAGAAATTTAAATGGAGATTCATTTTTATTTTTGGGAACCCAATTTTTATTTCACACTTATTTCCTCGTTGATTTTCAACATTCCATTTATTTTTATTTTAAAAATTTGCCCTTTTAGTGTCAATTAGACAGAAAATGAGAAAACACATTTTTCGAGGTAAAAATTCTGGCAGTGAGTGACGTAGCGATGGAATATAAGGATGATCACTCGTAGGTTAAGAATATAATCAAAGGACTACAAGCGAATTAGTAAAGGTGAAATTAAGTAGGGTTTTGAAACCATAAAACCTAGTTGGACAAATTTCCCGAAAAACTAGGATTTTAACCTTGCGAATGATCTACCCATTTAATTTCCTCCAAATCACTTCAAATACCCTTCCTTTTCTCCTTAAATCAACCGAGCACCCTTTTCATTTTCTAGCCAAATTAATCACTTCATTTCCCTCCAAATTAAGCTTTAAGACAAGAAATTTCAAATGGGGACAACAACCATTGAAATAAGGTTTTAAGTCTTGTCAATGCTTTATGTCAAAACAATCCAAGTCTTCTCTTCATTTTCCTTCCATTTTCAGCCAACCATTCTCTTCCTTCTTCCCTTGTGAGAGCCGAGAGACAGGAGAGAGATAGAGAGCCAAGGGAAAACTTCATCTTCTTCCTTATCAACTCAAATTCCATAGCCAACCAAAAGTTTCAAATTCCACTTTCACTCCAACCCTCCTTTCTTGTGGTTTTAGCCGAGAAGAGAGAGAAGGGGAGAGAGAGAGAGAGCTGTGAGCCGAGAGAGAGAAGGAAAAGAGGGGCAAGGAAGCTTCTTCATCTAGCCTCCAACCCACCCCAAGAAGCTCAAGCAAGACAACCCAAGCCATCACCTCCATTTCCTCCATTTTCTTGAGCAAACCGAGAGCTTGAAGGAGGGAGAGGAAGAAAACAAGAAGGGCCGTTGGGTGGAGGCTGGCCGAATCAAATTTGGGCAGAGGAGAGGTGGTTGATTGCTGCCATTTTCAATTGGAGGAAGGAAATCAATCAAGGGAGCTCTAGGAAGCAAGAAATACTTGCGAAGTTGACTAGGGTTGGACATTGGAGCATTTCTTGGGAATTTTGAGTTAGGATTTGATTGTTTGAAAGGTAAATTTTCAATGCACCTTTAATTTTCAAAATTTCAGATTTAATTAGGTTCTATATATATGATTTGTGGTGTATTTATGGAAGTATTGGGTATTTGTTGGATGATTCTAGCTTAGGAATTTATTGCCCCTTTTGATGCTTTGGAATCTACCTTGAAGAAGTTGGATGATGTTGTTGAGTGGGCTCTTGGAATCCCACAAGAATGTGAATTTGCTTCTTAGCATGAAAATGGTGAAGTGTGTGTGTGTGTGGATGTTGGAATTTGTGGTTGGAATTTGGGGAAGAAACCTCAAGGGAAAACCGGATGGAGAGGGGGAAATGGGGGCTGAAAATTTGCTGTTTTCCCTTAATGTTTGTGGCTGCATTTTTGTAAGTTTAAGGGCTGATTCTAGTGCTTAAATGATGAACTTTGAGTTGTTAATTTACTCTACAAAAGCCCCTCAAAAGTTCTAGTAAGAATGGCATGAAAAAAATTCTGCTATGGGAGCCTAAATGTTGGTTGAAAATCCTACTATGTTTCCCCTGTTTTGTGGCTGAATTTTTGCAAGCTTGAAGTCTAATTGTGAGGCTTAAATGTTGAGAGATAGGTTGTTATTTTGTTCCACACGAACCCCTTCAAAAGCTAAGTAAAATTGGTGGTTAGTGGAACAAGGAAAACTGGAAATTTAACAAGCATGCTGTCCAATTTTTGAGGCTATTTTAGTGCTAAATTTTGAGCTAAACTTGTATCAATTTTGATCACCATTGGGTCTAGGAAGGTTGGAACTGCCTTAAGTTCGAAAATGGGGTAATATGGTTGTGGTTTAGATGTGTTAAAAGCAATAAGAAGAAAGGGAGTGCAATCTCGCAGGAATGAACAAGTGTTGTCCAGTTCACTTTGGGCAAGTAGAAAATTGTCTTCCCATTCAAATTTTTGTTTCAATTTTTGTATGAACCTATCTTATATATTTAAGTATTAGTGTACCAAATTTGGTAATTTTTGGGTAAGAAATCGTCACTCAAAAGAAGCCGAGAATGATGCCCTGTAAATCTGAAAATCAGAAATTACAGAATTTCGAACCAGCCCTGTTTGAACTGCTATAATTTCTTGTTCGAGAGTCAAAATTGAGTGCCGTCAGTGGAATTTGAAACACCATACATATTAATTTAAACTGTATAAATTTCAGAGGCCAATTAATTTCCTACAATTTTTGGTAAATTTTCGAAGTTGGCTGGATAATCACCCTGATATGTTCTGTTTTGGTACTGTAGCAGTTTCTTAATCGAAAATCTGGGCAGATTCTGTCCAGAATTTTAACTTGGTGTCTTCGAAAAGTTTTATAACTTTCAATTAGGTTTCCAACGGTACCAAGATTTCAAAATTTGGACTTATATAACTCAAGTTACAATTTTTCAAAGATTTCTGCTCAAGTAGGAAGTTATCGAACTTGAATTTTTCTTGAGTAAGATTTGTCTGATGAATTAGAAACTTATTTTCATTACTTTGTAAATATTTTAGGAAGTGTTGCTGAGTTGCAAAGTGATCCAAATTTGAACTCCGAGACCTACTTTGTCGGTGAGTTTCCAATGCATGTTAAATGCGTTAATTTAAATGCTTTGTGCGTGAACGTGCTTCGTGACATGTTACATGTTTAAAATGTGGAATTTGAAATTATTGAACCGCTCGCTTAAACGAGAGTATACTTTATTGCTCCCTTCTAAGTAGAGTTGGTGACTTAAGTGTTTTTGCCTGTATTACAATTTGGAGAAGAAAACTGTTATATAACCACTCTTGGCCGCGTCCCTTGAGTGGTTAAGTGCTTAAGTGTTTGGCGTGCGAGCCCTGTAGGGGGAGTTTGGTGGAAGGAGTTTGGCATGAAGAGTCGTCTACTTGGACTGAAAGTCGACGGAGTGTCGACTACTCTAAATGTTCATGAACTGTGGATTTGAGTTCCTGAGAGCCAACGTATCCTTCTTGCATGTTTAATTTACTTGCTTCCTATGTTTATATTACCACCTATTAATTTACTGTTTATATGCATGTGCATGACTTTTGGAAACTCACGAGCTTTTAGCTCACCCCCGTTCCCCTTTGTTTTTCCTTAACAGGTTATGAGAATCCAGGGATCTAACTAGGTTTAGCTCTGTATTTTGGCTTTTGTCTCGAGTATGGAGAAACGAATTGTATATTCTTTTGAATTTAAATGTTTCGGTTTTAAGAAAATGTATTAAGTTATGGCTCGAGGTTTTTTAAGTATTTTGAGTTGATAACTGTAATTTTAATTTTAAACGTCACTTTACAATTTCCGACGTTATTGTTGAGGTGAATTTTGGTTTTATCTTTTAAGTTAGTACTTTTGAATGCGTAAGTCCTGGCGAGAGTTGGGCAGATAGCCCGCTAACCCCTCTGGTTAGCCTTAGAGGGAGGTGGGGCTGTCACAATTCTCCTCCTTTTGAGAAAAATTTGTTCTCAAATCGTGTTTGTCATTCGAAAGGAAAGGACTTAAGTCAACAACAGTGAAAGTAGAACTAACATTACACTTACCTGGATGGTCAAGCTTGTAGGTATTGTTAGTGATTTTGTTTGCTATTTGAAAAGGTCCATCCCCTCTTGTTAATAATTTATTACATCATTGGGTAGGGAATCTTTCTTTGTGCATATGTATTCATACCCAATCACCCAATTCAAAGACCATCTTACAATGACCTTTGTTAGTTTGCTGAATGTATTGAGAATTGCATTTCTCAATGTTCTCTGAAACTTGTTCATGCAATTTGTGCACATATACAGCCTTCTTTTTCCTATCTAGGCTAACATGCTCAGATAAAGGTAAATGTGATAAATTCAAAGGAGTTAAAGAATTAAAACCATACATAACTTCAAAAGGTGAGAATTGTGTAGTACTATGCAAACTCAACCTGCGGCAAACACTCCTCTCATGTTCTAAAATTATTTTTAATAATGGCACGTAGAAGAGTAAACAATGTCTGATTTACTATTTCAATTTGACCATCCATTTGTGGATGGCTAGTAGCTGAAAACAACAATTTAGATCCCAATTTTCCCCACAAAGTCTTCTAGAAATAACTACAGAACTTAACATCTCTATCAGTCACAATCACCCTAGGCATGCCATGTAAGAAGTATTTCTATAAAGAACAAAATAGTAATAAGAGATGCATCATCAGTTTAATGACATTGTATGAAATGAACCATCTTAGAAAATCTATCAACAACAACAAAGATGGAATCATTACCTCTTTTAGACCAAGGCAGACCTAGCATAAAATCCGTAGAAATATCAACCCATGGTTCTCTAGGTATAAACAATGGAGTATATAAGCCAAATGGATTTATTTTAGACTTAGTTTTATGATAAGTTGCACATCTACTTAGTATTTGTTCCACATCCTTTTTCATATATGGCCAATAAAAATACTCATGTAAAATAACTAAAGTCTTTGTAATTCCAAAATATCCCATTAATCTCCTCCATGTGATTCTTTAATAAGTAGATCATGTATGGAACAATTAGAAATGCACAACTTATCAAGGTAAAATAAGAATCCATCAGAAATATGGAACTTACATTGAGGCATTTTAAGGCATGTTTCATAAATTTCACCAAGGTCAGGGTCAATATTATATATGTCCTTAATAAACTCAAAACCAGGTAGCTTAGCATCAAAAATAGTAAGGAATATCAACAAGACAATGCATATGCTACTATATTAGACTTGCCTGACTTGTATTTGATAACATATGGAAATGTTTCAATGTATGTAATCCACTTTGCATGTCTCTTCCTCAACTTAGGTCTTGCATTCAAATGCTTAAGTGATTCATGATCAGTATAGATTGCAAATTCCTTAGGGCATAAATAATGTTGCCACTATTCAAAGCTCTAACTGGCTTGTACAACTCTTTGTCATATATTGAGTAATTCAACACAACACCTCTAAGTTTTTCACTAAAATATGCAATTCATCTTGCCTCTTGCATTGACACCACACCACCTGGGCTAGAAGCATCCCACTCTATTTAAAAAGTCTTATTAAAGTTAGGAAAAGATAAAGACAAAATAGGTATATGTGTGAAATAGTGTTTTAGTAATTGAAATGCATTATCTTGAACTTCTCCCTATTGAAACTTCTTATTTTTCTTAATTACAGGGGGCAATGAAGGAGCAATCATACTAAAATTAAGGGTAGGCAAAAATATCTGCTAACTCAAAAACTCATGGGATCCGATCCGATTCGCTTAGAAAAATAGGGTATCCAATTCGTATTATTTATCCAGGTCAAAAAAGAATCAAGTACCCGCTTATATATGGGGCGAGTTAGGGTCACAAGATTAACAACTCACAGGTACCCGACCCACCCATATATATATATATATATATATATATATATATTATATATAAATACACAAGTGAATTTTGGTTCTTCTCTTTCTTGGAAAACGACTAGGAGTAGTGCATTTTCAGATGCTTGTGATTTCTTTCTGCACTGATGGTCATCTGTATCTAAGTCTTTTTTGCACTAGGAAAGAGGACTAGTGAAGTTTAGTACAAAGAAAATATTTTTTATATACATATACAAAATATTATTTTAGAGTTAATTAAGTAATTTTATCGAACAAATTATAGTATGAACATCTATTATTTGTTTACAAGATTCATTTATAGAGATCATGATATTATTTCTTTTAGAAAAAGTTTAATTAATATAGGACATGTGTAAAAAAGGGGCATTGCTTATAATAATTTTCATTTACTTTTAAATTCATTTTTTCTTTTTATCTTTGCAAATTTATTTTTCAGCAGTAGATTTTTTCTTTTATGTAAAATTTATATTGAATGTTATATGAATATGTAAAATATAAAAATAAATAAGTAGAAATTATTTTTCAAAAAAATAAAATAATGCGAGGGGCAGGACGAGTACCTGGCAGCCCGATCCGCTTTTAGTAGGTACCCGATAATCGGGCATCCATTAATATGTGAGGTAGGTAAAGGTTGAAAAATAGCTTACCAGCAAGATGCAAGTCAAATTAGCGAAATGTCTCATGGGGCAGGTATTCGACCCGTGCCCACCCCTAACTAAAATCCTTGACAAAATGCCTATAAAAGCTTTCAAGGTTATGAAAGGCTTGTAATTTGTCTTCATCAACCTTGATTCCTCATTCACTAACAACATATCACAGGAACATAAGCTGATTAGTGCAAAATATACACTTCTTGAGATTAGTAAATAGCCTTTCTTGATGAAGCATTTCTAGAACAACTTTCAAATGCTCAACATGATCATTAAGATTCTTGCTATAAATCAAAATATCGTCAAAATATGTATCACAACAAATTTTCCTAAGAAAGGCCTCAAAACATGTGTTATTAATCATATAAAAGTGAGATGTATTAGTTAAATAAAATGGCATTACTAACTGCTCATAAATACCATGTTCATTTTTAAAAGTAGTTTTCCATTCATCTCCTTCTTCCATTTTAATCTGACGGTAATCACTTTTAAAATCAATTTTTATAAAAATAATGGTACCTTGGAGTTGATCAAGCATATCATCTAACCTAAGAATAGGATGGAAATACTTTACTATTATATCATTAACTGCACGACAATCTATACACTTTACTATTATAGCATTAACTGCACGACAATCTATACACTATTATTTGGTACTAGAATCACTGACTGTGCACACGAACTTAAAATTTCATGCATCCACATTTAGTCAAAAGTCTATTTACCTGCCTTTGGAGTTCCTTGGTCTCTTCCAGTCCTATCTTATAAGCTGGCTTGCTCAACAATGCTGCTCTAAGAATTAGGTCAATTTGATGTTTAATGCTACGCAGAGGGAATTGTCCATTTAGAATCTTCTCAAGGAAAACATCTTCAAATTTTTGTAAAAGAGACAAAATACCAAAAGAAAAGGAATTATCAAGATCATTAGTAGCAAACAACACCTCTTTGTGGGCCAGTACAAATTAGAGTTGTTGAGAAACTAAAGCTCTCTATACATCTTTGGATTTTATGATCATATTTTGTCTCTTCTCTTTTCTTCCCTCTTTGGCCGACTCATCAACTGCCTTTTTCCCATCATTTGTCAAGCCAATCTCTTTTTTTCTTCTTCCTCACTTTTACTCTTCGTTTTCTTATCACTCTCTATCTCACTCTCTCTTTGAAGTTTCAATTGATCCTTGTACACTTGTCTAGAAGCAAAAAAGTGATTTTCTGTCTAGGTGCTAAAAAGAATAATTGTTTGAATGGCCATCAAATAGTACACTTTTTTCAAATTGTCTTGGACATCCCACAATAATGTGAGTGGCTAGCATTGGCATAATATCACATAACACCTTATTTTCATATTTTCCAATGTGGAGAGGAACACGTACCTGCTTGTAGACCTTTACATCACCATCGTCATTCAACCATTGTAAACATTAGGGTTTTGGGTGCCATGGTTAGAAGAGCTAGATTTTCCATCATTAGTAAACTAGCAATATTGGTACAACTCACACCATAACGATAAGACTACACACTTTGTCTTTAATTTGACAATAGCTATAGAAAAGATTTTTCCATTGCACTTGATCATCTTCCTTAACTCAAGCAACTAATGTTTTCCATGTAACCAAGCATCCAATTTATTTAATTAATTATTCATTTACCCTGATCAATCTATTTTTATCATTTCAATTACAATTGCATTGTGCATTGAATCATTTTATTTCTTAAAAAAAATTTGTTCTTAAATTTAATTTTCTATCACTTAATTAGTGAATTTTGGAGAAAACACGTTTTTTGAGACAGACATTGGGATTGAGAGTGAGGCAATTTTGGAGGGTAAGGATGATCATTTGTGGATTAAGAGAATCTAATTGAGAGATTAGAAGTGAGTGATTAGAGTTAAACTCAATTAGGAGCTTTAATGAACTCCTATTCATAGTTGACTTCTTGGTAATTCTTATTTTAATTTGCATAGGATCAGTAATTGTGCTATAAGAAAACATTAGACATCATAGCCAAAGTTATATTTATTAATAAATCTTGTTATGTAAATGATACCTTGTATATAGATTAGATATGAAAGAAACTAAAGATGAAAGTAAAAACTGAAAATTCAAAAATCATTATGAAATGATTTCTTTTGCAAGATAAATTGAGAGTTCATACAAATTGAATATTCCAACTAAAGTGCTGAGATCTGCTCTTATAGTTAATAACCAATCAGGCAATATAACTAGAAGAAAATAAAATATGATTATAGCAATAAGGAAGAGCTGAGTTGGCCAATGGCCATCAAAAAACGAATTGAGCAATCTAATCCTAACAATTAAGGATGGCCAAGACTCAAATATATTGTAACTCAAAAAACATAATTCAAGATTGAAAGATAGTGAAATTAAAATTTAAAAGTTAAACCCTAACCCTGACAAACCAGTTCAATTTTCTTTGCAATGGTTTGGAACTTAAATACTAATCAAGATATGGACTTCTTTAGCACTGCCACTCGCTTTCATGTCTTGTTCTTCCTACTCTTGAGATTGGCAATGGCCAACTCATGTGAAAATAGCAAGCTATCCAAGCTACTACGTTTGATCCAGTTAAGGTTATTGATCCAGTAAAATAGTTCATTTTTAAAACTATTGGTTATTAATAGACTTCATGCAAAATTTACAAGACAAGACTAATAAAAACTCAAACTGAATTAGTTATAATTATTAGATAGTCACAATGCAAAATTTTCATTTTAATCATCTTTAGAGTATTATTTTTTTATTCCAATTGGACAAAAACCATTATTATTTTAGTTGTACAAAAACCACAATTCATGATGATTATATAATTCAAAGAGCAAAAGTTTAATTGAAATTTTTTCTACATGATATATATCATATATTTTTACAAAAATTACTTATCTAATGATATAACTTAAAAGCATGCATGTGATTATTAGTTCTTAGCAGATTTACTTATTTAATGGTATTTCATTTACATTGTCATTACTTATTGGAGGTGTTGGTGAAATTCAAAAAGGAAACAAAAAACTTATTTCATGTTTAAATAACTTATTACATTGCTTCAGCTACTTAACATCATCTTATTTTACTATGATGCTTCTTATTGTAAGATGACAGAAGAGCTAGAATTGTACAAATTCATCATTTGATGGGCTACTAATCATGTGATTTAGTTGCCTTCATCCTATGCTAACCAATAATAATTGAATTAAGAACTTTCTCTTTTTTTTTTTGCTATTATAGTGGTAAACAAAAATATATACATATAATTGGTATTTGAATGAAACCAATTAAATAACACGTGCATCTTGAGAGGTTACTTATAGAAATAATCTATACCTAGGTTCATACCAACTTGGCGACAAGTTTATGTTTACGAGAGTTGATCATGCTATTGTGCATTGTTGCTATTGCTCAAATGAGGAATTATCCTTCCGAATTAAAATTTCATATGAAAAGTAAGTTGAGATGTTGAAGGATAAAAACTTATTGATAAATCATGTTTAGAACTATTGATTCCGATCATCCAAGTCATTTACCTAATTTGTGTTTTACTATCTAACTTTATTTGTTCATTTTCTATTTATTTATTTTGTATAACTTTTATGTTTAAATCTTTTCAAATAAAATCCAAAAGTACCATCAAAATTGAGTGCACAACCTACTTCATGTGAATGAATCTAAGAAGGCCTAAAGCTTCAATTTTTCTTGCTAAAACTTTCTAGGAAGGAAGGTAACTCGTACATCTAACCATTCTTGCACCATTAATCTCAGATCTAAGACGATCTATGGTTTCTTTTGCTAGAAAATTTGATATCTATACACATTGGAGTTGGGCAATTGAATTCCCAACTTAGGTAGAGGTCTTAAGGATATTTTATGCTTAAAATGGTTTGATGATTATGTGATATGGCTTGTACTTGGTGAGAAAGTTTTGAAAAAATTTGGAGAGAATAAAAGACCTTGCTGCCCGAAATTTCTGCTGCATTTTCCCTTGTTTTATTTCTGAAATTTTGACACCTCTTGATGCTAAAATGCTTGCCATATGTTGGGTAATGTGTATGTAAAATATCTTTCAAAAATCACTTCATTTGGTTGAGCAAAATTTGAGTAAAAGGAAGAGTAAAAAAGCTGGAAAAATTTCTGCTTTAAAGCTGCCCGAATTGCTTCTTCATCTTGGCTTGGTTTTTGTCAAAAATTTTGGGGTGTTTTGGTCTCAAACTACTCAAGAAAACTTTTCTAGATATTTGGCTTTAAATGTGGATAAAATGAGTGAGAAATACCTGCTCAACCAAGTTTAAAAAAGAAAGAAATTTTCGTGTGCATTCCTACTGGAAATTCTAGTAGCAGGTCAGTGAACCAGCCTTTAGAAAACAGACCATAACTAAATGTACAGGAGTCAAAATTGAGTGCCATTTATTTCTTTGAAACTAGACTCGGAATTCTTTCATTGGTATAAGTTTTAAGGACTAGTTCAACTTCTGTGAATTTTGGCAAATTTTCAAAATTGACTGAAATTCAAGACTGTCATGCCTTGTTTTTATTGTGGCAGCGACTTTAAACTGAAATTTGACTAGTTTCTAATTTGAATCTTGTATAATTGTTTTCTAGAGAGTTTTAGTTCCTGAATTTATTTTCCAATGGTATAAGACTCGCAATTTTTGGACTTATAAAACTCAAGTTATGATTTTTCAGAAAATGTCACAAAAACTGAAAATTCTTCTAAGTGTCGAAAGTTTAGAAGTGCCTTGAAAACATTTTCTGGCTTTTAAGTCTAACCTTTTGATTATTTGCACACCATTTCATACTTGGGCAAAAGAATTTATCCAATCACATGAGATTTCTCTTGACTTAGATCGGAAAACTTGATTGATTGAAAGTTGGCCTTGGTTGAATACCTGGATAACTTTGATTATGCATATCTCAGGTGATCACGTGGTCACCGAGGAGTTTGATTGACTTCCTGATCTGCTCTCATTTGCTCTTGGCTTTTGGTGAGTGTCAAATGCATGTTTCATGTTAAAATGATCGAAGTGATACTTGAATAAATGCTATGTGATTTCATGATTTGTAACTTCCCGAGGCGACGGTGTATTATCACCCTCGTTCTCTCTCTTTCTCTCACTTGGATACTTGATAATTGTGATATGATTTTGTATGACTTGCTCTTATACTTGGATATGCTTGTAAGTTGGGAGCATCGAGCGGTAGTATGTGCCACACCTTATTCAGTAGGAGGTGCCTCTCATCCCAACTCAGTGCTATGATCGAATCTAAGTTGATTGGAGCATTGTCTCATCGACCAACCATGCTTATGAGGATGTCCAAACCCCTTAGTTAGTCAATTGACTCACAGCCAGGCATGAGGTCCTGGTCGAGGAGATTTGATGAGCCTTGGGTCCATACCTGTTTCGTCGGTTGGAATGCGTCCGCCGACTACTTGTCTGGGTATACTTGAGTATTACCAAATTACTTGTTTTGACGAGCGGGCCCAGTTGGGGGTTGAAACGATGGACGTTAATGGTTGACAAGTGGGGTTCTATGGACTTGCTCTTGTTATGCTTAACTGGAAATCTTGATCAAGTGGTGGACTAGTTCCTGAGAACTCCTGTATTCTTTATTTAATGTGTAATTAACTTCCTTATTTGAATTCTTGCCTGAAAGTTCTGGTTACTTATCTTGCTCAATGAAAGTGTATATTACTTGATCTTGCATGCTTGCATGTTCTTCTTGGCCTCACTGAGCATTCGCTCATCCCATTATATTTGTTATTCATTAACAGAATTGTGGAGCAAAGTGACCTTGGAAGAGTAGAATCATCCCTTTGCATAAGCTTTTGTTTTCTTGTAAATTTTAACAAGTGTAAGTGTGAATGTGAAATGTATCTTAGAGGTACTTGAATTACACTTGGGTTGTAATAGATGTAGGGTTTGAAGGCGTGGATATGAATCGGTTGACACTTGCTTATCAAAGTCGCTCTTAGTTGGTTGATTCTATTATTTTAACTTGTTTTGCCCGTAGTCCTGGCGAGAATTGGGCAGGCGGCCCGCTAAACCCTCTGGTTCGCCTTAGGGGAAAGTGGGGTTGTCACAGTAGGTGTAACTTCCTCCTTATTTGACTTATCTTTCTCAATCAAAGGCTGCATCTCTTCATACTCAAATTCATCATTTGTAACCACCGGACCATTGCTTGTAATAACTCCTTAGTTTAGTAGAAGAAGAACCTAAGGGCTTCTACTCTTTTTTTGGTTATGAATTCTACCATTGTTGGACTATTTGGTAGAGTAAAATTGTGATCCATCCTCCTTCTTGCTGTGCCTCTCTACTTTGATGGTCTTATCCAACATTTCACATATTTTGAGATAATATTTCAACTTAACAACCTCAGCAATTTTCGGCCTCAAATCATTGAGAAAAGAAGCCATAGTAGTCTCGACATCTTCATGTACATTGGCTCTCATCATTACCATCTCCATCTTTTTTAAATAGTTTTCTACACTCTTGTTTCCTTGAGTGAGAGTTTGCAACTTTTGATGAGGTTCTTGATGGCAATGGTCTGGTACAATTCTCTTCCTTATGAGAACCTTAAGTTCATTCCAAATCTCAACTAATTGTTCTCTATTTCTTCTCTAGTTGGAATAAAGCTGATCCCACCAAACTAGAGCATAATCCATAAACTCCATTGTAGCAAGTTAAACTTTTTGGTTTTCAGTGTAATTGTGATGATCTAAGACCATCTTGAACTTCCTTTCCTATTCCAAGTAAGCTTCAAGATTAGTTTTCCCTTGGAACTGTGGAATTTTGAGTTTGATCCCTTTGATTGATTGGATTATTGTCACGTCATTACCTTGTCGACCACACCTTGGTCTCTTAACCTCCTCATCACTGACAAAATCTTTGAGCTCAAATTTAGGAGCTTTTCTATGGCTGGAACGTGATCTACCATATGAATCTTCAAGGCAGTCATTCCTCTTATACATGGTTTCTAATGACTAATCCACCATGTGTTTGATATCTCCCTTTAATGCATCAGCTAAGAGTTTAAAATCTACAGTTTGAGAAGTTCCTTCACCTCCATTAGACATTTTATAGTCACCTACAAAAATGGTTAGGAAAGCAAAGAATGTCCTCACTTCACTTCCCAACATGTATATATACTCACACTCGTGTTTCACTCAAAGACACTCTATTAAGCTCACCAAGCTAATTCTCTAGACTTTTGATCACCCTTCTTAAGGAAATTAGAGTTCCTTCCAAGTGTGCAATCAACTTACCAAGGGAATCACACAAGTGTAGCAAAATTGAGAAACAAAGTGATAGAATATTCATGAAAGTTAGGACTCAATTAAACCTGAAGAATGACCCAATTAAGACAAACAAACATGGCTAACAACTAGAATTCTGATAACTGAAGCAAAGAAATAAACGGCTGAATTTCATGAAGCCTAGAAGAATTTCTACCTGAAGTAATAAGATGGAAATTTGAAGTTTGAACTCCAAATGCCCTTGGATTCCAATTTAGAAATAAGTAATCAGTTATGAAAACCCTTTTGTTTCAATCCAAACTATGGTAGGATTAAATTTTTGGATTAGATATGGTTAGAGAACTAATCCTTAACAAGGTAGGACTTGACTTATAGTTTCGTTTGTGTTCCTTTGATCCAAATCCTCTTTTTTTTTCGTAGATCACTTTAATTCTTGAACACAAGCTGCATTCTTTTTTCTTTTTGAAATTTGCAGCTTCAAGAAATAACAAACAAGCAAACAAGAAATCCAAGAATATGAACTAGGGTTTTCAAGATCTTCACAATTTTCAAGATTTGGTTCAAGATTTCAAAGAAACACTAAAGTTGGATTCAAGAACTTCAAAATTACGTTCAAAAATTTCAAGAACAAACAAGTGGAGCCCACATAATCCAAAGAATTCAGAAGACTCAAAACACTAGACCAAGGTGAGAAAAAGTAACGACTAAAGAAATTTTTTTAACAACTCAAGAAGCAAAGACACAACTAATACAAATGACACAAACCCTTAAAGAAATGATTCAAGAGAACAAGAAAAAAGTTGACTCAAGTGACAAACAAAAAGACACAAGAATATAACTAGATAATCTGGAATTTGATATGGAGTTTGCAGTGGAATTCTAACCCAATCATGGATAACTAAAGATCAATTTCGAATAGGTAGAATGATGCCACAACTATGTGTGATTTTTAGTTGATAAGTCGGTTGATCACTTGGAAATCCCTTCAAATTGCTCAAAGAAAGCTTCAAGAAGCCAAAGAGAATAAACTCAAATTTTGTTACTCAAAAGTTAGCTTAACAGTTACAAGTGAAAGAAAGAACTATGTATAGCCAAAACTTCACTAACTAGACTAATCCGAGTTGGATTTAGATTTAGTCATGTATTCCTATTAACTAAATAATTAACTAATTAACTATTAAATGCCCATTAAACTAATAGCTTAATACAAAGGTTGGCCATTTAGTGCCTTAGTAGGACAACAACTAATAAAAATAAAAGAAACATCAGATAATTAAAAATCCCAAATTAGAAATACAAAAGATTGGTGCCGGTTATATGACCGGTCTTGGCGCCAGTCTTTTCTGATGGCATCAGAGTTAAGACCGGTCTTCAAGTTGGTCTTAGCCTAGCCTCCAAAGGATGGTCCTTCATTTTGACCATAGATTTCAACTTGGATCAATGTCTTTGTAGGTTGAGCTCCACTTTCCATGCCTTCAATATATTTATAAATACCTTCTTAAATTAACTTTTTTCCCTCTAAAACAGTTAGCTTACAAGAGATAATTACTGGAATTGTCTCTCCTCCAAGAAATACATACATTAGATAACTTGGTAATTGTTTTAACTCTAACTTCAAGGCTTGCACAATAGATGGCAAAAGTTTTGATACATTACAAATTTAAGACACTCCAATTCAAAGATAGTATCTTGCAATTTAGAAGAAAAATAAAACTTCCTTTTTATCATTTGGACATGCTCCCAATCAAGACAGCTAGTTATAGCAACCTTCAACACATCTTCATTAGTTAATTTAAGATGTGTTATGTAATAGAGCCAATTACATCTATAAAAACTGAATATGCTTCACTAGGATATTCTATGGCATCACAGATATTGAATTTAATAATCTCACCATCAAATTCCATAATCAAAGTTACATACATCAATTTTTGCTCTAAATGTTCTCAAAATGATCTTCCTGACAAAATAGGGGTGAATTAGAAGAATTATCTTCTTCCATATCAAGCATATAAAAGTCTGTAGAAATAATCAAATTATTTACTTGAACTAAAATATCCTCCAACACTCCATTAAGATATGCATTTGACCAATTAGTAAGTTCAATATTATACCTATGTCTTTTAAAGGCCCAAGATTCAATAAATTATAAATAGAACAAGGCATAATATTTATGGAAGTGCCTAAATCTAATATTGCTTTCTCAATCCTTACACTTTTAATTTTGCGAGGAACAGTAAATATACTTGGATCCTTACATTTAGGAGGTAACTTTTTATGTAGCATTACCGAGATATTCTGTGCCTCTCTCCCAATGGACTTTCTCATTTCCTTTTAACTTTTTCTTAGTAGTGCATAATTCCTTAAGAAATTTAGCATATCTAGAAATTTGCTTAATTGAATATAAAAGTGAATTTTTACTTGAACATTGTGAAAATTTTTTAGAATCTCTTGCTCCTACTCCTTTTCTGGAATTTCACAAATTGGCTGGCAAATGGAGGAAGAGATGTCACTATTACTACAAGTTCATCTTTGGTCTTTTGCTATTGTTGAGCCTTAGGTTGAAGCACTACTACTTCTTTCTCAATTCTATCTCGATTGCTTGCTCAAAAACTCTCTTGCTAGGGTTTGACAACTCTTTGCCACTACTCAAGGTGATGGCACTAGCATATTGCGTTGGATTGACAATAGTCTATGAAGGCAGCTTTCCCAAAAATTGAGACTCCAACTAATTCATTGTAGAAGCCAATTGACTCATTTGATTCTCCAAGTTCTAAATACTTCTTCTTGTCTCCAATTGAAATTTTTGGGTGTTAGTAGCTAATGATTTAACAATTTCTTCAAGGGACATACCGTGTATAGAAGCTAATTATTGCTGTGGAATAGGAGTTCTAGGCTGATGCCACTGTTGTTGAATATCCAATGGCCTTGTTGCATAGTTAAAATTCGGATGATCCTTCCATCCTGGGATATAGGTGTTTGAATAAGGACCATAATGCCTTTGAGGTGGACCTAGAAATCCTCCCATTGTATTTGCATGTTCATTCAGATCATCTTGCAGTATGGGCCACATGTCAATTGGATGAATAGAGGCATAGCAAATTCCATATGTTTTAACCTGCTATAATTATCCTACAACAACGTTTCTACCAGAGATGTTAGAGAATCAAATCTTTATTCAATTGAAGAAGCAATTAGCACATTGACTTTATGACAAGCATAATCCTATTTGTTACCAAACCGTTCAGCATTAATAGCCATTCTTGAAATCCGCCTCCTTGTTTCTGTGGGCATTTTATTTATTAATGCTCCTCCACTAGTTTGCATCAATTATTTTCCAATTCATTCATGCTAATCCCTCATAGAAGCACTAGATAAAAAGTTAGTCAGGAATCTAGTGATGAGACCAACTTGTGCATAATTGATTGAATCTTTTCCAACACTCATGCAAGGCCTCTCCATTGAACTACTTGATTCCACAGATATCTTTCCTAAAGCTTGCAACTTAGGAAGCTGGAAAGAATTTCTCAAGAAAATGCATCTTTATCTTAGTCCATGTAGTGATTATTCCACAGGGCAAATAATAGAGCCAATCCTTAGCTTTATTAGCTAAGGAAAATAGAAAGGCTCTTAATATAATTGGCTCTTTGGTAACACCTTGGGGTTTCATAGTCGAACATATAAATGAAATTCCCTGAGGTGCTTGTGAGGGTTCTCACTTGAGAGCCCATAAAAAAAAGGGAGTAGGTGAATTAATCCAGATTTTAGCTCAATTGTTCATCTAAGGTAGGATATGTTACGCAAAGAGGTTGCTAATTTAAATATGGTGCAGCCAATTACCTTAAAATTTGCTCTTAGCCATGCTCTCAATCTCTTCTTTAGATTCACTAGAAGAATTAAAAAAGTTGTTGCTAATTTCAATCTTGGGGAAGAAGATAATTGCTCTACTCATTTCCTAGTTTCTTTTCTCAATCTACGAGCTGTATTCTCTATCTCAAAATCGCTTGCAATTCATCTATATGAGAAGATCAAAGCATGAACTAGTGACAGATTAATCAGAAAATAAAATTAAAAATTAAAAAATAAATCAATTAAGGCACCAATCACCGGCAAAGGTGCCAAAATTTATTGGAATTCAAGGCAGGAAATATGAAATTTCATACTCTAAAAATGTAGACTAAAGTATAACGTCAGTAGGGTCATATACTCAGGAATTAGTTAATTATTTCCTTGGAAAGTAATGATAAATAAAATGGGAGAAGTTGGAGAAATTAAAAGTAAATAACTCAATTAAATAAAATAATAATGCAAAAATTAAATAAAACTAAATGAATAAAAAGAAAGTCTCTAGTCAAAGGTCTAAACTCCATTTTTGGTTCATTTAACTAATCATTGATGTAAGAACAAAAATTATTTATTTATAAATACACTAGTTACGGTTGTCAACAAGTTTTGAAAGCCTACATCTCCTTACTGTCTCGATAACCACAATGTACTTTGTGATTTTTTTTTTAACAATTAGACAATCCTGGACAAGAAGCCAAGGAAATTGTTTGTACGGCTCTAGCCTTCTCTTCCCTTTCTCCTAATTGAGTATCTCTTAACATATGGATACTCATGTCCCAACTCCAAGTAAAACGATAAGAATCTATTTACAAATATAATTTTTCAACTAATACTACTAATAAAAAAAGATATTATTTCTAAAAATCTATTAATATCCAATTCCACAAGGAAATTGAGATTTTGTTCCAAATAATCAACAGATACATCGAGTATGGCCTATTTCAAATCCTATAACATTTCAACTTTATAGCAGAATAAGATTTAACAGCACCTTGTAAAATAAAGTTTTCTGAAAATTTAGCCTTTAATGCACTTTTTACTCCCAAACGTCCTTTAACAATGCGAAACACCAAGCATGAGTAAAATGTAGCACTTAACACCAAATTTAGCCAAATTTAAGAGGGAATATGCATAAATAAAATGTGTAATTAGCTCTCTAACAAGAATAACTAGAAGAGAAAGAAAATGTCAGAAGTACTAAAAAGACAGTTCATAATCATGCCTTTGCAGTTTTTCCCAAACTAGGGATTCATTTATTCAAAATAAAAAATTATATGATGAGATTGAGGAAGTTAAGGAAACTGATGGTAAGGAAAGTCGATGTTTGGCTGAATTAGATAACTATAGTTCTATTAATTTGCCCAAGAATCAAATTGATTTTGGATTTTACACTAACGATAAGAAAGTAGTTATTCGTTCCAAGGCTGATAAGCTTTGAGAATATTGGATAATGTAATCTCTATTTTCTAGGAATGCAGATCGAATGATAAAACTAGGATTTTGCCTGGTATCCCTAAAGCAGAATCACAATATTTGAAAAAATAATGAGGCTAAAGAGGTGGTATCCTCAGAGGCCAATTCAATCTACAAAAATATTGAGGCACATAGTTAGCCAAGAGAAAAGGAAGATCCAGAAGTGATCGCTTCATGTGAACCCAGGAATAGTTCTGGTAGCCATCGTATTAGGTAATCTTTTCACATGAATAATTTGTCTCTTATATTTGTTTGCTTATGTTATCCCCACTAATTCAAATAAATATTAGACATATAGGATCCAATACATATTCTTGGGATGCCAACCATAATAGAATATCTCTAGCATCGCCTGATGAGGATTTTTCTAATCCTTGTGAGATTGACTATGCTACCTCACTTTGATCTCAAAATCAAATAATAGAATTAACTCTTACAGAGAGTACAACAAAGGATGAGGATCTACTTAATCCTGATGCCAACGGTGTTGGTAGAGATGAGGTGAGAACAAGTAAGAATAGGAAAGTTTTGTTTTGCTGCTTTAGCTCTCTTTCTTGGCAGTATCAGCTTGAAAACTAAGGAAGTAGAGCTGATCAATAGTGTAATCTGTGTATCATTTATCAAATTAGCAAAGTAGGCAGTATAATTTTTTGTTATTACTACATGATAATAACAATTTAGTACCAACAGTTATGAGTTTGCTGTAGAGGTTGAAAGAATATGGGAAATGCATAACAAGTAGGCTACTCGTGCACTTACTTTTTCTGAATAGCAGCCAATTATGTTTAACATTTTTATCCAGATGGCAAATTTTAACACTTTTCTAAGACTAAATCCATGCTAACTATGGAAAGTACCTATAGACCCATTGGATTTTTTTTTTTTCTTGAAGTTTGTATAAAACTTTATCGTAGCATACTGTAGAAGTTTTATAAAAACTTTTGGAGTTTGTTAACAACTTTACTATAAAAAAATTATTGTTTGTTGAAAGTTATTGTAGCAAAAATTTTTATTTTTTATTGATGATTATTTTTTTTATTTTAATGTAATAGATTTGTGACTAGATCCATGTACGGGGATCATTATCTGAGTACAAGGTGAATGGATCTCTGAGTAGATTCATGAAGCTAAGTACAGTATAGGATCTGTAATTGGATCCACTCACAGATCCAGTTTGTGGATCCATATTAGAAACCATCTATTCACATTCTTTTAAGTGGCCACATCAACTAATTCCTACACATATCGTACCTATCCCATTTAATTTCAAAATAGTTATATGTATTTTGTCAACTGTCCGAAATAAATTAGGCAGCAATAGATTTTTCTTGCACAATATGTGAAAAAGTGGGAAGATAATTGTTGGCATATGAAGAAGACAACACTACCAAATGGACTAGTCATTTTAGTGCCTGTCGAGATTCGTTCCAATTGCAACACCCATAGGTTGTCATATCCATTTGGGTCAATTGCGGTGTTGGTTATCGTTGCATCAATATTCAGGATAGTGTTTGCCTCCATGATGTACTGGTCATTAGGTATTCTCTCTCTAAAAAATTTATGTAGGACATAACATACTATAATAATATTTCTCTATGCTTCAATTGCATAATTTTTTCAGAGTATCAATTTTTCAACACCCTAAATGTCCAAATCAATAACATTTCTAACTGAAGGATGATGTTGTTTTTAAAACTCCTTCACCCCTTTTTGTCCTATCACCCCGAATCACTCTTGAAGGCAGCCATGAAACATGGCATATTTTTATATGCTGTATTAACTACATAATACTTACCTTGCTCTAGCTGAGGAAGAATAGAATCTAGATTATTAATGATATCGAGAAAGACTTGGCCGTCTTGAGCACTGCATTCCCAACTAACTCTAACATGCATATACCTCATATTTTTATGATCACGTGTAACTAAATATTTCAAAATATGATACCTTTTGTATTTCAAAACGCATGCTGTCATTGCTAGGTGCACTAATAGATATATGCGTCCTATCAATAGCCCTTATACAATCCTGTTCCAAAAAGGTACATATTAGCTAAATTACAAAGCAAATAATTAACATTCAAAATAGGTAGTTGGCATACCTTAAACCACAAGTACAAAAGATTACTATTCTATATTCTTGGATGAGCAGCATTGGTCTATAGAGGTCAAATTATAATGGGGTCTAGGCAAATCAACACCATACATGTGTGTTTATATGCCAATGGATTATCTCGGTTGAATGTTGAAAATACTCACCCATAAACCTTTGCATCAAGTTGTGGCTAAGGCCATATAATCCAAGTGTCACTTCTTTCTTTAGACATAGGTCATTTTTAGGACCCTCTATTGCATACCCACCATCCCTTGAAATTGCACACAATCGAATGAAAATCGACACATTCATTGCATGTTTTTTAGTATCCAAGTATGGTTCCCCTGAATGAGTTCATTCACACATTGATCCCTTGTTAAAACACTAGTTTTGCAAGGTTGCTTCAGAGGCCTGTCAATATGAAAATGGCTGCTGCTATTTTTTTGGCATCATTTGGGTCATCTATGTTGGCAAAGAAGATGTCGAACTGCAAAGTGTCAGCAACTATTTTTTGGCACTTGTTTAGCAAAGCTAGGCCTGGTCAGTCGAGACCCATCCACATTGAGCCAGAGTGTCAGCAAAGAAGATGTCGAGCTACAAAGAAAAGATGTCAGAAGATAATAATAGAAAAAGAAAAATTTTCTATGTATTTGAAATTAGAATATGCTTACCTTGGCCTTAAGGAGAAGCATATTTTTCATGACTCTATAGGGTCACAAAAGTAAGAAAACTAGGTGTCTCTAGAAAAGACCAAGTTTGAAACATACCTCACGAGCAACTCAAGGATCTTAGACATGGTTTGATGTTGAATGAACATTTCAAGCAAAACTGCTCTAGCCCATGCATAGTATTTACTCATTGAGGTGCATGGGAACAATCTCCTATTGAGACCATACTAAAGGCTAGTCAGTTATCTTCATTAGGGTTTTACTGTGGAAAGTTGGCTCTGAGGTGAAGAGAGGAACTTGAGCCTAGTTCTGTGACTCGGTTAGTTGATCAATAGCCTCATTATGGATCTCGATGGGCCATTTATTGGCCTTAAGAATGGGCCAAATTGTAACAGGACTAGGAGGGTATCTTGTACTGCTCCAAGGAGGCCTCTATGAGATGTCCACATTGGTGGCTTTTCTCTTCTTCTTGGCCATCACAGATGCCCTTACTAGCCCCATACACCGGGGAGTACACCACCCCAATATTTTATTAAATAATCAATAACACAATGGGAGGTATAAACCTTCACTTAAAAATACATGAAAAATTAGAAAGTTATAATAAAAGAAGTACTTCTCTCTTACAAGATATCTAATGACCTACTCTTGTCATAGGAAATCCTAGTCTATCCATCAAAGTTTTCCTTTAGCTAAACGTGACTCACTGTGAAAGAGCTAAATTATAGTTAGTATTTAGGATGAAAACTTAAAAAGAGAAGTTTAGAAAAAATTACAAGACCTTTGCAGCCTACTGTAGTAGGTGTTCAAATTTATCTGGGCCCTACTCAGCCCCACATTTACTAGAATGGCCTCTAGAAACAACTAGTAATTGATGACAAGATTTAACTCGAATAGTTTCTTATGCCCTTCATCATCAAAAATTTTTGGTTAAGGATTGCTATGGCTATTTCACCAAAAATCCTTAGAGAAATCAGAGTCTTGGACAAAAATAAACCCATGTTTCCAGTCATAGATTAAGGTTAGAGGATCGACAACCAACTTCTAGGCATAAGTTCAGGTGTTGAAATTGAGCCACCCTTGATTAGTTTCCCTTTGCTTTAAAAAGTAGAAATGCCAAAGCTGTAACTCGAGATACTTGCACAACATTTCGAGCCCAATGAGGGTACGTACTGTGTTTGGTGTTAATTGTGTATTCTAACAGGTGCCGAACCTGTGCAACAATAAATATTAAAATCCTAATTACCACCACAATTAATTATAAAATAATTCTGAGTACTGGAGCAGGGACTCTGGATGTGCAATGGGTTACTTGCTTCACCCTGATTCCAAGGAGTATGCTAAACCCGATATACCAGAATTATTTCTAAGAAAATATTAACTTGTAATAGTGGTAAGCAGGGTCGTCTCCTCAGGGAACGGTAGGAAATTGTTTCTTTCTAGGTCACAGTAAAATGGGGGGTTTGGATGCGATAGAACTGGAAATAAAATAAATAAAATAAGTAAAAGAGAAATGAAAATACCAACTAAATAAATCACCAGAGAACGAATAGAGAATAATTTAATAAAAATGCAAGTAATGAAATTCTACCCAAAGGAACAACTTCTCAGGCACAGTCCAATCACTTGATCATTGATGCAAAAATAATTCAATCACTTGTCACTAGGTTAGTTATAGTTGCCAACAAACTCTGACAACCAGTTTTTCCTTACTTTTTCGACAGCCAAGGTACGACCGTTGACTGCTTCCCTAACCAGATAACAACCCTAGGTACGACCGTAGGAATTTAATTATCCAATTGCATTAAAAGTTAGAAAAACCCAACCCTAACCAATGAACACGCTAAGAGGGTCCATTTAAGCTAGATCATACGTTTCCCCAACATAAACCAATTATGGTGGTCGTCACTTGTTATTAACTAAATGAACGATTACGTATTCAATTAGTTAATTTGACAATAGGCTATTAGGTTAATTCAAATACCGGGCCGCGATACTCAATTAACAAAGTAACCCTTCATCAATTAATCCCGAAAACGTACGAATAGTAACAAATTAAAAGAAAGGTTAGAGATTCGACTAGATCTCATAAATTTCCTGGACCGCGCCTTCGAGTTGCCCTTTGAGTAGATGAGAAATTTAGCCGCTCCTCATGGAAAATTTCATCCAACAAATGTTTGAGAAGTTTTCAACCATGGAAGTAACGAGAAAGGAAATAAAATAACGAATTGAATTGCCAAGCTTCCAAGTCAGCAAGAAAACGAAGTCAGCCACCAAAATCCAATCATTCAGTTGCCACAATTCGATGATCAATCACAAAGGAAGACAAACGAAGGAACCAACTACGAAGAAGTCTTCTTCCTAATTAAATTGCATGATCAATCACCAAGACCATAGGAGGAGGAGAAGAAACGATGAAGTTTTGTTTCTTGAGCTTATTCTGTCGTCCCCTCTCCTTTTTTCCAGCGACTTGGATGGTAACCAATTAATAAAAAATCTAAGCTTCCCTATTCACTTAGGAAACCTAATCCTAGTTGGAATCTATTTTCCTAAAAAGCATTAATAAAGTAAATAAGGAAACCAATTACTAAAAATCCCTAATTAAAAGGGTCTTCAACCAATTACTGAAAATAAATAAAATCTTCCACCAATGGTAGGAATTGTCAGGCGTAGGATTTTTTTCCACAGAAATTCTTCTTCACAGCCCAATGTAGCGCGCCTACGCCCTATCCTTGAAGGTCTTCTGAAATTTTCACCAAAGTTTTTAATCTTCAATTAATTCCAAGAACCTAAAATCAATACCAAAACCAAATATGAGTAGAATAAAGCAATTAAAACCATATCTAGGCCATAATTGAGGGAAAATGTCCACAAATAAAGCATGTAATTTAAGACTTAACATATTCCTAAATTGGTGGTGAAATATCTTGAAAGCTATACCAGAAGTCCCACAACCAATTGCTAATAGTATATACCTAAGAACAATCCCCCGGTAGATAGGGCTATTAAGGAGTTATGTCCAAGAAGTTTGGCCTTGAACCTTTTCTTAAATTGGTAAATGTTCCAAGATTTCTTGGATGTTAACACAGAACAAGTAGTTCTACAATTTGATAGCAAGCTAAAGTTAAAATCATCCTAATTTGCCGCTACAGTAGGCTATTCTAGTGCATCCCCTTGGTTTTCAAGATCTTTTGCCCCCATTTTAAGGGCTTCCTTGAACTCTGAGCTTGAGGTGGAGGTCAATCTCCTCGAATTTTGTTTCCTAGCTAGGCACCTTGTTATACTCCGGATTTTGCATGATTAAAGTGCTCAAGAGAAATTGACATGTAGACACTTAACTCTTGGGAGGCTTGTTTGATGGCTATAGCCAAGTCTTGTGAAAGCGCTTTCACCAAGCTATTTTCTCAAATGAGTTTATAGGCTTCGGCTACTAGAAAAAGAAAAGAAGGATTTGACTATTTAAGAAAGCCTTTGGCCATTTGAGATGAAGCTTTAGCTAAATTGAGAGGATAAAATGTGGGGTTTCTCAAGTGACCCCTGCCCCTATTTGTAGAAAAAGACGAAGATGAAAAGGGATAATTTCAGAAACCTCCTCTGAGGTTTCTCATAATATTACTTAACCCCTTTGAGGTTTTGAAAATCTCACTTACCTCCCTTGGATTGACATATTTTGCAACATTTTAGCCCCTTTGAAGAAAATGCAAAAAAGATAAAACTTTTATTCCAACACTACCCTTATATTATCCTATTTATGGAATTTACAATAACAATAAAAAATAAATTAAGGTTACATTTTTACAAGGTGTAAATTCCTTGATTTAAAATATTTATTTTAGTTGTACTAAAACAAGAACAAAATTACACTTCGAAAAAATTACATCATCAAAAATTTACACATATGAAGAGATCATTTTAATTTTCAATAAAAACTATATCATGAATTAAAACATATTTTTCAAAAAATTTCTTGAATTTCTTAATTATAACTGTACATGAAAATTTTTAAAATATTAATTACTCACCAAAATTCTCCCAAATGGTTGACTTTTACTAGATTTAAATTATCAATGTCTTTTACTATCTCAGTATGATCTCAATAGAAACAAATATAAACTATTATTAGATAGTAATTATTTTTCTTAATATACATTTTTTAGTTTAAAATTTTTATTTGGGTTTGAATTTTAGTTAAGCAGTTATTAAGAACAATGGTAATGCTGTCAATTTGTGACCTTGAATAGGAATATTTAGTCTTGTCAAACTGATAAAGGAGGTAAGTGAAATTTTTAAAATTTCAAGGGAGTTAAATGATATTATGAGAAACCTCAAGAGAGGTCTCCAAAATTATCCAAGATGAAAAGGGTGATTTATTGAATTTGTTTAAAATATGAATTCCCTTTTTCCAGCATTGTAACCACTCACTAAGTATTAAATGCCTTTTTATAGAATGGAGTAACCCATCAATCCATTAACTGTCATGTCATATGTGTTACTAAACTCTGACTAATTAGTGATAGACACATGTCTGGATGCTAGTCGTGTCCTTTCAATTTATGACTTATCCCTACCGATCTAGGGGCTAGTCGTGAGGACCCAAATTGTAGGTCTGGCAATTGTTCCTTCTGAGGATTCCATATCAAACATTTATGATTAGGAGGTTTTAGATGAGGAGAACAACTCAAGAGTCTACCCAAGAGCTTCAAATGCACGAGTGGAGTTGATGTGACTTTGACCACGCGATGTGACAAGGGTCATACTCAGAATTGTAGTACAAGCCTAATTCCCTATGAAAAATGATCACCTAAGTACATAAATACCCCTCTTCACCTTCTATTTGGGTAATTGACACGATCTAACTCTCAACTCCCAAGCTTTTTATCATCTTGTGACTTGACTTGGCCTTTGGAGCTATACCGGGGGACATTCCCAGCCTCTTCTATTTGTTCTCAGTGTTTGTAGGTTAGTAGTTGGAATTACTGAATCATACATGCATATCCACATATACTCTTTGTGTAACATTTAAGAGTTCCAGTAGATTAACAAAAGTCTAGAAATATCATTTACTTGAATTATTAGAGCTTCAAATGCAATCCTACGAATATCTTGGATGAAAGTATGAATTTAAAGTTCGTTAAAAAATTAATTAGATCACTAGCATACTATAAGAGTAGAAGGCAATAGCAAAAATTCCAACATCACCACTAAAGGAAGTATCTAGTAAGAAACTAGGACTCAAAGTATGATACGAATCCTGTTAGGGTAAAGGAGAAAATTTGATAATTCCATAGGAACCAAGATCGCAAGGTACATGTTTGGGGTTAGAAATTGTTGATAGGCTGACCATAGCCTAGGTAGATACCATGTTGATATAACATTCAATCCCTTCAAGAATCCTCACTTGAGATGAACTAAGATTTAAATATACAAGAGTTTCCACTCAAACCTAAAGGAAAAACCAAATGGTTTCAGTTTTTTAATCTTTCTTTGAATGAATTAAAAAACATTATTCTTGAAAAAATATTATTTTAAAGATAGCTAAGCCCTATGGATCGGATCCTAATCAATAGTAAATATGCCTTAATAGGCCTAAAATAACCCAAAAAGTACTAGGAAACAAAAATAACTAGAAAAAAAATAGAGAAATACAGAAAATTGTCTCCAACGAACAGTGGCACGAGACTTTACCACGGTCTTTGTGCCGATGTTGCTCTAACCAGCCAAAATAATTATAAAAACATGAATCATGAAGATTTGTGATCCACAGGTCTTTAACCTAAGACTTGCGGATCAACTCACGTTTTACCTTCTTTTGCCTTTTGGTCACGTTTCTTCCCTATCTACTTGAATTTCTACAGCCAACATTGTATCCCATGCTTAATCCTTCTATTGGTTCAACTCGCTCTGCTTTCACATCATATCCTTTCTCTTCGGGAAAAGTTGTTCTCAAATCTTTATTCTTCTCTAGTTCAAAATAGTTATGATCACCATAAACTCCATGCTCAAACCCCTACAAAGCATTCATAGAATAGCAAAACAAAGAATAAGTTAGTGTGTTGGTAGAAATTAATCACTCCTCCATAGATGGTTGAATCATCAATGCTCTTTTCCCACTCTTTTCTTTCTCCTTCAATTCGGTTTCACTCTTCCTATTTTGCTTTGCCAAGTGGTTCTCATATTGGCACTTCATATACAACTAGTCCTCGGCTACTTGCTACAGGGTAAATGGGTTAAGTGTGATCTTCTTGCGCTTGTGATAAAAAAAGTAGCTATTAGAGAATCCACTCTAGCTAAAACTCTTGTCATATTGCCAAAGTCTTCCAAAAAGAATATGGCTTGCCTGCATAGGAACCGCATCAAATAATAACTTGCCCTCATACTTCCTAATGTGAAAAGCCACCAAAACTTACTTGGTCACTTGAATACCCATATTGTTGTTGAACCATTTTAAAGTATATGGTTTTGGATGCTCAATTGTGGGTAGTGCTAGCTTGTCTACCAAAACTGAACTCACAAAATTTGCACAACTCCTACCATCAACTGTTAAGCTAATCTCCAACATGGCACCTAGTGTAGAAGATGTTGGAGCATTGATTCTGGTCTTCTTTCTTCTTGACTTGAGCATTTAAAACTCAAGTAATCACCAAAGTAAGCTCTCCAAGTGCTGCTATTTTCTCTTTAGACTGGTCTTTAGTCAAGGGAGGCATTCCATCTAACTTCTTTTCATCCTTGAACTCAATCTGACCATTGGCGTTAATCACCATAATCCATTTAGTTGGATATTGGCTACCTATATTACCATGCTCCTAGCACTTATAGCACAAAATATCCCTACTATGAATAGTAGGTGTGGAAGTGTTGCTTGAGGCCTTAGGCATGTCCACCTTAAGCTTTAAAAATACTTGATCATATCGTGGTTTGAAAGGTGTGGAAGATGAGTGAGAACTGTAGCCACCATTTTTCTTCAACTGTCTCTCTATTTTGACAGCCTTTTACACCATCTCTTCTAACTCCACGTAGTGTTGTAATTCAACAATATCGACTATGTTAGGATTCAACCCCTTCAAAAACCTAGCCATTGTAGCCTCTAGATCCTCCACTACATTAGCCCTTATCATTGCCTCCATCTCTTTGGCGTAATCTTTTATAGTGAGATAACCTTGAACCAATTTTTGTAACTTCTGATGGAGATATCTATGGTAATATAATGGCATAAATCTCTTCCTCACGATAGTTTTCAACTCTTGCCAGGACTGAATAGCTCAATCACCTGCTCTCCTCCTACTAATGCACAATTGACCCTACTAGGTGACGGTGTAGTCTATGAACTCTACCTTAGCTAATTTAATGTGTTTCGGAATACTTGTGGCAGTTAAATACTACCTCAATGTGACGCTCCCACTCTAGGTAAGTTTCAGGGTCAGACTTCCCTTGGAAGGGTGGTAGTTTGAGTTTTAACCCCTTCACCTCAACATCTTCACCTCAGTAGTTCCTCTTAGTTGGCCTCTTAGTCTTCTCTTCTAATTCTTCTTCTTTGTCAGCTTCGGAGTATTCTTTCTCTAAATTCTGATGCCTAGTTCTTCCATGCTTTGGAGTGTGACTCTCCTACTTGGACATTCGCTCTTGAGAAACCTCCATCCTATCTAGGCATTCATGAATAGATTCCATTTCATTTCATACCATTCGCCTCATCTCTCCTGTCATAGCCTCCATGATTAATTTAGAATAAAAAAGATACGAACCCAAATCTTCTTTATTTGACATGATTTTCCTGCAAAGGGGTTAGAAAAAAATAATATCTCACACGATCAACTTGACGTGTATGCAGTCAAACACTTTTTTTTAATCTCTCACTCCTAATTTCTTGAGTATCTTTAAATTCACTCAAGATTGGTTCCCAATGATTTAGAGAATTTACCAACCAATGACCACCTCAATTATTGCCGAAGAATGTGAAAGAATAAAGCTGGAAATTTGGATAACTCATGACAAGGAAATAACAAAAATTAGATATGGAAACAAAACATGCAAGAAGTGGGATGAACAAACCACAATGCTAATAGGATTAGGAAAGACACAAGATCAGTAACAAAAAACTTTAAGATTCACTAGGGTTCATTAGAACAAGACAAACAATCAAAAAAAATTTTAATCAAACGAATAGTAACATGTGAATAGTAATACGTGAACAGTATGGAATGAGCAGTAATACATGAATAGTAATACTTGAACAGTATTTTTTTTTTGGTTTTAATAAATGATTGAAGAACAAGAAATTAGGGCACAAACTTTTAATTCAAACAAGAGCCAGAATGATGAACACACAAGAATAAATGAATAATGAGCAACAAAAAATGTCACAAGGAGGAAATTTTCAAACCCTAAAGATGAAAAAAAATTTTATAAGAAAGATTATGGTTTGGTAATAGAACAAAAGGGAAAACAAGAAAAGAAAAAATTGGATATAACCTGAACCTTGAGTCGACTGATATGAATCCTCCTAAGGTAAAGGAAAATTTGACAATTCTATGGGAACCAAGATCGCAAGGTACAAGTTTGGGGAGGGAATTTGTTGGTAAGCTGGCCACAACTTGGGTGGATACCAAGTTGATACGATATTCAATTTCCACTCAAGATTCCTCATTTGAGATGAACCAAAATTTAAACAGACAAGAGTTTCCATTCAAGGCTAAAGGAAAAACCTAACAGTTTCAATTCTTCAATCGTTCTTTGAATGAATGAAAAAATATCATTCTTGATCGAACATTATTTAAAGATAGCTAAGCCTTATGGTTGGACTCTAATTAATCATAAATATGCATTAATAGGCTACAATAACCCAAAAAGGACTAAGAAATGAAAATAACTTTAAAAAAAACTAGAAATAAAGAGAAATAAAAAAAATTGTCTCCAACGAACACTGGTGCTGATCTTCACACCAATCTTTGCACTCATGTTGTTTTGACCAGCCAAAATAATTTAAAAAAAAAACATGAATCATGAAGATCCGTGACCCATGCGTCCCCAACTTGAGACCCACCGATTGGTATGCGTTTTGCCTTCTTTTTCCTTTTTCTATGAGTTTCTTCCTTGTCCGCTTGAATTTAAATGACCAACATTGTATTCCACGTTCAGGTCTTCTATTGGTCCCACTCACTCATTTTTCACATCAGAGTACAAGTTCAAACAAGTATGGAATTGTGACAGCCCCACCTCTCCCTAGGGCGTACCCTAAGGTATCAGTGGACCGCCTGCCTAGCTTTCGCCAGGACTCACTCACACAAATGATTACTAATTCCTCAAAGGAACAATTTCAACATCAATCCCAAACTTTACGACCAACTCATAATTAAACTACTTCAATCTCACAAACCCAAAATTTAGATAACAATTTAAACTAAACGATAATTCACAATTCATTCATCAAACCTTAAAATCCCAAAATACATAGAGTACTTAAAATACACAGACAAAGTTCCACATTACAATATCCCAAATTCACAACTCAAGTTTCACCAACCAGGTACAAAAGAAAACCCTAATTCTAACGGTTGGTGCCTCCGCTTGCGTTCTCAGTCCCTGCTAAGAAAAACAAATTTGAAAGGATGAGCCAAAAGCCCAGTGAGTTCCAAAATCATGCGAAGCACATAACACATGGGATTTACTCTCCAAATTCATATTTAAAGGAAAGTAATGATGAAACACAATTAACCATACAAAGTAGGATACGGGTAGCCTTCAGGGGCTATAGTCCTCGAAGCTAAAGCACATGCATGGACTGGTGCACCGATCACTTAGTTGACACTCCGTCAACTTTCATACACAAAACCAAGTAGACAACCACTTACTCCTTTCTCCACCAAAACCCCCAACCGGGCCCGCCAGCCTAACAGGAAATTTATATTTGTGTATTGCTCTTCAACAGGGACAAGGCCATTTGCCAAGTCCAGAGCACGCAACACTTCACGTAGCCCAAGGTTGTTAAATCTCCTCGACCTGGGTCTTCCCAACGGCTCGAGTCGATAACTTACAAAGGGGATTAAAAAATTCTCGAGAACAGGAAATACATGACACGTCACATCATTTCATATAATTCAAAACAGGATTCATGTCACAAGTCAAGAGATTCAAAACATACTTGAAATATCATTACAACACTTTTGCAAATGGTACCATTCAAATGGGAGTAAGTGTGATAAAGTACATACTACTCCATTTGATGGATCAAAAATCTGCATTTCACAACAATTCACTTAATCAGACACATTTCAAATTAAATTCACAAAGTCAAGTATCATGCATGGAAACTCACCAAAATGGCAAGGTTCGATTTCCAAATTGGGATCCGATTCAAATCCTTCTCCACTTCCTATTTTCAAGTAAAAAGAAGAAATGAGTTTCACTTTTCAAATCATAATTTCACATAACCAACCAACTCTATCGATGTACTCCTTTTAGGCGATTTTCTAAACTTTAGCAAAATGAATCAAGGTGAGGTTTTTCACCTCCAAGTCACTCATTTGAATTCATTATTAACCCTACACTTTAACCAAAGCTTTGACACACTTTCAAACGATTTTTACGAGGTTTTCAATGTACAAAATTCAAGAAAATTAGCTAAAGTATCTCAAATCCTCCAATTTGTTCAAAATGGTACTTTTCCCTCAAGGTTTATTAAAATTTAATTTCTTACCACAGAAGTTCAAGATTTTAACTCTTTAAAACATTTTCTCACTACGTCTTTTTATATGAAATTCATAAAAATTAACCAAAATATTGCAAAACCCTCGAATCTATCCAATCAATACTTTTTATTCAAAAGTTCATAAAAAGCTTCAATTTTCGGCATTTAAAGAAATTCATGACTTTACTCTGCTCAAACACACACTTACAAATAAACTTATCATATATACATTTTTAAGCAAAAATCTCTTCAAGAATATCACAAAATTTTGAAATCAAACATCAAAATTGCCAAACGTAGGTTCGGCCATCTCACTCATTTTTCCTTCAAAATTTTCAACAACAACAAGATATATTTTCTAACCATAAAATGAGCTAATTTCACGAATATCAATCACATCCATAACCAGGTCCTCAAATCCGCTACCTAAAATTCACCTCAAGTCTGCTACCTAGGTTGGGATTTCAACAGCCCAACTCGATCATTTCAAATATACACATTTCTAACAAAATAAACTGTAGATCTATCTTATTGAGCACTAATCAAGCTAGATCTAAAAAGTTCAAGTCTTATACCTTCAGATCTAAGTAGATCTAACAAGATCACACAAGATCTTGCGAGTTCCTCTTTGAGAAGAATGCCTCCAAACTTGAAACCTCCAAAAGCTTCAATCTTAACTCAAGATCCCCTTGTTCGGATAGGATCTTCCAACAAAAACTTCAAGAACAAGAACAAAGCACTCTTACAAGCTTTCTTTCTCCTCTTTTCCTCTCTTTCCAAGCTCGGATTTCCCCTCTTCCTCTCACTCTCTCTCGGCTGCCAATGATGAAGAGAAACAAGCCAAAATCCTCCACTAAAATCTCACAACTTCCAGTGGATGGATGAAGAAGAAAATGAAAGAATCAAGATGAAATCTTCCTATCTTTTCTCCCTCACTTTCGGACCAGCCCCCCTCTTCCTTTTCCTCTCACACGGCTGCTCCGAGGAAGGAAATGGATGTCTTCAATGGTAGCTCAAAGCTTCAAGAAAGGAAAGAAGAAGAATGGAAGCAAAAATCTCAAGTTTTCCCTCTCTCTCTTGCTCTCTCTCTCTCTCTCTCTCGGCCTCCCTCTCTCTCTAAGCTCTCAATTTTGTGGCTGAAAAATGAAGCTCCAAAATCAAGAAGAAAGACTTTAAGGGTACAAAAAAAGGAATCCCCCAAATCGTGGAAAAGTGACTTTATGACCACTTTATATCACGTCGCGCGCGACATTCTAACTTTTACTATTTTAACACATTCCGACATTGTCCAATCTTAAATATATCTCTGTAATATCTCTACATATGCTCAATTTCAATTCAAAGTCACTAATCATACTTCGGAACATTAATTAGCACTTAAATAGGCCGAACACGTACACCGGCAAATAAATCTTGAAAAATTCTCTAAATTAGAAAATATTCACTTTAAACATAACTTCACTCAAAATTCAATAAATAAACATAATATAAGCATTATTTTTGCATTTTTAAGAAAAATTCAAATTTTGAGGCCCTCACATCCTTCCCCCATTACAAGAATTTCGTCCTCAAAATTCACATATTGGTTTACACACCACTTAGAAATTTCCTTGGATCTCCTCTTCATTTCCCTAAGTTATTTTCTTGATTCCATGATTTCTCCATAGGACTAGAACCAAAGAAATCTTCTTATTTCTTGAATCCTTCACTTCTCCATCGAGAGTCTTCATAGAGCGTTCCTTTTATGGTAATGACTTATCTACTTTAATCTCTTCCAATTTCCATGATAGTTCTCCTTCCATCGACAATGGTATGAATTTAACGCTATAAGGAAGTCATCACTTAAAACTTTCTGAATGCGTATATACCCTATATAGGATCACACATAAATAATAACTCCAACTCAACACCTTACTCTTACTCCTCAATGTCTGATGCAGCTATCTATCATAATCACTTTAAAGGAAGACTCATATTTCCCTTCCATCCCCCATGCATCTCTCATACTACTTCTCGAATATTTAATTACTTAATAGTAAGGATAAATAGCATAAATGAACCTCTTCTAACTGTGTTTTATCACTCAAAGAGTTTATAAGAAGAAAGTCAAGTAACCTTGAGCCCCCTTTACTTAGAGAATTTTCTAACCTTAATTCCCGAAATAAGGGCGGACAAAACTAACTATCCTTTTACATTTAATCTCGAAGTAGCTCTCCCCCGGAATAGCTAATTCCACAACTTTTCACTCTACAATCCAATTGGCATGGTATTAAGGTAAACAATCCATCCCTATGATATCATCATACTTCTTAATATCTTGACTGATTAGCTCTTCCAAGGTGTTCAAACCTTAAAATCATAAGGTATTGTAACAAGTTCTCTATCTATTCCACACAAGAAAGCAGGATTAATAGTTGACAAAAATGCACTAGGATCCACTACAACTTTAACTAAACAATGAAAGACAGGGATAGTACTTTTAACAACTTCAATTAGGTCGGGGACTTGTTGTTGGTTAATGGCGTAGACCCTGGCTGGAACTCTTGATCGACTTCCTGGTGCACTAGCCTGACTGGAGTTAGGTCTACTCACTTGTCGGGTCATAACTTCTCCCCGAAGCCTCAGTACTACCACATCAGAAACACTTTCCTACCTTCTTCCAACATTCATCCTCAGTATGGTTCAACTTCCCACAGAAATTACATGTTATACTGGGAGTAGATACCTGACTTTCTTGCGAGACATTCCTTGATTGTCCCCTTCCACTCAAAGTTCCTCCGGACCCCGCTCCACTAGAGAATGTTCCCTTTACCATAGATCCTCTCGATGCTCCAAAAGGGTTTTCTTTTCCCATGTCTCTTCCAATCTTAGGGGTTGGAGCAACCACATCCGATGGTCCTCGACTACTGCTAGGGGCATTCTTTTTTCTTGCATTGAAAGATCTAACTTGAGCCTTTGCCCCTTCAACCCTCTGGGCTTTCTCAACGGCTTCACTAAAACTATTGATTTGGGCAGCTGCCAAAATTTCTTGTATCTCCACGTTCAACCATTGCACAAATCTCTTAATTCTCCTTTGTTCGGTTGGCACTAACTCAGGAGCAAATCTCGACAATTTGGTGAAGAGTGCCTCATATTCTGCTACACTTAACATCCTTTGCTTACATCTAATAAAATCATCTTCCCTCTTCTCCTGGACTAGTGAGGGAAGAAACTTAGCATTAAATTCTCTAGTAAAGTTCATCCAAATTCTAGGGATTTGCTCTCTTTCCCATTTCACCCTTATCATATTCCACCATACTCTAGCGGCTCCCTCAAACTGAAATATGGCAAATGACACTTGCCTCTCCTCCGTGTAATCTAAGGCAGCGAAAATATCAGAAATTCTTTCCAACCATCCTTCAACAACTTCAGGGTTGGGTTCCCCAAGGAATTTAGGGGTTAAACCTTTGAAATCGCTCAAGAGCTCTATCCTCGCGAACCCCAAGGTTGATAGGCTGTTGTTCGGGACCAGAGCCATGTTGGCCAGCCATACGGTCTAATATTTCAGTCATTCGGTTCATGGCCATAGCCATTTGCTCTACAAAATTAACCCCAACCCCTTGATCCTGATCGGCCGTCGACTCATGGTCACCTCCAATATTTTGGAGTAGCCTAGTCCCTCGGTCCTCGTCCTCGGCCTCTTCTACCCTCCATAGTTCTTTAAAGGGCAGACATTTTAATATAACCGGAAAGTACAATACACTATTATAAAATCAAGTCAAAAAGACAAATAAAACACTTTATATACATAACTCGTAATAATAGAAGTGCCAGGAGTACATCAGATGAGCATGCTTTTAACAAAAGACACATATAAGTCACATCAAGTTCACAAATACAGTTAAACAAAAGTACAGTATTCAAAAGCTAGTAAGCATGCAATTTACAGGGATTGAGAACCCACTCTGATGATTTTTCTCACAAAAGATTACAAAATCTTAATTCCATGCTTAGCTAATCTATCAAGCCTCAGAAGCAGAAGTCTCCGTAGAAGCACTCTTCAATGGGTCAAACTCCAAATACTGGGGATCTGCCTTAGCCATAGCTGCATCCCCTCCCGTATCCCCCCTCACTAACCACTACATTCTCCTCAACTCGATTAGCCTTAAAGACTTCCTCAACCCTAGCCTCACACTTGGTCACTATACCATCGGCTCGTTCTCGAACAACCTTCATTCCTCAGGCTCATGAATCCGATCACCCTGTGTCCGTTCTACAGTCGTGAGCCTACCTACTTCTTCTTGCAATTCCCTATTAACTTTGGTCAATCTCTTCCTCTCATGGTAGATAGATAGGACCATATGATCAGGGTAAACGCGTGCTCTCCAATACGCATAAAATCATCTAGATCTGGTCCTAGGGTTATAAGCCCTATAATCATCTCCTGATCTTGGTCGGTAATAAATCACGGGTTGAAGATGTCTAGGCACATCATCATCACCACCACGATCCATGTCTTACAAGAATGAACTCAACTAGAACTCAACCGTACTTAGGCATCATTAACACTTAAATATAATTAAAAGCTTTTTCTTACACTTGTCTCTAACCTGCTAAACTTTCAAATGCTTAATAACTCTAATTCTCACCCAATCATCAAGTGATGATGTCACCATATGCTTAACACACAATCCAATCCCACAGTCCAGTATCCTAAACTTTAAGCCTAGGATACATTACAGAGATCTGAAACCTAAGCTCTGATACCACTTGTGACAGCCCCATCTCTTCCTAGGGCGTACCCTAAGGTATCAGTGGACCGCCTGCCTAGCTCTCGCCAGGACTCACTCACACAAATGATTACTAATTCCTCAAAGGAACAATTTCAACATCAATCCCAAACTTTACGACCAACTCATAATTAAACTACTTCAATCACATAAACCCAAAATTTAGATAACAATTTAAACTAAACAATAATTCACAATTCATTCATCAAACCTTAAAATCCCAAAATACATAGAGTATTTAAAATACACATACAAAGTTCCACATTACAATATCCCAAATTCACAACTCAAGTTTCACCAATCAGGTACAAAAGAAAACCCTAATTCTAACGATTGGCGCCTCCATTTGGGTTCTCAGTCCCTGCTAAGGAAAACAAATTTGAAAGGATGAGCTAAAAGCCCAGTGAGTTCCAAAATCATGCGAAGCACATAACACATGGGATTTACTCTCCAAATTCATATTTAAAGGAAAGAAATGATGAAACACAATTAAACATACAGAGTAGGATATGGGTAGCCCTCAGGGGCTATAGTCCTCGAAGCTGAAGCACATGCATGGACTGGTGCACCGATCACTTAGTTGACACTCCGTCAACTTTCACATACAAAACCAAATAGACAACCACTTACTCCTTTCTCCACCAAAACCCCCAACCGGGCCCGCCAGCCTAACAGGAAATTTATATTTGTGTATTGCTCTTCAACAGGGACAAGGCCATTTGCCAAGTTTAGAGCACACAACACTTCACGTAGCCCAAGGTTGTTAAATCTCCTCGACCTGGGTCTTCCCAACGACTCGAGTCGATAACTTACCAAGGGGATTAAAAAATTCTTGAGAACAGGAAATATAAGACACGTCACATCACTTCATATAATTCAAAACAGGATTTATGTCACAAGTCAAGAGGTTCAAAGCATACTTGAAATATCATGACAACACTTTCGCAAATGGTACCATTCAAATGGGAGTAAGTGCGACAAAGTACACACTACTCCATTTGATGGATCAAAAATCTGCTTTTCACAACAATTCATTTAATCAGACATTTTTCAAATTAAATTCACATAGTCAAGTATAATGCATGGAAACTCACCAAGTGGCAAGGTTCGATTTCCAAATTGGGATCCGGTTCAAATCCTTCTCCACTTCCTATTTTCAAGTAAAAAGAAGAAATAAGTTTCGCTTTTCAAATCATAATTTCACATAACCAACCAACTCTATCGATGTACTCCTTTTAGGCGATTTTCTAAACTTTAGCAAAATGAATCAAGGTGAGGTTTTTCACCTCCAAGTCACTCATTTGAATTCATTCTTAACCCTACACTTTAACCAAAGCTTTGACACACTTTCAAACGATTTTTACGAGGTTTTCAATGTACAAAATTCAAGAAAATTAGCTAAAGTATCTCAAATCCTCCAATTTGTTCAAAATGGTACTTTTCCCTCAAGGTTTATTAAAATTCAATTTCTTACCACAGAAGTTCAAGATTTTAACTCTTTAGAACATTTTCTCACTACATCTTTTTATACGAAATTCATAAAAATTAACCAAATTATTGCAAAACTCTCGAATCTATCCAATCAACACTTTTTATTCAAAAGTTCATAAAAAGCTTCAATTTTCGGCATTTAAAGAAATTCATGACTTTACTCTGCTCAAACACACACTTACAAATAAACTTATCATATATACATTTTCAAGCAAAAATCTCTTCAAGAATATCTCTTCAGCCATCTCACTCATTTTTCCTTCAAAATTTTCAACAACAACAAGATCTATTTTCTAACCATAAAATGAGCTAATATCACGAATATCAATCACATCCATAACCAAGTCCTCAAGTCCGCTACCTAAAATTCACCTCAAGTTCGCTACCTAAGTTGGGATTTCAAGAGCCCAACTCGATCATTTCAAATATACACATTTCTAACAAAATAAACTGTAGATCTATCTTATTGAGCACTAATCAAGTTAGATCTAAAAAGTTCAAGTCTTATACCTTCAGATCTAAGTAGATCTAACAAGATCACACAAGATCTTGCGAGTTCCTCTTTGAGAAGAATGCCTCCAAACTTGAAACCTCCAAAAGCTTCAATCTTAACTCAAGATCCCCTTGTTCGGATAGGATCATCCAACAAAAATATCAAGAACAAGAACAAATCACTCTTACAAGCTTTCTTTCTCCTCTTTTCCTCTCTTCCCAAGCTCGGATTTCCCTTCTTCCTCTCACTCTCTCTCGGCTGCCAATGATGAAGAGAAACAAGCCAAAATCCTCCACTAAAATCTCACAACTTCCAGTGGATGGATGAAGAAGAAAATGAAAGAATCAAGATGAAATCTTCCTCTCTTTTCTCCCTCACTTTCGGACCAGCCCCCCTCTTCCTTTTCCTCTCACATGGCTGCTCTGAGGAAGGAAATGGATGTCTTCAATGGTAGCTCAAAGCTTCAAGAAAGGAAGGAAGAAGAATGGAAGCAAAAATCTCAAGTTTTCCCTCTCTCTCTTGGTCTCTCTCTCTTGGCATCCCTCTCTCTCTAAACTCTCAATTTTGTGGCTGAAAAATGAAGCTCCAAAAGCAAGAAGAAAGACTTTTAAGGGGACAAAAAGGGAGAAATCCCCCAAATCATGAAAAAGTGACTTTATGACCATTTTATGTTGCGTCACGCGCGACATTCTAACTTTTACTATTTTAACACATTCCGACGCTGTCCAAGCTTAAATATATCTTTGTAATATCTCTACATATGCTCAATTTCAATTCAAAGTCACTAATCACACTTCGGAACATTAATTAGCGCTTAAATAGGCCGAACACGTACACCGTCAAATAAATCTTGAAAAACTATCTAAATTAGAAATATTCACTTTAAACATAACTTCACTCAAATTTCAATAAATAAACATAATATAAGCATTATTTTTGCATTGTTAAGAAAAATTCAAATTTTGAAACCCTCACAGGAACCACAATATTACTTTCATTGTAGGTTTACCCAAATAGTTTTCATTTTAGGAGAAATGCAATTTTGGTCCCTAAATAGTTTTCATTTTAGGAGAAATGCAATTTTGGTCCCTATCATTTGATGTGCTAATCTTGTCTCTAATGATTTCACCAAAAGAAAAATGGTCACCAAAGTTTTTTTTTATTTTTTTGGCAAATTTAAGACAATTGATGGAAACTGAATGATGAGCAGTAATCAAAATCAAAATACCGTTAGTGAATAGTTTTCACTTTGCTTTTTTGTGTCCCCATTGTTTATCGTTTGAATTAGTATTGTTTTTTAATTTTTGATTTGTGATATATGATAATTAAATCAAGAATACTCTAGATGTGTTCTAGGAAATCTAGTAATAAAAATAACTAATTAAAATTATTTTCCTCTTTCTTGTTTTATTTTTATTTTGTTCATTCATGTCACCAAGTTGTGATATGTTTCATTTTTTTAGAGTAGTTTGTATCAGATGGTATAATATGTATTTATTGTCTTGCGTTAAGAATGATTAATTGATGATGAAATCAATTGCTTTTTGACTTAATATTGACAATTAAACTCTCATTCAATATCCCTTTCAATATAAGCAATAAATAGTATATGCAAGTTGATTTGATCATCTAATATACTTTCGTTCTTTCTTTCTGGAATTTCAATATGCTATGATTTTAAGTTTCAAATAAAAATCATATTTTATACCATATTTAAATTATTCAAAAAAGTTATCAATGTACACAAACATTATATTAAATATTTTAAAACATTAATATTGCGTTATTAGATTTTTTTTTATTTGCAAACTCCTTGCACAATTAATATAGTTTTTCACAGAAAAGAATATAAGGATAATGCAACCTATCTAGTTTTAGAATGCCTTTTGCATATTAATTGGAAGGAAAGACAAGAAAAAACAAAAGAGAACTTTGAAATCCCAAAGAGCACTTCATATTGTTATTTACCTTCACAAATTATTGTATCATAATTTTATACTACAACTATTAAAATTCTAGATTATAAGTTATGCAAGAATTTTTTATAATTGCAATTAGGCACTTTGATATATGAAAATTAGAAATGTCCTCTTCTTTTGCTAAATTTATTTTACACATTATCTATTTATCATTATTCAATTGTAATTAATTAACTAAAAAGTGACACCCTTTAAATTAAAGCATGGTATTACTTCAATATGAATTACTTTTGAAGATTTTTAAGGAATTGAGAACATCTGTCTTACATTTAATTCTAATTAAACACCTAAATATAACCATTTGAAATCTAAAAAGCTATATTGATCGATTAGGGAATAAAATACAAAGTCAAAACTTTTGACTACATTAATTTAATTCTGAACATTAGTTGTTGTGATATTTTGGTGATGTTCTTTTATCTGCGTACAATAAAAAACTTTAAGAACCATATTTATTTTGATTGCAATATTAGGGATCAATTTGACACAGACCAAGCTATGGAAGCAGAACTGCATTGTTCACCTGATTTTAATAACTATTTTCAAAGAACTGTTATATGAGCCCCACGTGCTCTTAGGAGCCATGTCATCCTCACAGAAGAGGCCCATACAGCAGAAATAATCCTGGAAGAAAATGGTAGGGTAGAGATGCCCAGTTGTAAATATTTTTAAAATATTAATTTAATTTAAACGTGCTCCGGGTTATTATATATATCTATATATTTTTTAACTTTATCTTTCCATCGCGAAAGCAAATTTCATTGGCCGTCAGCTTGAATTATATTTGAAATTAGGAATGAATCGATTGCAATCCAGCTAGACGAAGCATCAAGGTAACAGTAGTACAATCATAGAACTTGAAACTATATCAACGGATGTTGGTCCAAGTGGAAGGGGCTTACATCCCTTGACTATTAGGTTTAAGGCTTGAAACTTATAGGAATGGAAAAAACATCGTTAGAAGACCTTCTCCCCTCCCTCTCCCCCCATTCAAAGGAGTCTGACGCGATTCGAATAAGATTAGTCGCAAACCGTAAAATAAATACGGACACTTGTGACTTGTACCCAAAAAAAATAGAATTTGAAAATATTATTCGTATTTTTTGCTTCTATGGTGATTGTGGGTCCATCAACTGTCGATAGTTGAGCTCACCAATCCAAGAAACATTAGTTTGATGCAAAAACAAAAAAACGAAAAGGACCAAAAAAAAAAAAGAAAAAAAAAAGAGCAACAACAAACATAGTATTTGTGACTGCCAGAAAATCCTTTGCATTTCCAGCCCGTATTAACAGATTGTACCTGTTATCAAAATTTGAAAAAAAAAAAAAAGTGCTTGCGACCAATATGATTTGTTGGTGTAGGTGTGTTTGGATAGGAGTTTATTTGAAATATTTATTTAAAATAATTATTGTAATATTTTTTATAATATGATGTTTGGGAGATAAAAAGATGATTAAAAAATTAAAAAATGCATTGAAAAATGTATTTGTGGTATAAGGAAATAATTTTTTGCTAAAGACTATCCATCCAAGCAAAATATAGGGCAAATAATTTTCTTGCTAGGGCAAATTTTCTCAAGAGGTTAGTAGTGCGGTACTGCCCTTGGTTAGTCAAAATCCAATATCTTCCAAGGTCCCCTTATCTTTTGTGGTTTGCACCGTTTCCTTAATGCAATCAAAATTTAAGATATCATATTACTCTCTTGTTATCGTTCCTTACACCATTCTCATCATTTGGCATGGATAGGGTCGATGGTTTATATATTTTTTAACATCTAAAAGGATTTCAATAATTGAAACTTATTTGTGCAGTCTACGAAGTAGGACAAATATCGTTGTGGATGGTGGACTTTCAATTTGCTCTGAAAATGTTTGAAGTGCGGGGTCTAACTTTTTCTAGAAAAGTGACAAAATTAGCTAAAAGGGTTAGTAAGATTCCGTCATAAAGAACTAGGATTTGTATATTATCCGGGAAGAATTAAAACGATAGGTGTGTGCAATTCAACACTTAATTTAATCTGATTAAAGGATTAGGGAAGTAGGCACCTTTAAACGCTTAATTTGATCTAAATATATTCCCTCATGGAAGGAAATTTTATTGTAGTTCAGCTAAAATAACAACGAAAAATTAGATACGACTCACTATCCACTAACACTAAGCAAACATCATGCTGAAAATGGGACAATCATAGATTTTGCTATCATTATCTGTATTTTTTGTTTAGCCAGTGAATCTGCATAACACTTTTAAATTAATCTACACGTGTTCCCTGATGAAAGCAAATATATCATATACGTATTGCAGATGAGGTTATAGATTGGTTAAATGAGAAGGCTTCTAACTCCCATTCTCTTTTTATAGAATTTTGAATTTTTTTAATTATCAAATATCCATTCATACCTTTTGAATTTCAAATGCAAGAAGTGACACCATAAATGTAGGAATTTGGATAAAATTTATTCATAGGAGGGTAAATTAAAATAAAACATCACAAGTCCTATTAAAAGTTAAAAGAATAAATAACAATACTTTATTGTTTAACTCAATAATGCTAACTAAATGGATAAACTACATAAAAATAATATTCAATGGTCATAGATTTAAAATATCGGTAGTAGTACTAATCCTGAAAACTATGAAATCACTAAATTAACTACAAAGTCCTACTGGTGCTTCAAAATGGAAATTATTATTTAAAATCTTTATCTTTGATAAATAACAACAACAACAACAAAAGTAAGTAGCAATATCGTTTAAGAGAAATATATAGTATACTTATACGTAAACTATAACTACTCAAGTAGTATATATCTAATCTAAATTTCACTCTAATTATGTTTAAACAAGAGTGTAAAATCCAACCACTAAGAATAATCTTTAGTATTATTGATTATTTTATATATTCTTCAATGTAAATATGTTTATACTACTATGTCATTTTTAGAAAAATGACTAAATCTTTTTTTTTGGTAATTATTGAAGGTATCATAAGATATTATCAGTTTTTATTTACATCTTGAGATGCCAATAATTACATGTATTGTGATTAATTCTATTGTTTCATATTGTGGGATTTAAAATTAAATATATTCTAATATTATGGATTATTGGTTCATTTTTCCGTTTTGTTTCAAACTATATCTCTCAATTTGGAGGATGAATATGAAATTAACTAAAAACATTTTCAAAAGAAAAGTTGTCAATATTCAATTCAAATTTATACTGTAAATAACTACACCTGATGCTTTTATTTTAAATATATAAAAATAAGTATATTTTAAAAGTTTAAAACTATACTGAAAGTTATGAAAGTTTTTTCTCTTTCTTCAAATATTAACTTTCTAATTTGAAGGTTGGAATATAAATACTTTTGAACCCAATTAAATTACATATCCAAACAAATATTTGTTGACAGGACAATCAAAGTAAATCGGTTATCATTTGCAATTATAAACAAAGTAAATAGGTTATCAACAATTATAAATAGTTGAAAAGTACAGTAGAATAGGAGATAAATATGTTACAAAATTAGGTTAAATGGAGGAAAATTGGGTGAGAATATGGTAGGATAAAGAAACTATAGAATTTAGGAGTGGAAGAAAAGATTGCAGGAATGTGGGAAGATTGGATCAAAGAGGTAAAAAAGAGGGGAATTGTAAGGCAAGAGAAGTGGTTTAAAGAGGCGGTGGCATATAATATTATGTTTGGTGTGCTTTTAATATTTCTTTAAATATTTTTATAGTCATTTCCTATATGTTTTAATATACTTTAAGGTTTTAGATAAGACACATAAAATAGAATATAAATTAGTTTCTAAAATAATAATCTTTTGATTTTTATTTTTTACATAACTATTACAAATAATTTATTAATTATTATTATTATTTTAAATATAAACCTGTGCATAGCACGGGTGAGAATTTTAGTTTAATTGTACTTGAGCTAAAATAACATGCAAATTTGGATACAAATCACGAGCTATCGTAGCAATGAGCAAGCATCATGCCACAAATGGGACAACCATACTTTTGTGATTATTATCTTAATTGTTTGCTTAGCTGGTGACTCTAGTTCCATCAAATCATCAATAATTATTCTAGGGATAATTTCAAATACCTCCTCTGAGGTTTGCCTTAATATCACTTAGGGTCCGTTTGATAAAACTGAAATCTGAATCTGAAATCTGAAGTCTGAATTCATTAAGTGATTAAAGTGAAAAGTATTAAATCTAATATATTTGAATGTATATCACATTTAGTGATAAGTGAATAGGTTATTACTTATTTTTGGGAGCAAGTTTTGTCTAAAAGATTCAATGATACTTAATTAATTCGTATTTCTATTTTTTTGTTATCAAACGCATCTGAATGTGTTAAAATCTGAATCCATTAAGTTTAAGTGCTGAATTGGGTTATCAAACGGGACCTTAGTCTATATTCTCATGGTTTCAAGAATCTCTCTTGTCTCTTCTTAATTGACATGTTTTATAACATTGTCACCCCTTGTGCACCAAAAAATTCATAGATGAGGAGAGAGAATAATTTATTATTTTCATTACCCTTTTGTTATCCTTTATATAGATATTAGAATAGCAACTAAGACTACAATAAATTTGTAAAAGACAATTTGGAAGAGATGCAAGTGCGTAAAGAGAATTTGTAACAGATAAGTAATTGTACAACTTTGCGGTGACTAATATACTAACTCTAGGATTATAAAGACAACAAGACAACAAAATAAGAAGCACAAGTTTAATGTCAAAAGGAGCAACTTAAAGAGGAAATTAGTAAAAGATATTATAGCAAATCATAACAAGTTCTCATAGTCAAAGGCACTCTTATAATTCACCAACATCATTTAATATAAGGAGTCAATATTATTAACTGCAATAGGAAAGCAAAAATCAGGATTTCGCAAGCGAAAGAAATCCAAATAAGCTATATTTGCTTATAATGTCCATTTGATATGCTTTTGATGTGTTAGGTATTAGTAGTTCAGAAGCTTCCTACCTTTTATTGGTATAGGAGTAAAAAAGTCACAAATATAAATGGTAGTTTTGTTAACTATTGTCCTGATTTTTGTACTTTTCAAATTCTTTTTTTCTGTGCAAATTTTAGTTAATCAATTAAGAATTTCTTGAAGGGTAGTATTGTCAATTTACTATCATGATAGAGAAATCTTATCTTGTCAATTTGACGGGGGAGGTAAAAGAGATCTCTGATACTACAAGGGGTGATAAGTGATATTAAGGTATACCTCAAGGAAGGTTTGTGAAATTATCTCATAATTTTCTTGGCTATACCCAAAAACATACAGTACTGCATTTCACCTAAAGAAAAACCAAAAAAGAAAGAAAATCAAGGTTTGTTTTAAGCTGAAATTCACAATAATCAAATATTGTCTATAACTATAAGGTGGTAACCAAAGCAATTTAGATTTGAACCTATTGTGGTAAGCAGAACCAGAGGAACGAAACAAAACTAGGGAAAAATGGAAATCGATGAAACAATAGCTAACATTGACAAAATAGATCAATCCATTAATATTCATCAAAATCACAGAATGTAAGAAGTAGTAATGGAAGATAAGAATGTGAATAACAAAAGGAAGGATAAATTTGAGGGAGAAGAAAATGAGAGCTCAGCTAAGCAGATCTACATTTTGGTTTTCAAACTCATAAAGGATTGTGTGTGTGTGTGTGTTTGTTTGTTTCTATATATCTGTCTGTCTGTCTATCTATCTATATATATATATATATATATATATATATATATATCTTTGAATTCTATATGTTGTTATTGCATTGGAATTCAATTAATTATATTTAAAAAAACACTTATGGACATCTATTAGATACTCGGACGTCATAGGGCTCAGTCTCGATTTTGGTTTTTAAACTCATATAGGTCAAAATTTAGATTTGAAAATTAATGAATTTAGTGAGTCTTGATCTAAATTAAGTGAGATTGAGACCAGTAAAACTATGGACATGCCTAGATACTTTAAATACCATGTGATCTTTCCGAAGGGACCATATGGCAAAAAACTATTCCCGGAAGGAAATGGTGGGGATCCGGGGGTTTTAAGCAGTTTTAGACTTTAATTCAATCTAAGTGTTTTTAGGGTTTTCTTGTTCATTTATATATTAACTTCTCATTTCTGTCACTACACAAATATAGTAAAAGTACAGATAAATAACATTCAAAATTAGATACGAATCACTTGGTAACCTATAGCACTAAGCATCCTGCCTAAAATAGGACAATCATAGAATATGATATTATTTTTTGCTTAGCTGGTGAATACGGGTCCATCAATCTTGATAATTCTGCTCATTAATTCCCAAATAAAAAACATATTATATAGTTTATATTGTACTAACTAGTTTCTGCACGGGCAATTTTTTATTTTCTATAATTAAAAAAATCGATAAATAATCAAGAATGATGTAATCAATGTGAATGTATATAAAGTAGGGAAATAATAGATTGAAATTTATACAAATAAAGAAGTATAGAATGATTAAAAAAATAAATGTTTGTCCATATTTTAGTAATGGTGATAAATAATCAATATAACTATATATAAAGTAGGGAATGAATAAATTGAAATTTACTATAAATAAGAAAGTATGGAATAATGGGAAAAATGAAAGTTTTTCCAAATTTTAGTAATTCTAATAAATTATCAATCCAATAATAGGAATAGAGAATATGATTATAGATAATTAAACTAGGAAAACTATTATCTTCCAAACTTTAGTAAAAGAAATAAATAATTTAACCAATATTAGGAATAAAGAAGTGAGTGAAGATGATTAGAAAAGGAAAGATATGAGTTGCTCAAAAAAATAAAGAAGGTACATTTAATACAAATTTATATAAGGTAAGTTATTAATAGATTTTTTGAAATTAACTGTCTATAAGAAATTATGTTATAAGGAAGTAGAAAAGGAAGGGAATTAATTGTTATAGAAAAATAGAAAAAGAAATAAAAAATAAACATTAAAGACTTTCACATGGCAAAAAGTTAGACAGTTCATTTGACAAAATATTAGAATAGGCAACTCAACAATCAACCAAAATCGAAACTAAAATATGCATCGAAATAAATAAATAAATAAAAGGAAAAGCAATCAAGATTCATAATAAAAAAATAAATGGACAGCGCTGCGATGACGCAGCATCACGTGACTCAGCAACTTAGTGGCTTATAGGGGTGTGCAAATTCGGTTCGAACCGAATTAATAACCGATTTCGAATTGAATTTGGTAATTTGGAATCAGGTATTTGGTAATTTGGTACATAATCGGTATATACCGAATTCACCGAATTCGAGTATGGTATGAAATAGGTAATGAGATTTTTAATTTGGTAATAACCGATTTCAAATTCGGAATTCGATAATGAAATAGGGTATCGATTTACCGAATTCGAATTACCAAATTAATTTATAAAATTATATATTATATAGGTATATAATATATATACTATGAATATATTATATATTTATATAAATAAAAGCTAATAGACTATTTAATAATAGATAGTATATAGTCTTATCATGTATCTATAATAATAATTATACATAATTATTTACAATATAGCGATATGTCATGATCATCTTAGTATTTGGAATATGTCCATAATATTATAATCATACAAATATATGATAATACATAATTATAATACTTATCCTTTTATACATAACTAGAATTACATAATTATAATATTATCATGTACCTCTAATAATATACTATTTTAGTTTTGTAAAATTGTAATATGACTACAATACTACAAATATATAATATTACGTAACCATAAGAATTATCCTTTTATACATAACTAAAATTAGATAATAAGTATAGCATATTAATATATTAGTTTTCACGATTGAAAACAATCAAGTCTTTTAGAAATTAAGCATTTAACCTCTATATAATAAATAAGGCTAAATGTAAGAGTAACTGTGTAATGCATTACGCATTATATAATTTGTAAATTATAAGTGACTAAATGACATATCACAAAATTAATAATCGTTGATTTGATTCATTATAAATCATAAATTTGTAAATTGTGATATTATGAGCCTCATATGAGCATTAGTATAACAAATTTAGGATTGGTATAACTTATAATTTTGTCGACCATACTCGAAACTCGAAAGCATTAGTGTGAGCTATAACTTATAACCAATATCACTTATCATTAATTATTGTAAATTGTATCTGTATGAGTAATAGTAAGTTGTATTTTGATTTGAATTAATCAATAATCACTTTTTATTTGTGCCTTAAAAGTTAAATCACTAATCAAGAATTCAAGATATAACTAAGTATCTATGATCAAATGACCGTGAATTAATTTTTCAAATGCGTAAACATATTTTTCAATTTTCAAGAAGTGAGAAGGGCATATTAATTTTTTGTGATCATTTGTAGCTTTTTAAAGTCTAAACGGCACTATAGACTTATAGCCATTATAAATGATTATTACTCATTATCTTATATGAAATTTCTTATATTATGAGAAATAAAAGACAAATCGATATTTTTCTTGTTTAAATTATTGTAAAGTCCTAATTTACAAATTACACATTTAACATAAGTCTCAAAATTAATGCAAAAATAAAAAATAATATTAGTTTAGTGGACTTGACTTGACACATGTGAATTTAGACTATAAAGATATAGATTTAGCTCCACTATTTCTTTTATGTGATAAATAAATTTAACACATTTTTGGTAATTTTTGGCACCATGGTGTGAATTATTTTGGCGATAGAAGAATAAATGCCATTGAAAGATTTGTGATCTTTATTTTTTTGGGAAGAATGTTGGGAAGATTTGTACCAATTCGGTTATAACCGAATTCATTCCCGAATCCGAATTCAATTAGTTCCCTAATTGAATTCGGTTACTGTAAATTCAGAATTGGAATCGATTTAAATTTTTCTTAGTAAATTAATTGAAAAAATCGAATTCATTAAACCGAATTACCGAAAAATAACTGAATGCACACCCCTAGTGGCTTATCGGAAATCGGAATTCAGAAAGCCATGTGCCATTTCAAATGTGATCTCGTAACAAAATAAATGGACAGCGCTGCGATGACGCAGCATCACGTGACTCAGCAACTTAGTGGCTTATCGGAATTCAGAAAGCTATGTGCCATTTCAAATGTGATCCCGTAATTTTTCCCACCTAAATTAGTACTATCATTTTCGGTAAAATAAGTAAGAATTACGAATTATGAGAGTTACCACTTTTTAAGTATTATTTTACCAATTATTCGTGAAACATGCCATTTTTATACCAAAACTTACCATTTTGTTAGTAAGACCACAACTTTCTTAAGAACTTTTAAAACTTTTTGAGGAGATTTTAATAAATCTTTTAGTGGAGAAAGAAAAGAAACAACTTCTCAAGACACACTTGACTCAAAATAAGGAAACTTCTAACTGGTGACCTGCTAGAACTTTATTCTTCCTTTTGCCGATGATAATCTTTTGATTGAAATTTGTGACAAAATTGTATACTGTAAGCAAATTACTAGTGTTTCAATTTAATGAATTAAGATATTAATATATTCAAACATGTTTGATAACCAAATATATAACATCTTAATTAATTAAATATTAAATGGGTCTAAATTGCATGGGAAAAACTTGCTCCAACAAATTAGTGATAATCTATTTATTTATCATTGAATGCTGAAATCTTAGAATCTCAATATTTATAATTAAGTAACTTAATGGATTCAAATTTCAGATTTTAGATTTCATAGTTTAGTTTTATCAAACGCACCCTAAATCTTGCAGAAGAGTGAATAAAAAGTTGCAAATCATTGTAAGAAATCTTATGGAAAACCAGTCAAATTCTTATGACCTGAAAATAAAATGATTACAAAATCATGTAAATTGCGGCCAGTAAGTTTCTATAGGAGGTTTCTAAAAACTGTAATAGGTTTGGGGATATTTGATAAATGGGTTTCAATCCCCATTATGTATTTCAAGGTCAATTATACACATACATAATGTTTGTTTGAGATCAGTGGTAATAAATTAATGGGAATGATAGACCTCTTCAATTGGTTTTCTGATTACCATCTGTTATTAGGGAATAATCTTAATTACCCATATCATTCTCCTTCAATTATCTTAATTACCCTTTTATTCTCACTAAATGTAAAAATAAGAAAACGAAATGCTACCATTTCAACAAATGAAAAAAAAGGAAAGAAAAATTGAAATAATGAAAAAAAAATAAAGTGTCAAAACTATTCCACATTAACAAATACATATGGATTTTCAACGAAGCTTATTATCATTGATCACTTTATGATGCCGACAATGATAATGACTATGGAATTCGAACCAAACGACTCCTTATTCAATTGCGAGTGATTTCATCCTTCAATAAACATTGCAATTTGCAAGCAACGGTGGAATCAGAACCTATCGGGGGAGGGGTGGGGGTAGGGGAGGGGAGTGGAAAGAAGGGGGTAATCACTTTGGTAAGTGCATCTTTATGATAAACGAGCATGTAACAATTTTTAATTGTCAATCAAGTCAATTTAGATCTCTTTAAATTCTTTCAATTCTTGTGGTGATTTTTAAATTTTGTATAAGATCGATAGAGTTATTTTTTTCCCTCTCTCTCTAGGGGTCAATATAAGCATGAACAATATTTAAGCAAACTTAGGGAGGCTATCTAAAATAGATTTTTTTTTTTTTGGGGTTCCAGAAAAACCAGTGGCGCAATTGTGTGGCAAATTAATTGAATTATAAATTCTAACAGCTAAATTTATGGTTTTTAGAAGCATAATTGCCCCTCCCTCACTGTCATGCGGCTCTGCCCTGAGTTATATTTGAACTCCACCGTCCACCCAAAGTTGAGAAAATCTGACATTGATTTTGGGCATGAACATGGATTCAAGTGAGCATCATTCAACGGAGTATGTTTACATGTTGATTTCAATGAAGTCAGCAAAATGAGTACAAAAATACCACATTGAGAAGTCTAGTTGCCTCGTATATCTGAATGTTACAAGCCGAGCTTCACTCCAAAGTCCAAAGTCACTAATTGCCACTACTCAAGGATGTCCAACTTGTTAGTAGTATAAAATTGATTGATTATCAATTAAATCCGATGAAGGATGGGGCAGTGGGCACGACTTTCAATGAACAATTATAATACCATCTGATTCACGAGGTTTTTGGGCCAATGCTCGCCAACTTTGACCATCAAGGCTTCATATAAAAAGAATCTGGTTCCCTATAAAATGTTACAGGGGAGACATGCCTATGTATTGCTCAAAATGAAGTGCAATCATAATTTCTTCTGCTTTCTGTCTCTTTTTCTCATTTGGTTCCACTCAGTTCAAGCACAAGAGAATGCTGTTTATATCGTGTACCTGGGAGCAGCTGCAGCCTCATCAATTGCTGCCAGAACAAATGATCATGCTCGAATTTTGAGCTTCTTAGGAGAAAGGTATGGTAAAACAGAAAGCAAACACTCTGATAAGCTTCTTTCCATCTAGTTTTTCAAATATTAAATCCTTAATAGTACTATTGTTGGAGCTAAACGCTGTGCAACTAAACCAGAAGCGAAGATAGAGTTATTCACAGATACAGCAATGGCTTTTCGGGATTTGCAGCTCGTTTATCAGAGGAACACGCAGAGGCAATAGCTCGAAGGCCCGGAGTTGTATCTGTTTTCCGGGATCCAGTCCTTGACCTCCAAACAACACATTCGTGGGACTTCTTGAAGTATCAAGATGATGAAATAGGCATCAATTTCAGTCAACAATCAACCTCAACTTCCTCTGCATTACCCGGAGAAGACACAATAATCGGAATCTTTGATACAGGTCAAATGCCCAGAATGTAGACATATGAGGAAAAGTTTGTTTTTTTAGTTAAAATCATAAATGGACTAATGCCTATTAGCATCATGAAGAAATCACTCTAGGATGCCTCAGCATCCAAATCAATGCTACTAAACCATTTGTTCCAGCTTGCTGGCAGCATAACTAATTTCAATTTTTAATCCAGGGATTTGGCCTGAATCAAAGAGTTTCAGCGATGAAGGTTTGGGTCCAATTCCATCACGCTGGAAGGGAACATGCATGGAAGCCCCTGATTTTACTTCTTCCAGCTGCAATAGGTAATCCATACAGAGAAATTGTGTAGATTTTCATTCATGCTTTAATTGATCCAAAAGAAGGCATAAATTTCTATCCTTCATGCATCAGGAAATTGATTGGAGTAAGGTATTACAACAATACTGATTTTGATCCGAGTCCATTTAATACGCCAAGGGACCAGGGTGGCCATGGTACTCATGCTGCTGCAATCGCTGCAGGAACCCCCATCCAGGGCGCGTCCTACCATGGCCTAGCTAAGGGCACTGCTAGGGGTGGGTCTCCAGGGTCTAGAATTGCTGCATATCGTGTCTGTTCTCATTTGTATGGATGCTATGGGTCTGCCATCCTAAAAGCATTTGATGATGCAATAGCCGATGGTGTCGATATTTTATCACTATCAATTGGTTTTGCTACCGAGAAGGACTTTTTAACAGATCCTGTTGCTATTGGAGCATTCCACGCAGTAGAAAAAGGCATTCTTGTTGTCTGCTCTGCTGGAAATGGTGGCACTGAACGGGAATCGGTTGTGAATGCTGTTCCTTGGGTTCTAACTGTAGGTGCAACCACCATTGACCGGTTTTTTGAGTCGAATGTTGTGCTAGGCAACAATAAAGTGATCGAGGTAACTAATGTACTTATGCTCCTCTTTCATTGTTAAAGGGAAATGAAAGACTTTGCAACACGCAAACTTCAAGATTTCTTTGACATTTCATTAGTGTAAACTCCAGGATGTAATTGAGCATACATGTTTGATCAATCTCAGGGAGGAGGAATTCATTTTGCTAATATCAAAAAATCCCCAGTGTATCCTGTGATTGATGCCCTTTCAGCCAAGAATCCCAGTGAAACTTCAGATTCCCGCGCAAGGTATAATATTGAACTTCCAAATTAGTTTTATAGCCTGTTCATTGGAAATGATTGTAAAACTGATAATAGTTGTTTTAGTAATTGTTTCCCAGAATCATTAGATAAAAGTAAAGTCAAAGGGAAGATTGTTCTCTGTGAAGACTACCTTGAAGAAAGTTCTGACGAAGAGAGGCTTCAGACAGTATTAAGCCTAGGGGGTGTTGGTGTAATACTAATTAATTACGATGAAAAACCTGTAGCCTCCATCTATGGCTCTTCTCCAATGACCATAATTACCTTCCAGGATGCTGATGAGATTCGATCTTATATCAATTCAACCAGGTAACGATGATAACTAGTAAATGGAAAGAGCATAAAAAGGAAAAGAAAAAAGAAAGTAACAAAGAATGAATCTCTCCTTCAGAGGGGCAAAAAGAAATTACTACTACTCCAATATGAAATTTCTTTCTCTAGCTAATTGCATTTTGGAATTTTCAAGGAATCCTGTGGCAACTATATTACCAACTGTAGTTGTAGATAAATACAAGCCTGCTCCAGCAGTGGCCTACTTCTCAGGTAGAGGGCCTATATATCATAATGATAACCTTATCAAGGTAAAACATCTGCCCCTTTGTTCAATCTCTATATGTTATCACCAATCACTATTTAGAGAAACTGGTAAATGATGTCCTTCAGTCACAATGCACTTGCAGCCTGATGTTGTAGCACCAGGAGTTGACATTCTTGCAGCATGGCCTTCAAATGACACAAAAACTACACCACCCTTCAACATAGTCTCAGGGACTTCAGTGGCCACCCCCCATGTATCTGCAATTGCAGCCACAGTCAAATCCAAGTATCCTTCTTGGAGTCCCTCTGCAATCAAATCAGCTATAATGACCACAGGTTGGTAACTTCTAGTATTAAAGCAAATCCTGGTGATTCAGTCTCTGAAACATCATTGTAACCTAACTCTACTTTATCTTGATCGTCAGCAATTCAGACAGACAATTCGAAAACCCCCATAAAAATAAATTCCGGGGAGCCAGCAACCCCATATGACTTTGGTTCAGGGCAAGTGAGCCTGTCAGGTCCATTGCAACCAGGGTTAGTTTATGACACTGAAATAACTGACTATCTACAGTACCTTTGCAACAGTGGCTACAATACATCACGGATAAAACTCATCTTATCAAACTTTCCTGCTGATTTTTCTTGCTCAAGTAACTCGAGTGAAGAACAGATGTCCAACTTGAACTACCCATCAATAGCCGTTTCTTTTTTTAATGACCATAAAAGCATCAAAGTAAAAAGAACTGTAACAAATGTTGGCAAGGAAGATTCGCTCTATACAGTTAATATAGAAACGCCCAAGGACGCAGGTTTGGAAGTGCGTGTGACGCCTAAAAATTTGCAGTTCACCAAAAACATCAGGAAGCTAAGTTATCAAGTAACTTTCAGGCATGACAACAGTACCGAATTCATCAACGGAGATGTGTTTGGATCAATCACATGGACTAGTGGAAAGTACAAAGTTCGCATCCCTTATGTTGTAACCTAGTCAACAGAAACAAGCCTGTGATCTTTCTTCACTTTCCATCAATATCAGGGCTGCCCCTTTATATCCATGTAATCCTGTTTTAACAACCCTAATCCTTTATTGAAGATAAAATAAAATCTTTTTCTAATGCTTGTGCTAGATTAAGAGAAGTCAGAAAATATGGTGTTAGTTGAATCATATTAGAAATTAGAATTCAAATCTTACCCCATCGATACTTCTCCGATGAAGTATGAGTCTAGGATGTAGAACCTAAATTTTAGGGTTCTAATAATAATTAATCGTACAGGATTATATGTTGAATGATAAAACAATAATTCAAAATATGTATGTGGGAAAGAAAAAAATAATAAAATACACGTTATTGAAATTTCAAACAATGGAACAAAGTCACATCTAATGAAATCTTACAGACTCTTTTGTGCACTACTCTAACTTGTTCTATCTATAATTTACCACATTTGTTGGGTAAGCAACCACTTACATAGAAATTACCAAATAAAATAAAAATTCCTAAGTCACACATAAAAACCTAAATCTAATAATGTTAGTAAATAAATAAATAAATACTAAGAAGTTTGGCTTGTTTTGCCAACATTCCTTTCCTTAGACCAAACTCTCCATTAAATCAGGTCCAATTCCGTCTCGAGCAATAATCTCCATTAAAAATTCAATCACCGAATAGACGATATGCAATCCCATCTTGTTTTCGACTATCAAGTTTATCTTTACATGTGACAATGGACGCATTATACTTTGCAAACAGTTTTTCAGCAATTTCTTCTTGATCAAAGTAGTCAATCATGCAAATCCATTTATCAACATAGTCACCATATTTAACACCAACATAAGTGTTCAAAAGTAAAAAATTATAATTATCTCTTTTACCAAAATGATCACCACCAAATAATTCAAAAACTCTACTATCACAACTATCAAAAAATTTAACAATATCAAACAACTTTTTAGGACTAATATCTTTTTCAACTCCGATGAAATTCATGTCAATCAAGTCAAACTTTTCCGCATCACATTGAAGACAGTCCGACCCAGTAAATGTTTCAACAATTTCTTTTTCTTCACTTGGCATATCAAAATTTTTCTTTTCTTCCTTTGCCAAATTAACACCTTCTTTTTTATTCAATAAAGTCATCATTTCCAATTTTTCCAAAAATATTATTTAAATCAAAAGTATCAACTAGTTCAAAATCTTCTAAATCACACATGTCATCAACAAATCTATCATTTTCAAAATCAACGAATTAATACCAATAATTAAATTTTGTTTTAAAAGCATGATCTTCTTAATAGTCTACAAAATAGAATAAATATCCAACCAAAATCTCCAAGATATTTTAGTACAACGAACAAAAGTTTTATAAATACTTTCTACCATTGTTTTGCACATCACTTGAAAGAATAATCATGTCTTCATCTTGAAAACATGTTTTGACAACGCACTTGCATCAACCCAACAAAGAATATCATCCAAATTACATTGTTCAAGATATTTTTTCAGTATTAAAGCTCAAACAAAATATGTTTGAATACTTTTGCTTATAGGAGTTAATATCGCAAAATTTTCACCATCAATCGAATTCTATAAAATGCAGTCATTATTTAAAAATTCATATACCTGAATAACTTGTTTCTTCCTTTTGTCAAGTTTTCCTAACCTCCATAACTGATTAACCAATTAAATCCTTCAATCAGACAACCCGCAAAAATGAACAAATTTGACATGATTCTTCACTTATCGTTATCATAATACTTGCAACAAGATAACAATTTTTGGATCAATCTTATGGTTGAATTCTTAACCAATACACACTTTAGAACCAATCTCGTAGCTTAATTCAACCAACTGAATACTTTTTGACAAACTTTGTGCCTTAATTCTGATAGCAGAGATGCCGAGAACTAGCCTCCTCGTAGTCTGCCGCTTGATACCAATTGTAGAACCCAAATTTTAGGGTTATAATAATAATTAATGCAAGGTTATAAATTGAAAGATAAAAAATAACTCAAAATATATGTATGTGGCAGAGAAGAAAATAATAAACACACTATTATTGAAATTTCAAACAATGGAAGAAAGTGACATCTCTAATAAAATCTTACATACTCTTTTGGACTCTTCTAAGAAAATACACTAATTAATGTCCTATTTATAACTTACTAGATTTGTTGGGTAAGAAACCACTTACATAAGAAATTATCAAATAAAATACAAATTCTTAAAGCGCACAACTATTAAAAACCTAATTCTAATAATATCAGTAAATAAATATATAAATACTAAGAAATTTGGTTTATTTTGCCAACATAGATCTCATTCAATATCATCCCAGGTCACCAACATACAACAATAATAAGGGATTCCAGTATCACCATTGAACATGGACACATCTAATGCATGAGCTCAGACCTGACACTATTTAGCTTTATGTTCTCCTTACAGCATTATTTAATAGTATTGATTTTAATGGGCATATTCAGATAAAGAGTATATGAGCCCTATACACTTTTAAGGACCATGTAATCTACCCAAGGAGTTGTTAATGCCATAGTACATTTTTTAGTTTCAGCCATTTTTACACAAAATGTCAAAATATCACCCTTCTCAAATTCTAATGCAATTTGGACATAAGAGGTATAGTTTTATCATTTGAACATTAGCTTGCTGTGAAATAGAACATGGACTGTGACAATATCATGTGTCATCTTCCAGAAGGGGCCTTCACAACAAAATTATTCCTGGAAGAAATTGGTAGGGCAGGGATGTGCGGATTTTAGGCATCTTTAAACATTAATCTAATCTAAACGTGTCCATATTTTGTTTTCAATTTATCTATTTTGACTTTTCCACTTTGCATTGAAAGCAAATTTAGCTCAAGTTGAGCTAAAATAACATCCAAAAATAGATGTGAATCACTTGCACTCAGGATGCACAAAGCACCATGCTAGAAGTGGGACATTGGGTAAATTTGTTTATTACTATTTGCATTGCCTGTTTAGCTGGTGAATCTGGTTCCATCTAGGGGAGGCCACGGTTCCAAAACCGTCGGTTCCGGTTTAAAAACCGGCAGTTCCAATTTTACTGAAAAGTGAAATCTGAACCGACCCTTATAGGGATGGTTACGGTTACGGTTCTTGAACTTCCGGTTCCAGTTCAATTACGGTTTTGATTTCTTCCGGTTCTGGTTTCAGTTCTCCTAGTTATGTATAAATACTTGTATTATAAAATTGATTTTAAGTAAATATAACAACTAATGTAGAAAAAATGATGAATTTTACTGCACTATTATGTGGCAAGGAAAAATAAAGAATACAAATTATGAAAAAAATACCTCAACTTATATTCAATACTTTAAATAAAATAAGAAGATACATAATTTTCTCATTATTGAAATAGAGTAAAGGAAAAAAATCTTAATTAATTAAATAATGCTAGTTTAATACTTTGATTAATTTGACTTTAACACGCTGATTAAATTGAATTCATACCTAAATTATTTATTGTATCTGGATTTATTAATGAATTTGGATAATAGGTTGTTGGACAAAACTGAGACTGTTTGATATTGGGCACTGGTTATTAAAATTAAATTCTAAATTAAATAAAAAAATCCCAGCAACTCAGGATATAAATGTATTTTAGACGGTTTGAACGGGTCTTGAACCTCCGATTCCAATTCCGGTTCAATTTTTTGTGAAGCTGAACCTAAACCTTTAGTCACGGTTACGGTTCGGGTTCCGGTTTTTTAATTCCGATTCCGTTGTAGATTCAATAAAGCCCCGATCCGATTCCAATCCGGTTCTGATTCAAATCTGAACCATGGTCACCCCTAGTTCCATCACCCATGGATAATTGTGCTCATCAAAAGCGAACAACAAACAGGTAGAAAATCATAATGCTACGATGATGCAGCATTATAAACAAAAACATGTGTGCGATGCGATGATGCAGTGGCGCACAACTAGTGACGCTTACAAAATCGGTATTTTTAAAATTGGACCGCATATTGAACTGCTAGAGCTATCAGTTCTCGGTTTCTCGATTCAATCAATTCATTAAATCACCATTTCTCTATTTTTTTTGTTGAAAAATAATAATCTTTGAAAAGTACATATAATGATACTGCAAAAAAAAAATCTTAAATTTGTATGAACTCATAGACAAAGTCAGGAAATCATACAAAAGAGAAGAAACAACACTATTCATATACAAGTTTTGAAAAATGTTTCAATGATGAAAATTATATTCAGAAATTCAAAATAAATAAATCAATATATATATATATATATATATATATATAGACCTTAATTGTCAGGATCGCGATCCGGATCATGGGATCTTACGATTCTACGATCCAGATTATGGCTTTCGATTTCGATCTGATTTTGATACGATCCTACCATTTAAAGATATTATGATAAAAATTTTAATAATTTGATCATAATTTTGTATAGAAAATTCTACTATTTGTTGCATTAGAAACTAGATTCAAAAACCTTTAAAACCACATAATTATGTTATGCTAATTCCTTACCTATAAAAATTGGTATTTAATTGTCTCATTAATAAATACTTAAATGATATACAAACAACACACACATATATAAAGTCAATTTTTCCAACTATCTTGTCCAGTAATTGCATTTGGACTCAAAAATGAGAAAGAACAATATTTTTAATTTAATCAGATTCATTTACAATATGTCACATGTAGTTCCAAAATTTTTATTTAATTTTTAGATTATCCCAAATATTTTAGATAATATGATTTTAACCTCAATTATAATACTATTATATTGATTATACATGAGTTGCATTATTTATTGCTGTATATGTGAATTGCAAACATCAAAATTACTAGTAAGATTATTTTTTATGATTTTTGTAGGATCGATCAATCCCACGATCCGATTCTACGATCCGATCCTGCAAAGTAAAAAACGATCCAAGGTAGAATCCCGAGTTTAAAAACCTCGATATAGACACACACACACACATACATACATGTATATACACATATACATATACACACACACACATACATAAATACATATATACATATAGATATAGGTGTCAAAATGGAAAATGGGTGATTTGGGTAGATTTGGGTAAAATTATAATTGGATAATGAGTATAATTGAATCAACCCATTTATACCTATTTAATAAATGGGTATGGGTATACCCAATTACCTATTTATGACTCGTTTGAAATATTATTTATTTTTTAAAAAAAAATTCATGGTGTTTGATGATATATAATGGCATTTTTTTGTTATTACATTGATAAGAAATGCAAATTTATCTTCTTAACACTCACTAAATTTTGAATAAAATGTATATTTATTTTTAAATAGGTTAAATGGGTGAAACGACTCAACTCACTACCCATCAATTAAATAGTGGTATAAATGGGGACCCATTTATATTCATTTAAAATTAATGAGTGGGTTTGGATAAATTATTAGTAAACGGGTTTGGATGAACCAATATAAATAGGTTATGATTAACACCTCCACTATATAAATATACATATATGTACATACATACATATATACACACACAGATATATGTATATATAGAAATTCTATCATTCTTGAATTAAAAAACATAAATAAAGGTACCAAAAAAAGAAAGAAGAAGTATATAACTATGAAAAAAGAAAAATCTAATCCTAAATTAATTCTTTTCTCAAACAGCAATGAACTTAAAACATCACAATCAATAATTTCATAAAAATCTGATGTTTGACAAAACGACGAAACAAAGAATAGTAGGATGTGAAAGGTTAGCCATATCGTTAAAAAAATAATGATTGACCAATAACTTCACAAGATCGAAGTTAATCATTATCCTATCAGGATGCCTACCGTCAGTTTTATTACAATATTAAAAATAAAGGAGTAGAAGAACAAGTGGAAAACAAACAGAGAGAGAGAGAGACGTAGAGGAGTGGCAACCAAGAAGGGGAAGAGAATTCTGTGAGAGGAGAAGATAAATTGGAACTTTAAATTTTTCCATTCAAGTCGATTTTGGACATTATTTTTACCAATAAATTAGAATAAAAGAAGTCGTACTCGTAATTCTTTTGTTTGGAAGTGTGTTTTCTGGGAGTTGTGTATCAAACAAATTTTGAACAACTTTATCTACAATAATTTCAAAAAAAAACTAAAAGTTTTAAAATACACATCCCAATACATCAAACACACACATATACACACACAACCCCATCTTCCTCTTCTACTATTACTCTTCCACCTCAACCCACTCCCGCCACCACCCTTACTGTCACCAATGCCAGCCCAATCATGCCATCTTTAGCACTAGCCTACCCTTGACCCTTCCCCCATTTTTTTCCCTTTTTTCCCCTCTGCCTCCCTCTCATCCTCCCTCTTTCCTCCCTCTTCTTCCTCTGCTCTCCTCCCTCCTCTTTCTCCCGCTTCGCCTACCACCCTCTTTGCCTCCCCCTTCATCGACTTTCCTGCTCCTCACTCTCCCTCTCTTGGTCGCACCCAATGAAGGGGGAGGAGGGGGTGATGGAAGAGAGGGATAAAAGGGAGATGAAGAGGGAATAGAGGCAGCGGCTGGCAGTCTGGAGGAAGAGCTGATCTGGTGTAGGGTGTAAGCGAGGACGGAGAAGGGAAGAGAGAAAGGAGGGGAAAAAAAAAAAAAAAAAAAAGGGAAGAAAAAGGATAAAGGAAACAAAAGAAAAAGAGAAAGTTTTTAATTTTTTTCAAATCCTAAATATACAAAAGTTTTTCTACGAATTCTACAGGAAATTATAATAAAATTTTATATATAACTTTTTTATAAACTGTCAGTATTTAAATTTTTTTTATACAAGTTTAGATTATGTTACATAACACAAATTTAAATTTGAAATTCAAATCATACATGTGATATACATCCAAACATATTAGTATAAAAAAATTACAATATTATCGACGTATAAAAAATTAATCCCAATTTTTATATAAACATCCAAAAAACACACCTTTCCAATAGACCCAGTATTTGGGCTTGGACAAAAATTAACACAGCTTTTGTAACATCTGGGATTGGACAGGAATAACATGCAACTTTGAGGCCGGTAGGATTCGGAACTCCAGCCCAAGAAGTCCACAAATTCAGTAGGAGCACGCAAAAACAAAAACCGAACATGACAGGTTCAATTGGTTCGCAGCAGTTCACCAGTTTTGACCTTTCTTTTTCGTCCTTTTCGGCTTCTTTTAGAGTTGGACCGGATTCATGATCGGTTTACAGTCTAACTAATTGATCCGACCAACCCAGTTTGGCTTTAAAAATACTATAGAAAACCATGTACCATTTTCAACGGATAATAATAGGTTATACTTGTTATCAACATAAAATTTCTTCGTTAATTTGCCACCTGAATCACTAGCTTTTGCTCAAAAAGTAAGCATGACATCTAAATTATTGACTTATGCTCTACAGATGTTACTACTTTAGAAGGAAAATATTCAAATTGTATTGTGACACATGCCACCTTTATGTTAGATTTTACCATTTTTTTAGTAAACCTTACAACTTTCTTAAAAACTTCTGCCACTTATCTAGCAAAAGGAGAAAAAATTTGTTTAAAACTTCATTTAATCACAATAAGAAAATTTGAAGTACTTGTGAATCCATACATTTTTCCACGTACAGTTTACAACTTCACATTTATTGACCATGCAGTTGAGCACTTTTTCAATCTAATTCCACTTTCACAAAAGATTGGACCACCCTAAATTAATTCTGAAAGTACTTGTTAGACAAACCCTTGACCAATATTACTACAATTTTTAGCAAGCTTGACTAGTTCTTTAAAAACTTACTGTCCATATCCATAGTGACTTCTAATTTTGTTCAAAATTAGAAAGAAAATTGTAAGTTAGTATGCTTATCTGAGAAAGTGATCGATTTTACTCAAAAACTAGTAAGCATGCATGCTAGAGACATAGAATATATAGAGTTCAAAGACAAATCAAACTACTCAATATTTGAATCGAGTTTGATTCAATGAGAGCTCATTGAGTAGCCAACTCCCATGTATCTGCCCCTTTCTTCAATCTATATTTATTATCACCATTAACTATTTTGAGAAACTAATAAATGATATCCTTCAATCCCAATGCACTTGCAGCATAACGTTGTACTACCAGGGGTTGACATTCTTGCAGCATGGCCTTCAAATGAGACACAAAAACAACACCACCCTTCGACATAATTTTAGGAACTTCAATGGCCACCCCCCTTGTATTTGCAATTGCAGCAATAGTCAAATCCAAGCATCCTTCTTGGAGTCCCTCTGCAATCAAGTCAGCTATAGTGACAACAGATTAGTAACTTCAAGTATTAAATGAGACCATGGTGATTTAGTCGACTACAAGAAGTAAGAGTTTCAGTGACAACAAGAGTTGTCACTAAGGACTAAAAGATGTCACTATTTGTTTTGAGTGACAAAAGAATATTGTCACTACTTTGTCATTATAGGTCTTGTCACTAATTCCTTTGGTAACAACCTTTTGAGAGTTGTCACTCGTGTCATGTAGTGTGACAAGAGCAAAAATTGTCACAAATGAAACCTATTCAATAACAACTGAAGCTGTCACACAACAAGTAGGTTATTGTCATTAAATAAGAAAAAGTTGTCACATAAAACCAATCTATTGACAACTTTTTAATACATGAAATAGTGATAATAACTTGATTGTCACTCAATCTATCAAACAAAAATCAAACTATTCTTGACCCTTTCAAAAGGCCACTTCTAAACAACATTTGGAAATGAAATAGGTGAACTTTGATAAAAGATAAATATATTAATGACAATACTTGCACCAATTCTTTACAAAATAAAGCATTAGCAAAGCCAAATCAAGAATTTAAAAATGTATCCAGTACATTTTATTGGCTACATAACTAAAGCCATCAATGTTTGCAGAAATTTGGTGGCATCACCAAAGCTGTGCCAGGAGATGCAGTAGTCATGAATATTTTCAAATCATTTGCAATATGGAAAAGTTGACCATTAGAAAATTTGAAAAATATTGATTAGCTATTTAGTAAAATAAAAGCATTCAAAAGTTCAACCACCAAAGCTGTGCCAGGAGATGTAGCACTCATGAATATTTTCAAATCATCTGCAACATGGAAAAGTTGACCAGTAGAAAATTTAGAAAATATTGATTAGCTATTTAGTAAAATAAAAGCATTCAAAAGTTCTGGTTGAACTTTGGAGCCTCAAAGGGGAAGGAAACTGGTGGGGAAGAAGATCAAGTCAAATAAATAGACTTTGTCTGGCATATAGCCTATTGCTTGTATTGCGGGTTCATTATATGTCTCAATTCTAAAGCTTCCTTTTCCATTTTCCAGTTATATCATGCATGGCAGCATCAGAAGCATCCTTAGCTTTGCCTTTACAGTTGACATACTACCGAGGCTTTATTAGGGGCTCCGCCACAACCATGATATAGCCTCAAAATATGCAGAGGCATTGATATCAATATTAAGACTGACTTATATAGAAAGCTTAGAAAACTAATATGCAAGATTCTCTACTATCTTTTAAAAATTGAAAAACTTCTGCCCCTTGACATTGACAGAGTTCTTCACTATTCTTCAAGCTAATAAGTCATATGAAGTTCTCCAACTTTCCAAAACCCAATAATCAAACTGAGTGCTACATATGATTTTCGTGTAAGTCAAATGACTTTAACCTTGAGCACACATGGCACACTGACCATAATTCATCAATAGTCTAATAATCTTGGCATTCACACCTTTTGTCAACCTTTTAGTGGTCATACTCAGCAAAGTTAAAACTAAATAAAGATTCCACATGGTTAAAGATGCAGGACACATGTAGACACATTGTAGTGCACTCCAAATTAAGCAAAAAGGTTGAATCCCACTTTCTTTAGATCAATAAGGTTGCCAGAGAATCTGCTGAAAAACATGTAATTCGCCATCTTGCCAAATTAAGCGAGGCATGCAAGATTGTTTTGTGCATGCAATTTGTGCAGTAAAATATCTGCCATTCACATATTTATAAACCAGTATTACATGTTGAAGGTGGACATTGGAATTTCAGCTGAATATAACACATCCCGATCTAGAACAGAAAAAAATAAATAATTTGAACCGAAAAGGAAAGGTCCAAGACTTAACTTGTGATTGGCCTACGACCTGAATTAAGAAGATTACTCTTCTCACTTACACCATTTGGGATTTCCTCAAGATGATTAAAGTTTGTTTAATCCTTATATCATTCTTATTCATCTTAAATCTAGGTTTTGATCACACTGTATCCTGATCTCACCCATCATACAGAATATCAAGCTACTTAACGTTACGCCTTTGCACAGCAAACAATCATGCATTCACAACAGTATGGCCATACTACTCGTAACATTAAAGCCACAAAAAGAAAAAATCCGAATAGTGGGTTGTATAAAGTACATTAATAACAAGGTGATAGAAATAAGAATTGAAATCACTCAACAGAGAAAATCTAGAACAAGATTTAAATCACTCAATAGCTTTTGTTTTCAACTGGTAATTATATATTAGTCTGTGACTTCTTTGTCCATTCTAGCACCTTTGGCAAAAAAGACTATTTCTTAGCAGTCTAAAAGTTTGTAAAATTTTCCACTACTCTAATGACCAAAATATAATATTAGAGACATAGGAACCCATCTAAAGTTCAAATCACCTGCTAATAAAGTTGAAGAAAAATAGTATCCTTATACTAGTGGAGATCAAAAGCAATTACCATCTGATCTTTTTTCCTGTAACTCCTGGTTATTCCAAAAAGATGGGCAATTGTTGCTTTTTTGTTGCAGCTGCACGTCTTTCATATTTGTTTGTTAGGATGTCTTTCCATACACTGAATTCTTGAGCTGGTAACTTGAGTTTCTTAGCTTCCTGTTCAACATCATTGTGCCACGTTAATGTCAACTAACTAGTTCAAAACTTTTGGGGGAAGGGGGTGGGAAGGACAACTTAGTATCTAAGTCACCATGTTCTAAAAGAGTGTGGTATATCACAAACTTGAGCAGCATAAGCTGTGTTGGTACAAAATGGAGGTTGCCAAACAAACATTTCATACCTAACTGAACATATATGAGAATTACTTAAACATCAAGAATACATAATCTGCGCAAACATCTGCACAAACATAAAGAGAGAACAAAGCCTAAATGTTGCCCAAATATTGCCACGCAAAGTTTTAGTTACATTCCAGACTTGCAATCCTTTATTCAGTATCAACCCAGACTTACAATCCTTTATTTAGGTCTTTCTGTGACTTTGATTGATAAGGGATGATGTTTGGATGATGTTTCTACCACTTAAATGGTCATTGGGTTTATGACCAAATTTCTGTTATTGTAGGCCCAGGTCTACTACCAAGAGAAGAGTTTCTGCACCATCTCCCCAGTTGTCAAATTTCAGGATGTGAGTGAAAACTCAATACAGCTGCAGGTTATGCCTCATCTAGGACAGAACAATGAGGTTAAATTGAAAACTCAATCTTAAATAAGTTTTAGATAAAACACAATCAATCAAATAAATTACATGGGACTTCGAGCAAGTCAACTTATTAGGATCATTCTAAGGACCTATTTCAGAGCAAACAAATCCTCTCTCATCCGGACAAGTGCATGAGCCACCTAAAAAATTTGGAAAATGGCAGGAAAATATTATAGAATAAAAAAAAGGTCAAGGTATCACAATTGAAATTCTAAACAAGAAGACACAAAAAAGTAAAAGTAAAAGTAAACATTAATTTAGTGGCTTCAAGTAGTATTTCCCAAAGATTTAGGCTTAAGAACTTACAAATGTAGGCAATGTTGTTTGTGCAACAGTACATAAAAACAGAGAGAGAAAAGCACATAACCTTGCGTAATTTTTCTGCAATTCTCTTGGCATCAAAAGACGAGAGAAAGGCACATAACCTTGCGTAATTTTTCTGTAATACTCTTGGCATCAAAAAATTTCTGTGCAGCAGGCCAGAGCATCTTCATAAGGCCATTGTTAATAATCAAGACTCCAAGATTTAACAACATAAATCCAATCCAGATTTCGATGAAAGAACAGAAATACAAATATGCTTTTTTCTGCATTTTCTCCCTTTGCCTGTCAAGTTTGTTAACACATTAAATTAAAGTCTCTATCTAGAATTTAATATAAACTAGTGATTATTATTTGCTAGATGAAAACAATTTTAAACATGATAATTCAGAAGCACTTTTCCTAATTTTTTGCAAGTCAATCACACATAGATGGACTAATATGGGCGTGGAAGCTTGGAAGAAATTCACAAAAAATAAAAAGGCAGGAACACCTTGTCAATAAGCAACAAAATCCTGCATATCAGGAGTAAAGTTGGACCAATCTACACAAAAAGGTGGGGAAAACTACTAACAAACTCCAAAACTATGCACATGGCTCTAAAATAACCTACTGCAACCAGTGCACCATGGTCGTCAGGGGCCTTGCATTGAGAGAGCTCGAAGGAAGCCAGAAGTTTATCCGGCGAATTCTTCAAGACCAGACCTACAGTTTCAATTTTTTAGCCAATAAATAGCATTATTCAGAGAAATGAGCCTCACTCAGTGAGATGGATTGGTTTGATTTATACAACGATCTGAGAATGGAAAGAAATTTACAAGAATTTCCCAAAAAATCAAGCCACAATGAATCAGACATAGAAACGATTTAAATATAGCTAACAATAAACGTCAGATCTTTTTTTGGAGAAAATGTGGACTAGAAAACTAGACAGAGAACAAATTGATCAATGGAACAGGCGATAGAGAAAGGCTCAGAGACGGATTTTCCGATGATTTGAGTTTGAGATCTCCCCGGAAATTGAACAGAAAGGAGAAATCTAGCGTGGTTTTGGGTGTAGTCGGTAAGGGTTATTTGGATATTTTAAATCTGTGGAGTACGAAGAACAGAGATGGAGACAAAGGGAGCAGGAGTAATTTTAACAAGTAAAGGACTGGTGAAACAGTTTTGACTCTTGGGTAAAAGGTGCTAGTGATGAGAATTTGAATTCCATTTCTATGCTGTCACTCGTTTTGAAGTAGGAGTGACAACTCTGCTCTATTATCACAGCCTCTATTCCTACTGTGATAAAGCTTATTTTTTCCCTGATATCTTGTCACTAATTATAAGATTTGTTGCAGTGCGTCTCTTTTTTGTTTTTGGTAATAAAGATAGCATTAGCAGAACATAGGTCAGTTTACATGCTACGGAAAAACAACACCTAGCTATTTTTTTTTTTTTTTTGGTAGAAAAGAGGAACCGAGCGGGGTAAGCAGACTCCACGCTGGTCCTCGTCAAAAACTGAAGCCAAATCAGGTGGACAAATGTCAAAAATAACAGAAGTGTTGTACACTTTGCATCCCATCTTTTCTAGCACATCTATTGGCCTCGTGATAGACATGACGAAGTCTAACTTGCTACAGCTGCGATAGGAGGAATCTGCAATCCCACAAAATGAGTTAAGGAGATTATATTAGAATAGTTGACTTCCACTTCCAAGTGAGTTATGTTCATGGCAATGGCAATCCACAATCCGTCTCTTATTCCCCAAAGTTCTGCTGTCATGCTACTACTAGTGCCCAGATTTCTTGCAAAACCTTTAATCCAACATCCCTACGAATCCCTAATGATACCTCTAGAAGCTACCGTCTCAGGGTTTCCTAGAGCTGAACCATTGGAATTTAACTTAAGTCGTGGTGGGAAGGGAGGGTTCCACCTGATCAAAATTTAGAATTTCCTAGCAGAATTGAAGGGTGCTTTAGGTGATATTCTGTGGCTAGACTGATACACTAGGTCACTGGGGAAGCAAGAGGCTTATTTGGTTCAAAGATTGATTTGTTTCTTTTATTCCATATAACCCAACAGGCATAGAAGAAAATGGGTCCCCAAGAAATAGAATAAAAGAACTTGTCTCTCCAAATGAGAGCACTTCTCTCTAACTTTTAGAGAACTCTCTCCTCTTGGTAGAAGCTTTAAAAAATTTTAAAAATTCATAAACCCAATTCAAATTTCAAAACTTCAATCATACATTTGCTGCAAACTTCACTCCAATTACTAACACCTTCAAAGTTGATTCTTCTCAACTTTCTCATCATCCTGGAAACAGCAACTTGAATCCAACGCAGTACAATATTAGGTGTCGAAACTCGTTCTTGTGTTTTTTTTTTCTATTTTTCTATTTTGTTCTTTTGGTTTTCCCTTTAACTTTGTTTCTCTGTAACCTGGGTGCTAGCTGATCTTGTCGCAGGTTTATCTTAAGCTTTCAGTCAGATCCTGGTAATAGTAAGGGACGGTTCTCAAGTCTGGTAGGAATGGAAGAGGCCTTGACCAAAGCGTTACAGAAGTTTGAGCTTTCACCCACTAAGCTAGGAGGAATAGATCTATGCGGTGGTGATATTGAGCAGAGTACAGCAGCATGTGAAGGTAGTTTAGTGGGGAAGCTAATTGGTGAGAAGATAGCGAATTTTACTGGTATCTGAAACTTCACAAATCATGTATGGGGGTATCCAAGGAATCTGCTGGTAACTGAACTGGGACCAAATCTTTCCAGTTCCAGTTTGAAAAAGAAGAGGAGAGAAGTAGGGTGGTAAGGGGAGGACCTTGGGTTATGGACAACCAGATTTTGGTGGTGAAGGAGTGGGGCGGAGGCTGCGAACATGATCCAAACTTCTTCTCTCATGTCTCTCTATGGGTGCAAATCTAGAACTTACCATTACATTGGATGAGTAGAGCTGTGGGGCTTAGAATTGGGGAAATCTTCAAATCGGTAAGGGAGGTCATAATTCCCCTCGGAGGAGGAAAAATTAGAAAACATATGAAAGTGTTAGTTGAAGTAAACATTACCCAACCGCTACTCAGAAGAACCATGGTGAAACTTAAAGGCTAGCTGACTTGGGTAGAATTTAAGTACGAGAGGCGTCCAGACTTCTGCTACAAGTGTGGGATAGTGGGTCATGGAGACAAATCATGCAAAGTGGACAACAAAGAGTACTATGGAAACAAAGAAGGGCAATTCGGTGCATGGATGAGAGCAGGAAATCAAATGCAGTCCTCGCTAGTGAAAGGAGGTAGAGAGACAAGCACAAATGAGAAAGGAAAAGGCATCCTGGGAAGAGAGCTCAATGCAGAGGCTGAATCAAAAGGTATAGAGAATAGAGGGCTCCATTGCACCGTAGCAAAAATGGCAAACAACCAAGCTGGAAATGGAGGGGATAACAAAAGCTATAATATGGAACAAGAACCGCAAATGGAGGTGGTGAGCAGCTCTGACAAAGACATTACTTGTAAAGGAATAAGGAAAAATGAAGTTAGCTCCAATATAGAGGCAACAGGGGCTAGCAAGGAAGATAGAGCACTAATGAACAATTTGGATAACATGGGTGTGAAAAGGAGGGAGGTCAGGTCACAAGGGGAGGAAAAAATAGTGGATATGTAGGTTGATGTGGAAGATGTAATAATTGAAACCCGGGGGGGATGAAAATCAGTGGCCAGAAGTGCTAGAATCGAACAAGGAAAATATAGATAGGAAGAAGCAGGCTATTGAAGGAGGAACTAGTGAGAAAATGACCTTCAAGAAAACCCCAAGAGCGGCCCGAGCTCCACTTATGGAGATTGGCAATGAGCTGGGAAAATGTCAAGTGGGGATGAAAAGGAAAATTATGATGGTGTAGTATGGTTTTGGGTCCATGGAGGAGGAGGAAGGGGAAATACTAAGGAAAAAACTCATGAAGATTGAAGGGGGAAAACAGCAGCAAAATGGGGACAAGGGGGCTACCCAAGAACAGTCTCCAATAGACAAATGAAGATAGTGGTGTGGAACTGCCGAGGTGTGGGTGGCCCCTTGGCAGTTCCCCAACTAAAGGAGATCCTACTCCTCCACTATCCGAGTCTGGTATTCTTAAGCGAAACTAAAAATCAGGAGAAGTTTTTGAAGGCAGTTCAGGCAAAAATAAAACATAAGAATTGTTTTTAGCAAATCCTATAGGGAAGGCTGGGGGTTTGGCTCCTTTTTGGGATGAGAATGTTAAAATAGTTGCAATTAATGCGTCCAATTTTTGCATAAAAGCTTGCATAGATGATCAAGAGTATAAATGCCAGTGGTGTTTGTTGGGCTATATGCTAGCACAGAGGATAACATAAGAAAGAAGCAGTGGAAGTATATCAGCCAAAGGTGGCAAACGTGGGGAGACCAGTGGATAGTAGTAGGCAACTTTAATGATATCAGGTCTAACCAGGAGAAATAGGGAGGGAGAGAAAGGTCTGAGGCAAGCTACAGAGAGTTCAACAATTTTATTAAATCTAATGATCTGATAGACATTGGATACGAAGGGATTCCATGGACATGGAGCAACTTTTGGGAGGGGAATGGAGAAATAAAACAGAGACTTGATAGATGCATTGTAAGCTTGAGCTGGAATCAAATTCATGAAAAAGCAAGTTGCACGCACGTGGAAAAGGAAGCCTCTGACCACTGTGTACTACTAGTCATTGATACTTGGCCAAGCCAAAAAAGGATTAAGAGGAGGTTCTACTTTGATCAAAGATGGACCAAACAGCTTGATTCCACAGAGATTATTGAAGCCGCTTGGCATAGGGAACAAGAGGGATCAAGAATGTTCAAAGTAGTAAGGAAAATAAGGGAGTGTAGGTTTGCTTTAATGAATTGGAACAAGAAGCTTAAAAGTAACTCAAGAGTACGGATTAATGAGATCAAGAGCCAGCTGGAAAAGATAAAAGAGAGGAATAACCCCAATGAGTGAAGCTTGACAATTAGTTTGAAAGCACAACTGGGCAAGGCTTATAAGGATGAGGAAAGATACCGAAGCCAAAAGTCTCGTAACAGATGGTTGAAGGAGGGGAACAAGAATACGTCATTCTTCCATTCAAGTGTGATAAGTAAAAGAAGAAGGAATAAAATAAGCATCCTGCAAAAAGCTAATGGAGAATGGTGCAGTACGAAACAGGACATTTAGGAAGAGATTTGTAAGCACTACACAGATCTATTCACTTCTACCAACCCATTAGACTTAGAGCTTATTCTCAGAGGAGTGCCTATTACTATTACCAGGCAGATGAATGAAAAGCTGATTAAACCAGTGGATGACAAAGAAATTAGATCGGCTATCTTTTCAATGCACCCTAACAAAGTGCCTAGGATCGATGGTATGCCCCCTTTATTTTTTCAATATTACTGGTCTGCGATAAGTTCTGACATCATTAATGCAGTGAATAGTTTTTTTCACACGGGCAATATCCTGAAATCTGTCAATGAAACACTTACCACACTTATTCCTAAAGTTGATAACCCTGTTAATTTTACCAATTTCAGACCTATAAGCCTCTGCTCAATTTTGTACAAAATAATTTCCAAAATCCTCTCCAATAGGCTTAAGACAGTCCTTAAACACTGTTTCAGTCCTCCACAGTTTGCCTTTATTCCGGGAAGACAAATTCTTGATAATGTGATAATAGCCCATGAAGTTTTGCATTTTCTGAAAAATAAGAGAAAAGGGAAAGAGGGATTCATGGCCATCAAGTTTGATATGTCTAAAGCCTATGATAGAGTCGAGTGGGTTTTTTTGGGGAGGATTATGATGAAAATGGGTTTCTGTCCAATATCTGTGCGTTGGATCATGAATTGCATTTCCACTGTCTCTTATTCCTTTAATTTCAATGGTGAAAAAGTTGGCTTTATCAAACCTTCTTGAGGCGTTAGACAAGGTAACCCCCTGTCACCTTACCTCTTTATAATTTGTCCAGAAGGACTCTTATGTTTATTGAAGGAAGCAGTGTTTGAAAAAGATCTAACAGGCCTGAAAATCTGTAAAGAAAGCCCAAGTGTGTCTCATTTATTCTTTGCAGATAACTCGTTGCTGTGCTGTAGAGCTGATGACAAAGAAGCATCCAAGTTGATGGACATTCTTGCACTGTACGGAAGAGCATCAAGGCAAACTATCAACTTTGACAAGTCGGCAGTATTTTTTAGCAGAAATACTACAGTGGAGATGAGAAGAACAGTGAGTAGAGTGATGGACAACTTGAGGGAAGCAGTGAATGGGAAATATTTAGGCTTGCCTATGACCATAGGTAAGACAAAGAGCCAAGCATTCAGTTATGTGAGCAATACAGTCACCAGCAAGCTGCAAGGCTAGAAACAAAAATTACTAAGTCGAGGAGGTAAAGAGGTGCTTGTCAAGTCGGTGATTATGGCAATGCCGACGAATGTAATATCCTGTTTCAGATTGCCAAAGGGATTATGCAAGGAGATGTGCAGACGGATAGCTAATTTCTGGTAAGGTAGCGAGGAAGCTGACAGAAAAATACATTGGGCTAGTTGGAAGAAACTTTCACAGGTATAGGAATAAGGGATCTGGAACATTTTAATTCTGCCCTGCTTGCAAAACAAATTTGGCGCTTCATTACTGCACCAAATTTGTTAGTAAGCAGAGTGGTCAAGGCGAAATACATGAAGGTTGCAAATTGGCTGCAACAGAAACCCCCACAGATCAGCTTCATGGGCATGGAAGAGTATTCATGGCGCAAGAAAGCTGTTGACCAATGGGCTCTGGAAGAGAGTGGGAGATGGAGAGAACATTCATATATGGAAAAACAAGTGGATAGCTTCAACAGCAATTGGAAAAGTTGTAACAGCCTCAAAAATTTATTTTGATATTATTACAACTTAATATTTTTAAATAATGTTATTATTATTATTAATTCGTTTAATTATTTTAAAATTATTTTTAAACGAAGTTTTAGAAAATTGAAATGAAAATTCAATTTATTTATTTATTTATTTGTTTAATTTATTTCATTTTGAGAAAAACTCAATTTAGCTCTATAATAATTTTTCAGGTAGATTTTCAACATTCCATTCATCTTATTTTAAAATTTGCTCTTTTTGTATCAATTATATAGAAAATGAGAAAAACACATTTTTCGAGGTGGAAATTTGGGCAATGACTTAAGTAGTGCTGGAATGTAAGGATGATCACCGTAGGTTAGAAATGTTATCCAGTGACCAGAGGTGAGATTAAGTAGGGTTTCGGAACCTTAAGACCTAATTGGACAAATTTCCCGAAAGTTAGGATTTTAACCTGCGACTGTTTACCTATCTAATTTCCCCCAATTCACTTCAATTTTTCCTTTTCTTCTCTCTCTCTTAGCCGAGATTGTCCTTTAAATTGCAGCCAAGAGAGTTAATTATTTTCCCTCCAAAATTGCTAGCAAAACTACTATTTCCATTTGGACTTTTGACCCTTAAAAACTTGTCTTGTATTTCTTCCATTTATTTACAAAACTACCACTCAAACATTTCAGTTTTTTTCCTTCCTCTTTGGCTGACTCTCTCCTCTCTTCCTTCCCTTGAAATTTCAGCATTTTCTTCATCCATTTTCCTCCCAAAATCAACCACAATCAAGCCTTAATCTTGGCTCAAGCTTGAAGCTTGGTGTAGAACTTGGAGAAGGAAGCTCTTGGGTGGTTGAAGCTTAGTTCTTTGGAGGTTTTCTTGCTAAGTTCTTGGAAGAGGTAAAACCCTAGAAGCTTAATCTTTGTTCATTCTTTAAATTCCAAACATGAAATTAGGATTGGGATGTTGATGGGTTCCTAGAACCTTGACTAGAGTTGGTTTTTGGAATTTCAAGTTGTTAAGCTTTCTTTAATTTGCATTTGATGATTATGGTTGTTATGTGGGCTCTTGGAATTCCCACAAAATGTGTAAATTTGTTTACTAGAATTGCTAAATGATGAAATGTGTATGCATATGTTTGATTTGTGGGTTGGAAATTGGAGGAGAAACCTCAAGGGGAAAACCGAGAAGGAGGAGATGATTTGGGGGTTGAATTTTGCTGATTTTTCCTTAATTTCATGGCTGCTATTTTGTAGGTTTAGGGGCTGATTATTAATGCTTGAATGTTGAGGTTTAAGGTATTAAAATTTCCCACAAAAAGCCCTCTAAAAATGGTTGCAATAATGGTTATTAAGTTGGAGCAAAATCTGGAAATTTGAAGTAGCATGCTGTCTGAAATTTTGGGGCTGTTTAGTGCAAAAGTTTGATAAAAGCTTTCATCATTTTTGACCACCATTAGGCTTAGGAAGGTTGAAACTATCTTAGGTTCGAAAATGGGATCATTTGGTGGTGGTTTAGATGTGTTAAAAGTAATGAGAAGAAGGGGAATGAAACTTTGCAGGATTGAACCAACATTGTGGAGCCCACTTTGGGTGAGTAGAAAGCTGTCTTCCCAAGGGAATTTTTGGTTGAATTTTGGTATGAACTTAGCCTATATATGGAAGTATTAGTGTGCTAAATTTGGTAATTTTTGGACATGAAATCGTCACTCAAATAGGGATTTAAACTCTGTCCTGTAAGTTCGAAACCCAGAAATTTCAGAAATTTGAACCCCCTCTGTTTGAACTATTATAATTTCATGCTCGGGTGTCGGAATTGAGTTCCGTCAGTGGCTGTTGAAACTCCTTATGTAGTAATATATTGTGTATGAATTTCAGAGGCTAACTAATTTTCTGTAATTTATGACAAATTTTCAAAGTAGCATGGATGGCCAACCTGATATGCCCTGTCTCTGTACTGTAGTTGTCTGTTGAACGAAAATCTGGGCTAATTCCGTCCAGAATTTTAATTGGATGTCTTCTACAAAGTTTTAGAGCTTTAAAAGAGGTTTCCAAAGGTACCAAGCTTGCAAAATTTGGACTTGTATAACTCAATTTATGATTTTTCAAAGATTTCAGCTCAAAAGGGAATTTCATTGAACTTGACTTGAGTCTCATTGAGACATTTTTAAAGACATCTATCAAATATTTCTTTAGTGATTTGAATTAAAATACTCGTATTTGTCTCAGGTGATCGAGAAGATCCCGGAGAACTCGATTGATCTTGCGTGCTTTTGCCTTAGACTCTTGACTTAAGTGAGTGTCAAGTGCATGAATTGTTGAATTACCTGTCATATTTATTTGGATGAAAACTGTTGAGGCGAGAGTGTACTTTATAGCGCTCGTCCTCTTTTACTTGTCTTGCATGCACATGAATGTTATTTGACTTGACTGGAACTGTACTTGACTTGACTGTAACTGAATGTCGATTGGAATAATCCATCGACTTAAAAAGTGATAAATGGGGCCTTAAACCTATTGGGGATCCTTGGGACCCGAGCCGGCAAGGGCTTGGTCGAGAAGCTTGGTGAACCTTAGGTACTGTTCTTTGAGTTTGACCTATTGGAGAGGTCTTGCTCGGTATTGCTCGACGTAGCTTTACCCTTTTACTTACCTGTTTGGTTTGGAGAGGGTAAAGCTTGGACGGAGGTTGTACTAAGTGGAGATTCTGGACTTTACTGCTAAGTTGGAGGAGAGTCAACGTTTGGGATGGAATGGACTCAAGCTTAATCGTGAAAATTGGCTCAGAGCCACATCCTGTTATTGAGTATTTTCCTGTATGAACTGCTCACTGTGCTTGCGCAAATTCACTGTAGATAAAGAGGCTCGAAGAGGGTTCTCCGAACCCAGCTCCAAGACTTTTGTCTAATGTGAGCCCTCGAGTAGTGATTCCTTGAGAATACGATCTCCTGGTGAAAATTGTAATAGTACAAGTGAATGTTTGATTTACACGCTTTTATATCTGAATTTACTGGCTTTCTTACTTACTTGATTACGTGCTTGCATGTTTCTCCTTAGCCTCAGCTTAGCTCACCCAGTTGTTTTCCTGTCTCGAAGTGAAAACGTAGATCGAGAATTTAGTTACTTTGGTAGGATTTTCATAATTTTGTATAGGCTGAATATTAAATTTCGAAGTTAAAGATTTATTGTACCTAAAATTGAGGTTATAAGAGTTTTAATAGACATTATTGAGGATTTACTTTTGTAAGTTAACTATCGTATATTGTTGGACCTCAATTAAGGATTATAGGAATAAATGATTGTATTATTATTTTAGAAATCTTGAAGTGTGATTATTTGAATTCTAAAATATGATTGAGGGTTTGTAGTAAGTCCTGGCGAGAGTTGGGCGGACACAGTCCGCTGATACCCTTGGGTTCGCCCTTGGGAGAGGTGGGGCTGTTACAAAAGTGACCACTGTACGACCAGTGAACTGCCAACTGGTGAAAGTCAGTGAACTAATCCAAGATGATCAGTGGAACAGAGATGAGTTGAAGAAGTGGCTTAACAATTTCAATGTGCAATCCATGTCAAGCATTCCACTTAGCAGCTTCAAGAGGATGGACAAACTGTACTGGAGACACTCAGCTTCAGGAAGATATACAGTTAAGACAGGGTATGCTCAAGCAAAACAGGAAGAGGAATGTCAGTAAGGGAAAGATGAGAATGGGGCAGAAACAAGCTGGGAGATTTATAATGAGAGGATTTGGAAAAGGACGTGGGGCCTTAATATAAAAGAAAAACATAAACATTTCCTATGAAAGTGCTTAAATAATGTTCTGCTAGTTAAGGAAGCAATTCATAAGAGGACTGGGAAGAGTGATAACATCTGCTGCAGCTGTGGAGAAAATGTGGAAATGGTGGAACATCTACTGTTAACTTGCCTAGAGGCTGAAAAAATTTGGAAACTAGCTCTAGTAAAGTGGGATGGTCTAAAACAGTGCCAGAGCAATTTTTGGATTTGGTGGCAGGCAGTGCTAAAATATGCAACCAAGGAACGAGGGGTAGATCATGTGCATCTCATGATTAATATTCTTTGGCAAATTTGGAAGGCAAGGAATAGAATGGTTTTTGACAAGGAACACCCAGATTCACTGAGATTGGTGCAGAAAGCCCAAGAGGAATGGATGGAATTTGATGCAGCTTCTGATGAGGTGAAAAGAAACAGATCCCAGTTCAAGGAACGAAGAAAGGAATTGAACCAAGAAGGAAGGGATAGTGAAAATCAATACGGATGCTGCAATATCAAGTATCATGACCAGAATAGGGAAAGGCATCATTGCAAGAGAGTGGACAAGTAACATTCTCAGAGTTGAAGGAATCGTGGAATAGAAAAAAGAAGAAGCAATGATGGAGAAAGCATTGGCAGTTAGAGCTGCTCTAAAAATGGCCAAGGAAGCAGGTTGGACAAAGTTAGAGGTCCAATCAGATTGCAAAGTACTTGTGAACTAGATTTCAACAGACAATGCACAAGAGGGAAACATCGCAACAATCCTGGAAGACATTAGGGAGCTTAGGAACAGCTTTGAATTGTGTGAATTCAGCTTTGTGCATAGAACAGGAAATCAATGCAGCCATCTGATAGCCCAATTTGTGGTTAAGTCAGTTGAAAATGTTAAATGGGTGAATGAATACCCTGTGTGGTTAACAAGTAAAGTTGAGAAAGATCTGGGGGTAGTTACCCCTTTTTGTGATTAACTCTTGTATTATCAAGTGTTTGTATCAATATAACTGGTATCGTTTGTTTAAAAAAAAAGAAATAGAATAAAAGAGGGAGGTAGATGTTTCAGTAAAACATCTTTTAAGCCAGAAAAGGAGGGATAGGGAATCAGGGTCTAACTCCTAAGGTAGTTTGAGAGAATGCCAGACTGCTCTCACTCATGGTTCAAAGTCACGGTCGCGGCCTGTACCGTTCCACATCGGTTTTGGCATATCAGTTGCAATCTCGGCGAAATGCATATTTTAAATCATTTATTATTCTAAAAATTATAAATGATCATTCAATATATAAAAAACATATTGAAAAATTAAAAAACTAACAAGAAAATTAGTTGACTCTGAGTTGACTTGGGATGACTCGGATGACTTAGCCATTTTTTGGTATCTCAAAGTCGACTCAATCCGAGTCAGCGGAGTCTCAATGATTTCCAGGTGAGTTGATGTTCTCGGAGTCAAATTAGAACGGTTTCAGAACAGTAAAACTTGAGACAGAGACGACTCGATCGAGTCATCTCGAACCCAACCGAGTCTTCGGACCATTCTCTCACTTCTCTACAATTCCTTAGAACATGATCCACATTCTCAACATTCTCAACATAGTGGTTACATAAAGGGCAAGTATTATCAGGAGTGATGTTTTTGTTGAATAGCAAATGTTTAGTAGGAAGTCTACCATGTGACGAAAGCCAGATAAAATGGTTTACTCTATTTGAAGCTTTGATTTTCCAAATCTAGGAGTGAGGAGGTCTAACGTAGGGAGTACGTGGGTCTGTATAGTTTTTGTGGTCTCTTAAACATCATTGTAGCCTACGACTCTACTTCAACTTGATCCTCAGCAATTCTGATGGACAATTTGAAAACCCTAAAAAAATTAATACTGGGGATCTATCAACCCTATGTGACACATGGTTCACCATCACATGTTGCGGTCACAGTTGTTCCACATCGATCACGGCATATCGTTTAAATATCGAGTGATACACACTTTATAACACATAAGAGTGTCCAAAAATTTTAAAAAATTATTAAAAACAGAAAAGACCATAACAACCACAATCATCAGACTAGATTTGGTGAATATCTACATTATCATATATATACTTACCAATATTGAAATAAAGTAACCCCATTGTGACTATGAATATATAATATTAAAAGTAAATAATTCTGGTAGCAAGAGCACTTTGTATTCCTATTAATATTAGCATATTATCATTGAATAAGACACTAAATTTAGTGCCTAATGTGAATCTAGTAAGGATGGAATTGAAAGTAGGAAAAGTGATTATAGAAAAAATACCTACTTTCAACTATAGTTTAAGGAACTTTTGGAATGAGTTCAAAATTTTGAAAAAATTGAGTGGCAACTTTATAACTTTCTTTTCTTTTTTCCTTGCTTGACATCTTCTCATACTACTATTATCACTCATACTACTATTATTACTATTTCTATTTGTTTCCTCCATAACCACTGGCAACCACCACAAAAGTAGGTGGTCTCTTTCCTTTTTTTTTTTCATTTTTACCTTTTTCTTTTTACTCTCTTTCACACACATACACTCACATTAACTCTTACATTGGAATTACTCTTATTTCCTTTATTCATCTCCCAATTTTTTTTTTCTTATGTACATATAAGTTTGTTCCATCTTCGATACTCAGTCCAACACACCGATTTCTCGACGATACACACCGATTTCTTGACGATACGCACCGAAACCATTACAACTCGTCTAATATCAGTCGAGTTATCATGAGTCATTTCGGATATAGTTAAATCTATGATTCGGAAATCGGTATTGTACCGGTTCCCCCTATTCCAATTATGACTCGGACGAGTCATTGCGGACTTAGCCAATATGGCAAACTACTGACATTGGTTTAGGGCAAGTGAGCTTATCAGGTCCATTGCAACCAGAGCTAGTTTATGACACTGAAATAACCGACTATTTGCAGTAGCTTTGCAACAGTGGCTACAATACATCATAGATAAAACTCATCTCATCAAACTTTCCTGCTGATTTTTCATGCTCAAGTAACTCTAGTGAAGAATAGATGTCCAACTTAAACTACCCATCAATAGCCTTCCCTTTTTCGATGATCATAAAAGCATTAACAGTAAAGCACTATAACAAATGTTGGCGAGGAAGAATCCTACCATATTAGTGTAGAAGCGCCTAAAGATGAAGGTTTGAAAGTCCAAGTTGTTAGTGTATGTGCCTTAAAGTCAATCAACTTCTAGGGCTTAATATACACTTTAGCTATTTATGTAATAATAAATGACATCTTTTATCATATTGATTGCTTATATATTTATAAGTATAATAAAACCCTTAGAATTAACCAAATTGATGAAATTATAAGAGTTATGATAGTGAGGTTCATTCAATTATAAATAAGGTTTATTCTTAAATATCTTCAGTCATAGTATTAACAAGAAAGGTCATTGTTAATACGGTTAGACTAGCATATACTGTGACAGCCCCACCTCCACCTAAGGCGAACCAAAGGGTTTGGCGGGCCGCCTGCCCAGCTCTCGCCTGGACTCACTATAATTCCTCAATTCAACTGCGAGCAATTACTTCACATAACAAAATAACTTTAATATTCTCTAGTCCAATGTAACATTTAGAACCCAAAACTTCCTTAGCGAACCACAACCGTCCCAAACTATAATTACAGATACAAAAGTTTATCCATTCAGAATTCCATAACTACAATCCAAAATATAAAGATTACATCAAAATACAAACTTAAAGTCTCCAAACAATCAACCTAGAGCAGTCTTTAGAGGCTCTCGATCTCAAACCCTGCTAAGGAAAACAAATTGGGAAAGAATAAGCTAAAAGCCCAGTGAGCAATCTTAAAACATGCAATCTCATATAGTAGTAGCGAGAATCCAATAATAATCAGTTAGGGAGTTTATCACCAATAAAACACGTAAAATAAAGAAATACTCAGTTAAAGGATACAGTGTCCACTGGGAGTAGTTGCAATCCATCTCATCAACCGGTCAATCAACCTCCTACTCCTCCTTATAACACCAGTGGTAATACTCGAGTATACCGTAACAGTGGCCCAAGGTTCCTAACCTACCCGACCGAGTCCGCTTCTGGCACGAATAGGCTAGTAACGATGGGCAAGGGCCCAGTTTAGCCAAAGGCTTACACTCATGTACAAACAGTCAAATAACAATCAATTAATCACTCTAAATAGTAAAATATCACATTTGACTAGGTTGAGTGAGATAAAGTACACACTCGTCTAACAAATGGTATAACAGAGAAAAGTTTCACATTTGAACAGTTTTAGAAACACTTAATACATAAACAAGTCGTGACCATTCAACGAGCACATAACAAGATCATTCAAGTCACACACATGCAAAGATCACTCACATTCAAGCAAAGCAAACCCTATGCGTCCGTTCTCGGATCCCCTTTGTATCCGCATTCCAAGTCTAATAGCACACAAGATATGAGATATTTAGGTTTGAATAGGGTTTAAATTGAGCCACAAAATTACCCAAATAATCACTAAGATGCCAAAACAACACTTAAAAACACTTAAAACAGCAAAGAGGGCACATGCATGGGCGCTCGAATGAAAACGGACGACGTTAGAATCAAAACGGAAAACACACACTAGAAGGTGTGAAAGGCAGATTTGACACCTTTTGCCATTTTGATCATAACTAATGGTACAAGTGTCAGATTGAAGTGTACAAGGTGCCGTTTTGAAGATAAGAGAACAAGATATAACTTTTATGAAGACCATTTTCACCCAGATTTACTCCTTCTAGGTCAAAAACCACGAAAACAGTCCTAGAAGTTTCAATCTCAGGTTCACTAATAGGTCAGATTCAAATAACCATATCTCAGCGCACAAAGATCCAAATGGTCTGAAATTTAATAGTTAGAAAGAAAACTCAACCCTATACAACTTTCATGAAGAAGTAGAAACTCAATTCCATCTCGAACTAGGTCGAAATTGACCAAAACAGTGGCTTTTTACTCTATCGCAGAGATATGAGTAGGACAGCTTCAGTTGGCCATAACTCAACCCTCACAACTCCAAATCAAGTGATTCCAAAGCCATTAGAAAGCTAACATACAAGGATACAATGCTTAAGAAGACATCAAATGCAAAAACATTCATCTTCCCTGTCAAAATGACCCATTACAATGGCAAAATAACATTTCTGACAGAAACAGGGCATTGGGGGTATTTTAGTCATTTCAGATGCTACAGTGCTCCGACTCATCTGAAAATTTACAGGTAGAATCCTCACTCAATTATCTATAACTTTCATGTTTTGTGCTAAAGCTAATTCAGGATCCATCATACTTAAATATCCAGAGCAAATTCGGACAGAAAATCAAGCCTACCGATTTCTTCTTGGCTGAAGCTTTACGAAAGAAAATTCAACAATCTAAACCATAAATTCATCTAAGAAGCTAAACATGATCCTCAATCAAGTCAAAACAACAACAAAATCCAACAACTTCATCAACTTAATCAAAATTCTAGCTTGCAAGACAAGAAGAAATTGGATGGTTGAAATTGGCAAAAATTTCCAAGCTTTTCTCTCTTTCTTTTCCTTCTCTTTTCCCACAGTTTTTCCTTCTTCTTTTTCCAGCCTTGCACCCGATCCTTGGCTGGCTTTTTTAGCTAAAAGATAAGTTTCTTAGATATTTATTTAACTTAGTCAAAATTTGGTCCAAGTCCAAGTCAATTATCTCAAGCCAATGCAACCTAGCAACTTAAGTTGGTTTGCACTCTTGTCCAAATGATTTCTTTTCCTATCAATTTACTCCATAGGTGCTCAATTCAACTTAACCTATCAAAGCTTAATTACACCTACTTAGGCTACTAACCACCCAAGGATCTTAATCACTTTTCTTAATCATGCATTAACATACATAAAATCAAAGAAATAAAAAATTGTAGTCAAACATAAAACTTAGATTCATTTTCAAAACTAGGGTTTTACAAAACCAAACTAGGGTTTTTCATATACAAATTAGGGTTTTATCCAAATTTAGGGTTTTCGAAGCAAACTAGGGTTTTAATTTCAAATTAGGGTTTTCAAACTTGTAAAACAAAATAGTTAAAACCAAACACTTTAAGAAGTAAAACAAACCATATAAACACCTTGGCAAACAATAATTACTATAATTAACATCATTTAATATTTTCCAAAAATTTAAAAAAAAATCGGGATCTCACATATACTATGTCGCTTCTATATGAGAAGTAGTAGACCTCATCTACTATGGTGTGTTGGACACCTAAACAAGTATATGGGTGCTTGATGGTATGATCAAGTTTACTAGATTGATCCGCATAGAGATATCTTTTTAGTGCCAAAGGACTAATCTCTAAGTGACGTTTATGCAAGTGATCCTTAGATTTAAGGTTATCATGGTATTTTGAATATGGATAGTTATACTTTCTTTGTTATATGATCACTCCCATAAAAGCAAATGCTCATATCATCAGCCAATGGGTATATAATTGAAGTATGGAAAGATGGTGAATACCCTAAAAGAATTTACCGCTTCTTATAAAAGAGGAGTTATCTCATGTCTGGTTACTTGTAGAAGTATAATTCAAAAATCTTAGCACTAAATGGGAGAGTCTTAGAAAGTGTTTCTAAGAATTTCTTTGTTCAAGTTATATTTTGATATAAGAGAAAAGAGCATTAATCACATAATGGAATAGGCACAATTTATTCCAAGACTAATGTGAGATAAGTGCAGTAAAAGGAATTAGTTACACAGTAAACATTCACTGAAAATTGAAGTCATCCACTTGATTCATTACTTGGGTGGTCATGATGCATTACTAGATGCCAATCTTGATCTATAAGTATGAGTTGATTGATTAGTGGTATCAATGACAAATTAAAAGGAGTTTTAATTTATCTAATTCTTATTTATTAAGAATTTATAGCTCATGCCTATTGCCAATGTATATGAGAATCTAATGGGTCACACACATTAAGAATTTCCTTAACTAGATTAAATGAATTTCAAGTGGGACTTGATAGATAAGTTTTTATAACTTATAGTTTAATTTGTGAGACAAATTAAACTTGAAAGACTTATAGTGCAAATAAGTTTTAGTCTTCCAAATACAAGAGTTGTATTAGAATAAAGAAACTAAATCTTATTGGAAACTGATTTCAGATTTCCATAAGGATTTGACAACTTATTTGTCTATAAATACTCACTAACCTTTTGCAAGCAAGATGAATCATCACACAAATTGCTTTGTGAGATTTTTGAGAAAAATCTTGAGACAAAAAAATACCCAAAATTCTTCCAAGAAAATAAGGAAAAATTTGCATCTCTTATTTCTTATCTTGGGACGAGTTTTTAATGGTGAAAAATTAGGGTTATCTCAATAAACTTGTGTGTAGTTGTTTTGGCAATAATTAGCACTAATCTAGTTTAAACTAATTCAACCTTGGAGGTTCTAGTTAAGGAGGTTCGTGCGGATCACCGTTAGAGCCCGGACGCATGTACGGCTACGTGAATGTTTTTACCATCCTCTATGTCAAATCTCTACCAAGTTCAAGGAGGCCTTTTAGATTGAGGTAATTTTCTTGAACTAACTCTATGTTACATGGATGTAATCAAAGTATGATCTATTGGAAGGAATTAAAATTTTAAATTTTCACTGCAATTATCTCTTTGATTCCTAACAGTGGTATGAGAGCCAACTTTGATTAAACCTTGTAACTTGTTTATTTAGTTGTCATGTATGTCAAATTAGATTTGATAATATGTGATTTAAGAGTTTTAAAAATTATGGTCTTGATGAAAAATTAAACTTTTTGAAAAGGTTTCAAAATTTGATGATTTTTCATCCAATGGATTTTCTTGAAAAATGTTGTTTTTCATGGCATAAAAATTCATGAAAAGGTTGTAGCTTTCAATCAAGTCAAAGTTCCGTTGTTGCCTTCTTATGTGATCTGATCACCAAAAAAAAAAAAAAAAAAAAAGAAAAGGAGAGGAGGCATACACATAATTGGCTTTCTCGTGATTAGATCACAAAATAAACGAAGGCATGATGTTCCAATGGTGTTTGGTTCAGCTTGTATGCAATTTTAGCATGTATGGTTTTTATGCATATCATGCATGCACGATTCTGATTGGAATATCGGTTTTTAATAAATCATGATACGATCATGATTGGTTTTTCCAGGAAACATTACAACACACGGACTATGATTATATCATCATGCCTAATGTTGTTGGGTTTTCCTCGACAGAATATTTTAAACTGGTTTGTCCTCTGTGAGCATTACTTTTGATGGTAATGCTCAATAGATCAATCACGTACCTTCTTGTTGCATCAAGATATGGTTCTGGTTAGGCTCAAGTGAGGAAAAATTTTGCAACAAAATTTTCATTGCTAGAAGTTGCATGAAACGCTAATTTTTGTCATAGTGTTTCAGTGCAACTTTACATTGGTTATTTTGTTCGCAATTCTTAATCCTCATTGCTTCAAAGTTCTAGCCATGAGATGGCGACGAACTTGAAAGGTTTTTGGTTATTAACTATTGCTGAAAATTTTCTCGTAAAAGAAAATTCAAGAAACAAGTTAATTTCCAAATAACAAATGGGATTTGGTTATTGATTTCCTTTTCGTTTGGTTTTCTAAATTAGTATGGAAATTTCCTATAATTCTAATATGATTAGAATTAAGGTATCTTCTGGAAATTTTAGAAATTCAAATTGGAAAGAAGTTGTTCAATTAAATTTTGGAAACTTACTTAATTTTAGTCAGACTAGAATTAAGAAGTAAGCCAACTTTGAAAACTTTCCAATTCGATAAGATTAAATTTGGATGGTATTCAAATACTTTTAGAAACTTTCTAATTTAATGAGATTAAATTAAGAAAATGATCTAAAGTTAGTATTTGAAATTCTAAAATGGTTTAAATGAAAATTTCCAAAAACAAGTGAATTAGGATATTCTAGTTACACTAGAAAATCCTAATTTTGACTTGGATTATGAAAAGCTTTTTATCATGGTTGTAAAGTATGGAAAATCATTTTAACGAGATTAGAATGTGGTTTCCATAATTTAAAACAAAAGGAATTGCAAAGAAATTTGGAAACTATATAATATTTCTTAACAAATTAGATTTCCTAAGAAATATAAGTTTCCAAATTAGTATTGGTTTCTAAAGTTATTTGGAAATTGTATCTACATTTTATTATGAATAAAATAGATTTTTCAAATTATTAGAATTACCAAAAGTATTCCTTGTATTTATCCTTTTTGGAAATTAAAAAATAAAAAAAGGGCAAAGGCCACTGGTCTATGACAGTGTCGCTAAAATTTTTAGTGACAATTTCCCTATGAAGGTTTTTCGTCGCTAAAGACAATCTTTTTGTCGCTAAAACTGAACTCCAGAAATTAGAAATTTTTGAATTGAATTTGATTCAATTAATTTTTTAAACCTCTTGAGTTGAAACCTTTTGAGGTTAAAGGCTTGTGCATATAATCATACATGATTGGAACTAAATAAATATTTATGCTTTCATTTAATATTGTATTTTATGAATGCGTGATGGATGATTATGGACTAAGACCAATGTGATTGTGAATGGTTAAATGTATGCATGGTTTTAGCTTTTGTATTTTCAAAATAGAGCCTGTGTGTCCTGCCTTCTCTATATATTTTCAATATAAATTCTCTTCTCATCTCATTCCCCTTGAATGTAACTCAAGATTTCTTCTAATATCATGTAATGTACTATATATCTAAAATGTTTAGAATAGATTTATATTTGTAATGTACAAAGGAGATGAAGATGGCACCAATTCTACCATGGCAAACATACAAAAGGCGTACAGGGCATGGAGATGTCGCTTGTCCCTTAGTTTGACCATCTAATTTCCTTTTGGCTCAAGAAAACTAGTCTAGGAATAAAGTCCATAATCATCCATATTTAATTATAGTATGCTTATTTATTTATGTTGATGAATGGATATGCATGCCATATATACTACTTAACGAAACCAGTTTGGAATATCATGTCTAAAATCCCTCTACTCAAATTTTAAGTCAAGATTTAATTGCCTTCCATTATTATAGTTAAAATGAAATCATGTTCAAGTTAACTTGTTGAGTATACTCAAGATGCTCTATCATGAGGAGTTTTAACTATGAAATGAGATCTCGGAATTACATTTATTTAACTACTATCACTTGGGATAAATGAATGACAAAGAAAGATATGATTCCATGTTGCTCCACCCTACTCTAATGCAACCAATATATTATTCCTATGAATCTAAAAGAGAAAATGTGAAAAAAAGGGGGTGAGCTCATAGCTAAGCAAGCAACCAAATCCCTGACCAATCAGATCAGGTAGTATACATATACCTCTCATTTGGTACGTTAAAAAAGTTTAGAATTGTAGACACCAAATTTTTGACTTTTTCAATTATTACCTCATGTTTTTTATCTATTAGTATTTATTTATTTATTATAACATATTTTCTTATTTTTGTAGGGTTTTAAAAAAAAAAAAAAGAAAAAGGGGCTTTAGAACTGAAACGCGGACCTGTTCCGCGGAGTGGTCCGCGTAACAGTCCGCGTAACCTGATCAGAGGCTAAAAAAAAATACGCGCGCGATTTTTCCAGCCATTTTTCTTCTCATTTCCAGCTGTATTTTCTGCGCCTTGAGTATCAAGGAACCTATTTAGTTAATCCCTAACTCACCCTTAATCCATAACACCCCATCTAATCATCAAAAATCAACCCACAAACCCTAAATGCATCCAAGCCTTTGGTTCTAGGGTAAATGGATTATAAATAGCTCTTTAGGTTTTTTGAGAAAGGGAGGAGAGGAAAAGGCTGAGGAAGACGAATTGGAGTGAGGAAAGTGAAGAAAAAGAGAAAGAAACAGCGGAATCAAAAGAGGGGTAAAAGGGAAAGGAGAGAAAAGAAAACTAGGGCTTTTCTTTTTTTGGAAGTGAGTGAAGATCATTTTGTTTGGAGTTTTGGTCCGTTTTTGGTAAAGCTTCTGACTCAGGTAGTTTCCCTCTACCTTATCTGCTTTATTTTGATCGAAAAATTGCTGAAAAGTTGGGCCTTTTGGTGGAACCAAGGCCATGGTTGTGTTCTTTGAGTTTTTTATGATAATGATGATGATTATGTGTTATAGTATGAGTATGGTTCTGTTTATATAGTCTTGGTAAAACTCATAGACTTGTTTTTACGTTGAAAAATCAGATGTCAGATGTTTCTGTGTTGATTTTGTTGTGTTTTCTGCAAAATTTCTGGAAAAATGTTCTTCACGCTTTGAAGATGTGAAGAAACGCGGGGTTCTTACGCAAACTGATCCGCGTAACTCTCCGCGTTTCTCTTTGAATGTTTGAAGATGTGAAGAAACGCGGAGTACTTACGCGGATCTCTCTGCGTAACGCCCCGCGTTTCTATTCTGATAGTTTCTTTTCTCCCCTTTTCTTCCTACTTGACGATGTTAATGCTTAAGATTCGACCTTTTTGGGTTTAGCTCGTCTTTATGTGATCTGAATGATAATATTTATGCCTTGAAATTGATCTTGCTGTCTCTGGTGTTTTATTGGTGTTTTGGTTGGAAAAACTTGAAGCAATCTTCCTGGAATTTTGAAGATAGGAAGAAACGCGAGAGGTTACGCGGCTTTGTCCGTGTTTCTACTCCGCGTTTCCCTTCTGAATCTCCCTTTTTGCATGAAACGCGAACTTGGTTGCGCGTACAGGTCCGCGTAACCTCTCTATTTTTTGGTTTTATGGCTATTTTCCGCCCTTTTGATTCAGAAACTTACTTTAGTATTCATGTTTTCCAGTCTTATCCATGTTGCTTGCATAGTTTGTTTTAATATCTCATCTTTGAATTCTTGATTGATTTTTCCTTTAAATTGGTGCCTTGATCCCCTTTTGTTGACATTGAGTCTTAGATAGCCATTCCCCTCATTTGGGCATTCAGTTGAGACATCACATCAATGGATGGTAACTTCTCTCCCCTTATTATGTGCCCTTATGTGCTCCTATGGGTTCTTGCATGATTTTGCATGTTTAAATTAAGTTTTCCTTTGTTTTTATTCATTTTTAGTGTTTATTTATTTTATTTAAATTTTTGGTAAATTATTTGGAGGCCTTGAATGCCAAGTTGTAATAGATAGGTTATTATTTTGATTTCCCCCTCTAGAATTGTATATAGGTTTCCCCAATGTAACAATTAAGTCTTATATGCTTTTATTTGTGTGTTTGCATGCTTATATGTTTATCGCTTTCCTAGGTTTTACATTTAGATATTATGCCTATGTATTATGTGTTTATGTGTTTTATGTGTTTACTTGCTTTATTATCATGTCTACATGTTTATTGTGTAAATGTATTAACGTCACCACACTAGTCCAACGCTAGTTGTGGCTTTTCCTTTCGATTTCCCACTAATCCAATGTTATTGAGAACTTTTAGACGAGGGCTAGTCCAATGCTAGACCCTTAAGGCCATTCATGCATTAGATACAAGTTTCACACACTTTTCACTTTTAGGGTTTTTTTTTCCATTTTTGCATGTTATTTTCTCCCATCCCGTATGTGAAACATCTCATTTAGTTTTCTTTTTCGTTAAAAGTAGATTAGTTCTTTATTAGGGCATTACCCTTTGAATTAGGGAAAAGAGCGAGTATGGCTTCTTAGCCTTAGCACGCTGTTATTTCCTTCTATGAAAAGGAAAATTGAAGTCACGAATTTAGTCCCCCCATCCATTATGTTGCATTATCCCTCTTTAGGACATACATATGCATTATTTTAAATTCTATCAAAATCATTATTTAAAAATCAAGTTTCTTCTTCCTGTTTAACAATTCAAAGTCAAAATCCATTTTTCTTCAAATTTCATCTTTTGAAAATCAAGTTCCTTTTTACACTTAAAAATTCATCTTTTCAAAAATCCAATTTCTTTTCCCTTGAGATTTTATAAAAATTGCATTTCTTTTGAAAAATCCTAGTCTCCCATTTTTTTGAGTTTCATCATTCGCATTTTTTGTTACCTCCTCGAGGGATCAAATTTGGATGACATAATTAATGTGATCAATTCCAATCAAATCTCAAGGAGACATTTTGCCCCTCTCGATCCAATATTAGGTTTAAGTTTTGCATCCATATAGATAACTTCCAAGGTGATAAATTTTAAAGTTAGAATTAGGAAATTTTTTAACTAAATCATGCAACTAGATTTGGCTAGGTTAGAAGGGTGCCTTAGAGACGAGTAACATCGAATCTTTGCCTTCTCTTCTTTCAACCGTGACCCCCGAACCTTTTTCTCTAATTTTTCAAAGATCTGGAGCCGTCTAAAAAAGGGTTTTCTTAGTTTATTTTCAGTAATTAAAATTTTTGGGTGACTTGGTACACCTAAACTCCATACCAAGTGGCGACTCCAAACTTTTCTAAAAACCCTTTTCTAGACTTTTGTTTTTGGGTCCAAATCGTCACATTTTTGTAGTCCCATCACCCATTTCTTTTTATTTTTCAAAAATCAATTTTTAATTAAAAAAACCTTTTTTAAACTAAAAAAACCCGAAACGACGAGGGTTTCTTCCCTCTTTTCAAAAATGGGGCGCGACAAGAATGGAAAGATCTTTTCAACTTCTTCATTCCGTTCCAGTATTTGGTGTGGACATTTTATGTCAGAAAGCCCTTTCCCCTAAAAAAACCTATTCCAACTTTTTCTCGAATCCCATTCCTCACCCAATTTAGGGAAAATCCATTTCCACTCTATTCAGGAAATATCTAAATTATAGGAGTCAAGATCATCATTCTATATTTTATATCTCTATTTCCTGTGTACGTATTTAGTTTTCATATATTAGGTCAATTTTGTGAGTTTGGTTAATAAGTCTATTACTTTTTTACTTAGGAAAAATTCTAATTTTATTTAATAACTTTTCTTTCTTTTTATTTTGAAATAAAATTTTCAGTTGACATTTTTAATATATTTTTATTCACAATATTGGATTATACGATAATATTTGTTAATTCAAACAAACAATAACATGCCAAAATACAATCATATGAAGTTAAAAATAAAAAAAATAAAAAATTAAACCCACTAGACCATTTGCTAAGATACAAACCCTTCAAAAACAAATCAAGGGTGCATGAATGACGGGTTTAATGTTCATGAGAAATACATTGGATTCAATATGCATGTAATTTAAAATTTTAATTTAGTTACAACTGATATCCTCCTATTACAATTGTATTACAGTTAGTATTCACCTATTGTAATTGTACACTATTAAAAAATTATGTTCTTACTTAATAAGTTATTGTGATTTTATACTATTAAAAAGTTTCTTATTAATTAATAACTCATTTGTCTCTAAATCAAAATATATATAGAATGTTATATATATGAGCAATTAAGTCAATATAATAGTTTTTTTCATTCCATTCTAACTTCTTAACGTGATTATACTAGATATGGGAAAAGAAATTAACATTCCATTCTCACTTGATTACCAAACACTAGAATAACAAATAGATTTTCCTAACATTATGGGCCCAAAACTCTAAAATACTTGTGAACTGAGTTTGAGCCTCATGATATGAATTTTCAAACTTTTTATTTATTTTGTGAGTCAAATTCAGTTTTGTCAAAGTTGGATTTATAGATCTATAGTTAACTATTTGGAAATTGATCATGAAAACAAATAACATATATACTCTCTTATATCAGAAACATTGGATTTTAAATCTTCTATAAATTCTATATTTTTAGTTTGACTATTTAAAGTTAGAGCTGAAAGAATGTTTGCATCTTTTAGATCAACAGTGAAATTTGGATAACAATTAAAATAAACGGGTCCAGTTTCTAAATTTGATTCAATTAGGCCAAGCAAAGAACTCTGAAATGAAGTATGTCTAACATCACGTAAACAAAGTAATATAGGAGAATTTAATCCAAGTCTATGTAATGGTTTGACAGCAACTTGAACCATTCCTATATGTAAATACCTATACTTATTTGCATGTTTAGCAATGGATTCTTTATTGAATAATCTGATTATTTCGTGATTTTTTCTCAAAGAAAATTGTTTGCTCAGTTAATTTAATTGAATAATCTTGAAAGAATTCTAATGTTCCCTTTTGATAAACTTTATGTACCTTTAAATCTGGAATAGTCCAATTACTTAGTTGTTGTTCTATTTTTTCAATATTAATTTCAATATTGTTTACTGAATCGTCTTGTTTATCTATATCTTCTAGGGATTGATTTCTATTATCATTACCAGTTTGTCTCATTGATCCTATCTTTGATAAGAAACTAGCCATAATAAAGTCTCTGATTTTCTTTAATGTTACAGGGACTACCCATGGGACCACGGTCTTACGAATCTGACTGCCGCTGACCAACATTAACAAAGGCTGACCAACGATAACACTTAAAGATAACCAAATCTTTATATGAATAATTCTTATCTTTGAATAAGATCAACAAGCTAAATCGGCTCTGATACCAGAACCGTTCCCAGGCATAATATTGAGTAAAATTTTATAACAAAATTTAAGCAGAACCAAGAGTCTGTAATTCGTATATAATATTTTGTTTAATTTCAATTTCTCTTTGTAATAAAATTAAAAAGTTAAGTCTTATGTGTGGAGGAAGATCATCATGTGCAAGAACAGAATTGATTCTTTGTATTAATCGATTAGTCAAATCTAATGCAAGAACTAGATTACATCTTCTAAGCATGAAGATATGATATTGAATAATAAATTCTGAAAATATTAATATATTGAAACTTACAATAAATGTGTAGACGATAGTCTCCACTTGGTAATACAAATTTGAAACTTGAGCACACCTTTTATAAAATACAAGAGATAAAATATAAAAGTTGGGAGAACAACTGGAATTTTGTAAGGAACTAGAGAGGATTTTTCAGAGCTATCAACTTTCGATGCCTCCTCTGTCTTGAATCTCGTCTATTTATAGCTGAAAGTTTGCAACTGTTTTCTTTAGATGCTTTGGTAGATGGCCTACAATCTCTTTTGCTTTTGAAATTTTCTTGATAAGCTATAATGCCTTCTTTGAATAATGGTATGGTATGGCCGACATGCTTGAATCACCTTTTGACTTTGTTGCATAAAAGTTTTGAAGTCATGAGAGTTTGTTGAATTATTTGGTCACGGGAGTCCTTTGAATTATTCTGCCGACAGTCTTGAATTATTGTATCGGACTGTATATGCCATAGCAGTCATCTTCATTTTTTTGTGTTGAATCTGGATTTTGTTATTCTTCGTCATCAATCTGAGACAAAACTTCTAACAAATTCTTCTTAAAATCGGCTTTGCTTGAGCTTTCTGCCATCAAACATTGGAATCTATTTTTTGTTGCCAGAAACTCATGAATCTTTTTTACTTCTTTGGGTCGAAACCTTTTCCATTGGAAATTTTATTTCTTTAACAGAATCCCACCACTTAACCTTGAATTGTCTGGTAAATGTATAAATACCTTGAGAATAATTTTTGTTAAAATTCCAACAGGAAATCCATGGAATTCTATTCTTAATATAATAATGGAGTAAGACTTGCTCTTCAGTGTAATCTTTAAAAATTTCTTCCTTTGCGAATATTTTGAAATCTTCTTGAAAGTTGACTGGCATTATCTCAAAGTTTTCTCCAAAATCATGCCACCAGTTGTAGAACCACATTGGAATATCATGAGTAATTGATGGTAATAATTGGATAAACCAAGAATGGGAAAATAGCTTGAAATAAAGGATTGCCCCAACGGCTTTGATATAGTCATAATAAGTGTAAACAGAAGGCTTAAAAGGAGACTTGAATTGGACTTGGGTTTGATATCCAGAGACTGGCCATTCGGTTGGTTTGAGTATGTGTTTAAACTTGATTTTGTGATAATTGGCTTGTTCTTCAGGAACATTATTAGGAGACCATTTGGGAATTTCTATGAGTCTGTTTCTATGAGAACTTTTTCATAGAATTTTCTGGTTTTAAAAGGAGTTTCAGAAAAGTGGAATAAATTGGGATGAAAGAAAATTTGAATAAGTTCAGGATAGGATTTATTATAAAAGGCTGGTTCTATTTCTCCGAGAATATTTTCATCGATCTTGGAAAAATAGTTTTGGCAATATGCTGATTTATTTGCTTGTATCGGTTGACTGCTTGAAGATGGGGAAGAAATATTGGGCCTTGGAATAGGTTTATTTGACATTTCAGGTCTAGGATTAATTTTTGGAATAAGGGGAGCTGGTGTTTTAATGGCACCAATATAAGTGGTTGGAGAAGGATTTCTTGGAATAAGAGTTTGAGTTGGTATTAAAGCTTGAGGAGAAGGAGGAGGACTAGGCATACTTGAATAAGTTAACTGAGGTCGAGTAGGCTTAAACTCTGGCCTATAATCTGGTCTTTTCGACATTTCCCTGCAAGAATTCTCTAGTCAAGAAATCTGGAAGTGAATTTTGCTCTCCTTTGATATACTCTATGTTGAAATCAAAATTGGATAATATAGCTTGCCATCTGGCAAAAATTTGTTTTGAAACTATATTTTTCACATCATTTTGTAAAACATCTTTTGCTGCTTTGCAATCTATTCTTAGTAAAAAACTTTTATTTATCAAATGTTAATCGTGATCCCGATTTTTGACAATTACAAAACAATTGAAGAAATTGGTTTAACATTTTCCATTGAGATTATTGCAGCACAGGTCATCAATGTAAGGAATCTTGTTGAAGAATCCTATCAAGAAAAGTACATTGGTCTGTTGACTGTCGGACGCTCGATACTTTGTATCGGACGTCCGATAAAACTCGAAGCATTCCTATCGGACGCTCAACTTGATGTACCGGACGTCCGATAGACAGAGAATCTATCGGACACTTCTTTCGGACCCACAACAACACCACCAAACGTCCAATAATATCCAAGAAGTTTTTTGAACTCTCTGGTCGTTGTCGAACGCAAGCCCATCGGACGCAAAAAACATGCATCAGTCGTCCGATCATTCTCAAGAAGATTTTCTAAGCTCACTGATCGCTATCAGACGCAAAGCCTATCGGACGCAGGGATATTCATCGGCCGTCTGATAAAGAACAAAACAGTCTATTGGATGCTAGTATCGGACGCACAACATGGTGTCGGACGTCCGATAGCTCCAACGGCTAGTTGACTCTTTAACTTCTTCTATCCGTTGACCTCAATACCAAGGCACTTTTTGGTCTCCTATAAATACATGCCTTATCTGAAATTCAAAGCAACAGTTGTGCATTGAGATTACAAGTTCTTAAGAGTGATTTTAGTAAGAAAATACTCATTAAGTAAGAATTGTTAGTCTTGAAGTGTGAGTTCATTAGCAAGCTTTTTAATTGTGAGTGAGTTGATCAAAACTGTAGCTTTGTGAGGGTTTTTTGTAAGAGTGTAAAACTTCCTAACTTGACTAAGTGCAGCTTGGACTAAGGAGGAAGTGATCCTTCCATTGTACACAAAGTTGATCGAATTCATCAAGTTGAAGTTGCTTATATTGAGGATTTTTTCTTCAAGCTCAAGTGGAGTTTTGAAGAAGTTTGGTTTGCTTTCTATCATTCTATTTTTCAACTTACTTTCTGAATTCATTGGTTGAAATATCACCTATACATCTTGGTCTTGAATACTAATTTGCTTGTCAAATTAATTGAGTAAAAAAATTAACTTGTCATCATCAAAAAGGGGCACTATTTGATTAGTTCTTAATCAACTTAATTCACCCCCCCTCTTAGGTTGTCTTTAGGCCTTACATCAAATCATTTTGAAATTTTGAAATACATAAAACTATAGATAATATCTCCTTTTTTATTGTTGAATAATTCTTTTGAGCTCCAATCCAAATACCAAAATGATATCGGACTAGCTGCTCTTTATCTCTGGAATAATTCTTGGAGTCATGCATATGCTGATATGATGTGATATGCTATTTTGTTTAAGAATACCTCCATATCCTAATTCAGATGCATCAGTTTCTACAATCATAAATGCATTAGGATGAGGAATGCCTAAAAATGGTAAATTTTTAATTTTCTGTTTTATTTTTTGAACAATTTTGGTATGTTGTTGAATCCAAGGTTTAGGGTTTTTTTCTTAATCTTGAATATAATGGTTCACATATTATTCTTAAATCTTTTATGAAATCAGAAACATAATTAAGATATCCTAAGAATCTTTGTAATTGAGTTTTATCCTTCATTTCATCTGGAAATTTACTGGCAAATTTTAAAGATCTACCTATTGGTTTAAACTGTCCTTCATTAATATCATGTCCAAGGAATCTAATTTTTGTTTGGAATAAACTCATTTTTGATTCAGATAAAACCAATCCATTTTGCTTAATTATTTTATAAAAAATTTCTAAATGCTTGAAATGCTTTTCGATTGAATCTGAAAATATTAAAACATCATCTATATAAACTATAATGAATGTTGAATAAGGATTAAATATATCATTCATAATTTTTTGAAATTTTGATGGGGCATTTTTTAACCCAAAAGGCATAACTTTCCAATGATATTGACCAAACGGAACATTGAAAACTGTTTTATATCTATCTTCTACAGTAATTTGTATTTGCCAAAATCCTGATTTCATATCAAATTTTGAATAGATAATTGATCCACAAATTTTTTTTAACAAATCTCTTTTATTTGGAATTGGATATCTAATCCATAACAAAACTTTGTTCAAAGGCTTGTAATTTATAACTAATCTAGGTGCTCCCCTTTCTATTTCAGCGCTATTATTTACATAAAAGGCTGAGCAACTCCAAGGAGATTTTGAGAGTTCTATTAAATCCTTTTCAAGTAAAGTTTGTATTTCTTTTTTACAATATTCTAATAAATCAGGGTTCATTTGAATAGGTCTAGCTTTAGTAGGAATATTATTTTCATTAAAATCTGGAATATATGGTAATTTTACCATGTTCCTTTTTCTATCCCAAAAAGCATTGGGTAGATTTGAACAAATTTCCTTTTTAAATTTATTTTGTATTTCAATTATTCTATTTTGAATATTTTTATCTTGTAGTTTTTCTTCTATTTTGTTTATTTTTACTTCTTCTTTTAAGAATTCTATTTGTTTAGAAATATTACATATAATCTTTTCTTTTATTTTAAAGGCAGTTTGACAGGTGTTGACTTCCTTTATCAATGGTGGTTCTACGAATGGAAAATAAACTTCTTGATCAAGTACTTTTGTAGTAATTCCTTCTTCACTTATAATTATTGGGAATAATTGAGTTATAAATGGTGTTCCTAATATAACCTCTTGATGTAAATCTTTAACTAGTATAAAAGTATTTTGAAAATAAATTTTATTTCTACAAACATGTACATTTGATATTTTGTAATTAACATTCAATCTTTGTCCATTAGCTCCCTTTAATTTTTCAGTTGTTTTTTCAAAATATATAGTTGGAACTAAACCTTCTCTTATACAATTGAAATCTGCTCCTGAATCTAGTAAAACTACTATGTCTAAAAAAACTTCTTTATTAATTACTATTTTAACAGGAATATGCCATCTTTGAAATCTTACTTCACGAATCATAGTAATTAAATATTCATTATTAGTAATTTCTATTTTTTCTTCTAATTTTTCTTTTCCCTTTTCTTTGATTTCTTTGAGTAATTGTACTTCTGTTTGTAAAGCTAAAAGTTGATATTTTATATCATAATTTTCAGTTTTAATGAGTCTCAATTCTTCCTTTAACTGTTTTATTTCTTTTTGAAGATCTTGAGTAGAAATACTTATTTGTGGTTGCTTAAATCTACTATAAACTTATTTTAAATTAAAAGGTTCAGTATTTTAAAGTTTTCTTCTTTAATAACAATATCTTTTACTTTTAACAAATATTCCTTTTTTACATCATTATCATTTATTTTATCTATTAACTCTAAAAAGAATTGTTTATCATCTCTTGAAATAGCATTAATACTTGAATAACCACAGTCACATATTCCTACACATTCACAACTATTAGTTGGAGATTCATTATTTGATTCTTCTTGTATTTCATATATTTCATCTTCTTCAGATTCTGTTTCAGAATTATAATCTAATATATTTAGTATTTGATTTTTAATTTGATCTTCTAATTCTATTGCATTTATCTTTTCTCTGACCTTGCAATATCTTGCTATATGTCCAGGTTTTCCACATTTAAAACATACTGACGTAGAGTTTTGAGAAGACGCTTGGGGTATAGATTGTGAGGGCCTCAAAATTTATTTTTAATATTGTTAATATTTATTGTTTTAAATATTTTTATTATTGTTATTAATTCGTTTGATTATTTTAATATCATACTCGAACATATTTTTCAGAAAATTTCAATGGAAATTTAATTTATTTATTTATTTATTTTTATTTTTAGGTGACTCGATTTTATTTCACACTTAATTCATCGTAGATTTTCAATAATTCGTTTACTTTATTAAAATTCACCCTTTTAGTATCAAATAGACAGGAATTGAGAAAACACGTTTTTCGAGGTAAAAATTCGGGCAGTGAGTGAAGTAGCGATGGAGTGTAAGGATGATCACTCGTAGATTAAGAATACAATCAAGGGATTAGAAGTGAGTTAATGAGAGTGAATATAATTGGGGTTTTGAAATTTTAGTTAAAATTGGGTTAACCTCCTTAAAACTAGGATTTCGATTAGCCATTGTTTCTACCAGTTAACAACAATTCACTTTAATTTTCCTCTTTCTCTCTCCCTCCTAACCGAGACTATCTTCTTTAATCTTCTAGCTAAATTAGACATTCCATTTCCCTCCAAATCAAATGGCAAGACTAGAAATTAAAAGGGGGACAAAATTCCCTTGAAATGAGGCTTTATGTCTTGTCAAAATTTTGTGTCAAGACAACAAAGTCTTCCCTTCTTCCTCTTCCATTTTCAGCTGGTCACTTCTCCTCTTCTTCCTTAGCAAAAACAGCTTTTCATTTCCTCTCCAAGCTCTCCATTTCAGTCGGCCTTGTTTCTCCATCTTCCTCTCAAAGTAAGCCCTCCATTTCCTTGCAAATCACTTGCCTAGAAGACTTGAAGCCTTGGAGTACTTGAAGGGGAGGGCTGGCCGAATCTTAGTGGTGGAAAAGGGGAGCTTTGGGTGGTGGATTTTGGACTTCCTAACCTTACTCAAGCAACTAGAAGAAGAGGTAATCTTCCTACACTAAAGATGAGAGCTTTAAGTTTGATTCTTGAAGCTTAGTTGTTGAAATTTCATTGGGTTGTTTTTGTTGGCCATGGTTGTTGAGTGGGCTCTTGAAATCCCACAAGTATGTGAATTTGTTTCTTAGCATGAAAATGGTGAAATGTGTGTGTATAAGTTGGAATTTGTGGTTGAAATTGGACGAGAAACCTCAAGAGAAAAACCGAGAAAGGGAGGAGGAAAATGGAGGGTTAAAATTGATGTTTTTCCTTTGATTTTCGTGGCTGCATTTTGTAAGCTTAAGGGGCTGATTCTAATGCTTAAATGATGAACTTTAAGTTGTTAATTTCCTCTGCAAAAAGCCCCTCAAATGATATAGTAAGAATGGCAAGGGAAAATTCTGTTTTGGAAGCTTTAGTGTTGGCTGAAAATCTTGCTATGTTTCCCCTGTTTCGTGGTTGCGTTTTTGCAAGCTTGAAGACTAAATGTAATACTTAAATGTTGAGGTTTAAGTTGTTAATGTTTCCCACAAAAGCCCTCTAAAAATTGTGGTAATGATGGTTGTTGAATTGGAGTCAAAAAAATCTGGAATGTAGGAGGACATGCTGTCCGAATTCTTTAGAAACTGGACCTGTTTATTTCAATTGTTATTCAAATTTCACTGCTGATCTAAAAGATGCAAACATTCTTTCAGCTCTAACTTTAAATATTCAAACTAAAAATACAAAATTTATAGAAGATTCAAAATCTTTAGCAATTATATATAGAATAGCGTATAAACTTATGAAAACTACCATAAATCCAAAGGCTTTAATTATGCCAATTAAGGGAGAAACTATGTTATTAGAAGCCAATTTAGAGCATTCAAATGTTTTTATTCTAAAAAGATTAACTTGGGATAGTATTACAAATAGTACAAAATGGAATTTAGAAAAAATAATAACTCCTAAAGTAGTTAAAAGAGAAAATAGTAATATAATTAATATTATAGAATTACCAGATGGATCTATAGAAATAGAATTTTCAAAACAAAAATTATTACAACCTCTAGACCTTCAACTTCTTCAATTAATACTAAATTAAATTTAGAAGAAGTAGATTTTAGACCAAACATTCCAAAAACTAGATATAAACAAGAAGACGAAGAATCAGAATATTCACCTACTCAATCACAAATGAATGTAAAAATAGATAATCAGGTAAATGTTATAACTAAAGAATTTTTAATAAATAAAAATTATCTTCAAAAATTATTTTCTTCAGAAGAAAATAAAGAAAAAGGGAATGGTATTTCAAAACCTTTTCAAAAGAACAAGTTACTGATTTTAAAGAAAAATATTTCAAAGAACTTAATAGAATAGAAGCTCATATTGATTTTTTAAATGGTTTGAATTATATTGTTCTAAAAACGATATTCAAAATCCTTTTAATAACTATATAATTAATCCTATATTTCAAAAGTCATGGCAAACCACCAATGGCACTAATATTGTCTCAATCCATCCACCTTTAGAAGAAATAAAAATTCAACATAGAAGCCAGACTATTACATCCTCACCTTTTAAAGCAAATACTGAAGAAAAATTAATAACTACAAAAGAAATAAATAAAATTCTTCAACAAAACAATTATACAAATCAAACATTAAATACAATAGCTAATCAATTAGATGAGTTATCTAATATGAAGCCAGTACTATCTATGACTACTCCACCAAAAGTAGAGTCTTCTAAACCAATATTTCAACCATTTGATTTACCCAAAAATATTCAATTAACCAAAAATACCGATTCTAGTCGTATAAAACAGATTTCAGACAAGCTAGCTAAACTAAGTCTTGAGAACAAACATATTCAAGTAATTTCTCGAACAAATCGATCAGATAATGAAGATTTACTACAACAATTTCAAGAATCAGAAGAAGCTAGAATTAACAAAATTAGATCTTCCCGATCTAATTCTTTTTTGCCCCGGGTATATCATGGTAGAAACTTTTATCCTAGACCCTCTTTTCCAGACATGCAGTTTGAAGAAACTCATTTACATCAAAGTTATTATTATTCAGGAGAGTCAGTATATGAATGGAATATAGATGGTTTAACTGAACATCAAATTTTGCAAATAATTCAAAATATGAGTATGGCTGTTAGTTCTTTTAAAGGAAAAGGTCATAATGATAGAGAATGTGCCCAACTTCTTATATCAGGATTTTCGGGAATGTTAAAAAATTGGTGGGATAATTACTTAAGTCAAGAAGAAAGAAATTACATATTGACTGCAACTAAACAAATGATTCCAGATACTGCAAGTAGTAGTATAACTCAAATAGATCAAGAAATGACTATTACCACTAGAGAATCTGATTCAGTTCCAACTTTAATATTTGCAATATGTAAACATTTCATAGGGGATCCAAATAAATTACAAGAAAGAAGTTCAGAGATATTAATTAATTTAACCTACCCAAAACTACATGACTTTTGGTGGTTCAAAGATATGTTTCTCACTAAAGTATTTCTAAGAAGTGATTGTAATCATTCTTATTGGAAAGAAAGATTTTTAGCAGGACTCCCAAAATTATTTGCTGAAAAAGTAAGACAAAAAATTAGAAGTATCCATAATGGTGAAATTCCTTATTCAAACCTCACCTATGGAGATTTAATAAACTATATTAATGCCGAAAGATTAAGTTTGTGTACTGACCTTAAATTAAAATAAAAAATTAAAAAAGAAGGACTTGAAGCAAGAAAGGAGTTAGGATCATTTTGTCAACAATATGGATATGAAAAAATAGAAACTCCATCTACTAAAAGAATCAAAAGATCAAGGTCTACTAAATCTAGGACAATGTCAAGAAGTCGATCAAATTCTTATTATTCAAGACCAAATAAAAGTAATAGAAACTCTAGTACAGTAAATAAAAGGGTTAGTTTTTCAAGGAATACCTCTTCCAAGAAAACAAGTTCAAAAGGAAAATCTATACCCCAAGCCTCTTCTCAAAACTCTACGTCAGTATGTTTTAAATGTGGAAAACCTGGACATATAGCAAGATATTGCAAGGTCAGAGAAAATATAAATGCAATAGAATTAAAAGATCAAATTAAAAATCAAATAATAAATATATTAGATTATAATTCTGAAACAGAATCTGAAGAAGATGAAATATATGAAATACAAGAAGAATCAAATAATGAATCTCCAGCTAATAGTTGTGAATGTGTAGGAATATGTGACTGTGGTTATTCAAGCATTAATGTTATTTCAAGAGATGATAAACAATTCTTTTTAGAGTTAATAGATAAAATAAATGATAATGATGTAAAAAAGGAATATTTGTTAAAATTAAAAGATATTGTTATTAAAGAAGAAAACTTTAAAAATATTGAACCTTTTAATTTAAAATAAGTTTATAGTAGATTTAAGCAACCACAAATAAGTATTTCTACTCAAGATCTTCAAAAAGAAATAAAACAGTTAAAGGAAGAATTGAGACTCATTAAAACTGAAAATTGTGATATAAAATATCAACTTTTAGCTTTACAAACAGAAGTACAATTACTCAAAGAAACCAAATAAAAGGGAAAAGAAAAATTAGAAGAAAAAATAGAAATTAATAATAATGAATATTTAATTGTTATGATTCGTTAAGTAAGATTTCAAAGATGGCATATTCCTGTTAAAATAGTAATTAATAAAGAAGTTTTTTTAGACATAGTAGTTTTACTAGATTCAGGAGCAGATTTCAATTGTATAAGAGAAGGTTTAGTTCCAACTACATATTTTGAAAAAACAACTGAAAAATTAAAGGGAGTTAATGGACAAAAATTGAATGTTAATTACAAAATATCAAATGTACATGTTTGCAGAAATAAAATTTGTTTTCAAAATACTTTTATACTAGTTAAAGATTTACATCAAGAGGTTATATTAGGACCACCATTTATAACTCAATTATTCCCAATAATTATAAGTGAAGAAGGAATTACTACAAAAGTACTTGATCAAGAAGTTTATTTTCCATTCGTAGAACCACCCTTGATAAAGGAAGTAAACACCTGTCAAACTGCCTTTAAAATAAAAGAGAAGATTATATGTAATATTTCTAAACAAATAGAATTCTTAAAAGAAGAAGTAAAAATAAACAAAATTGAAGAAAAACTACAAGATAAAAATATTCAAAACAGAATAATTGAAATACAAAATAAATTTGAAAAGGAAATTTGTTCAAATCTACCCAATGCCTTTTGGGATAGAAAAAGGCACATGGTAAAATTATCATATATTCCAGATTTTAATGAAAATAATATTCCTACTAAAGCTAGACCTATTCAAATGAACCCTGATTTATTAGAATATTGTAAAAAAGAAATACAAACTTTACTTGAAAAGGATTTAATAGAACCCTCAAAATCTCCTTGGAGTTGCTCAGCCTTTTATGTAAATAATAGCACTAAAATAGAAAGGGGAGCACCTAGATTAGTTATAAATTACAAGCCTTTGAACAAAGTTTTGTTATGGATTAGATATCCAATTCCAAATAAAAGAGATTTGTTAAAAAGAATTTATGGATCAATTATCTATTCAAAATTTGATATGAAATCAGGATTTTGGCAAATACAAATTGCTATAGAAGATAGATATAAAATAGCTTTCAATGTTCCGTTTGGTCAATATCAATGGAAAGTTATGCCTTTTGGGTTAAAAAATGCCCCATCAAAATTTCAAAAAATTGTGAATGATATATTTAATTCTTATTCAACATTCATTATAGTTTATATAGATGATGTTTTAATATTTTCAGATTCAATTGAAAAGCATTTCAAGCACTTAGAAATTTTTTATAAAATAATTAAGCAAAATGGATTGGTTTTATCTGAATCAAAAATGAGTTTATTCCAAACAAAAATTAGATTCCTTGGACATGATATTAATGAAGGATAGTTTAAACCAATAGGTAGATCTTTAGAATTTGCCAGTAAATTTTCAGATGAAATGAAGGATAAAACTCAATTACAAAGATTCTTAGGATGTCTTAATTATGTTTCTGATTTCATAAAAGATTTAAGAATAATATGTGAACCATTATATTCAAGATTAAGAAAAAACCCTAAACCTTGGACTCAACAACATACCAAAATTGTTCAAAAAATAAAACAGATAATTAAAAATTTACCATTTTTAGGCATTCCTCATCCTAATGCATTTATGATTGTAGAAACTGATGCATCTGAATTAGGATATGGAGATATTCTTAAACAAAATAATCATATCACATCATATCAGCATATGCATGACTCCAAGAATTATTCCAGAGATAAAGAGCAGCTAGTCCGATATCATTCTGGTATTTGGATTGGAGGTCAAAAGAATTATTCAACAATAAAAAAGGAGATATTATCTATAGTTTTATGTATTTCAAAATTTCAAGATGATTTGATAAATAAAAGTTTTTTACTAAGAATAGATTGCAAAGCAGCAAAAGATGTTTTACAAAAGGATGTGAAAAATATAGTTTCAAAACAAATTTTTGCCAGATGGCAAGCTATATTATCTAATTTTGAT